>NC_051170.1:62523408-63108408 GCF_013339725.1 Rhipicephalus microplus
CTTCTCCGTCGTCGAATTATGTAAGGCGAACATTGTCCTGTCCTCGCACACACTGTGTCACGTCAATCGGATGGTGCTATTTATAAGATCCCCTGCGAATATGGGTGCCCTCGCGCGCTCCAATCTACAACAAGGACTCCAGTCACATCCTTAGATGTCTCGGTACATTTACCCGTAATGGGATACGCACCTATCTTTATGGTCATGCTGTTACAAGGTTCTGTACCTTCTCGTTCAAACACCCCTAGTAGATGATGCTCTACATATTACAGGCAACTTTAATAGTTTACCTGTACTCTTTCTACACGGCATCCAGGATGCATGAATAGTTTGTCGCTTAACTAAATACAAAGTGGTGTGAATGCACTGTAAGGATGCAAAAATTTCGATACACTGAGGCATATTCAAATAGCCAATCAATTCATGTGCTGTAAGTCCCGCATATCAATCAACCAATACATAGCAATGCATGAAAATTTGACAGAAATTCGTCTTGTTGGGGGAGAAGCAATAGTTTAAAATAACATACACTAAATAAAGGCAGTAACTGAACAACCTTTACGTTAAGAGTAAAACCTGAAGTTCAGGGGTCACTTGGGCCCATTCAACTGAAATGAAAGCGCCAGTGAGAGCAACACACACATGCGCACCCAAACACACACACCCAAAAAATGTTTTTTTTTTTATGACGATGATGAGTACAGTACGATGGATGATTGAAGACAAGGGTGCACACAAGAAATATGGTTTTATTAATACTTCGACTGGTCGGCCAGAACGTTGCTTCACTTTACTTCGAACAAAAAAAAAAAGTTATTTATACCTGTGCAGTTGAAAAGCAAGTTAGTCAGGTATGAAAATTGTGCAGGTTTAGTCTGGTCTTGACAAAAATGCTCAATTTTCTTAACAATATCAGATATACTAGACGAACTACCCAACCTGAAATTGTTCAACGAAATCACTATTTATTTCTAATCTCAAACTTACTATTTGCCCATCTATAATATACACGTACAAATCCTTTGCTAGTCGTATGAGAGCCAACGTATTCGTTGCCAAGGCACATCACCACTATGCCTCCTTTGATCATTTCCTTATCATCGGCCCTCGCGAACATTGCACCGCGATAACGGAAGCATAAAACGAGGTGGCGATGTCCCTGATAAGTTTGCATGCAAAACGCCACTTTATTTTACTTATGCAAACATAGCACTAAAATGCATACAAAATGTAATATCGTATAGTTTGTAGCATCGTGAAGCATTCAGGCAGCTGCCAGAAACGTCAACCGGTTAAGGTGCTGTTAAGTATTTCCAATGGCGTCCAGTGTCTCAGAAAACAAACATGGAAGTTCCCACTAAGCGAAAAAAGTAGCCACCTGTGTGTATATCTCTCATTGGTGTCTCCCGGTTATCCCTGAAGAGGGCATATATTTAGTACTCAAACATTTGCTTATGTATGTAACATACATATTCTTTACATCCATAAACCACATGTTCTTGCAAAACAGTGAGTAAAGAACCGGGACTGGCAACAGGAACTCTTGCTTTTGTTTTAATGGCAAGGTCGTAAGTGCATAAAACTGCTCTTTTATGGAAAATTCTTCCATTTTTTTATTTTAAACAATGTTTGCTTCGCGCCCTGTTCACTCTTTATAAATATAATGATTCAAAGTGTAATCTTTTATTGTATTCAGATACCCATAGCTTCAAGGGCTTCTTGATGGCCTTTCACAAATGGTCATCCATCGAATAATGACCCTTTTGAAAGTTGGCAATGACATCTGCCTATAACATAACACTTAAGCAGTGCAATTAAAAGCTCAGTTGAATGAAATTAAACTGTATGGTAATTATTTTATTGAATAAAAAACAAAAGAAAATATTATAAATCTAATGCTGTCTTTTTAATAAGTGAAGATTTTTAACATTGTGTCCGTACACACATTTATCTCAGGAAAAGTGCTATTTGAGCACGTCTTAAATCATTTTCTTTAGGAAACATTGTTAGGAGAAATTGTATGTTTGGTATGTAATATATAAAGATGCACATACACAAACTTACATAGAGGAGAAGTTTGAGAAAAGCGTTGCAAGGTCACCTTCTAGCGACATTTACTTTATGCCGACCTCATAACAGGAGCTAGTGTCTCATCAAATGACTGCCTAGGTGTAAATTAAAAAGTGTAGCACAATAGAGTTTATGGCCACCGACAGGCTTCAATAAATACTTATGTGATCAGTGAAGTGATAAGAACATCCTGCAACATTGTAAATATTTTTGAAAACCCTCGGGACCACTACTTCCAGTGTCAACTGGCACAATTGGGCAGTGCCAATCACATTAATATGCTCAATACCTCCCGTTGCTGACTGCTGCTTGATGTGAACTCGACTTCTGGCTGTGCCATGCACTGGTTCTGTATTGTATTTAGTTTGGCTTTTTTTGCTTTATGCTGTGGAGGAAAAAAAAAGGAAAGGGCAAAGAATTCATTATTCATGCTTTTCAAGTTTGCATGCAAGTGAAGTGTTTGCCTATACAGCACAATGGAGATGCAACTAATTATGTTTCTCAACAGATATAACAATGTGGTCACACAGGCAACTGCACAGAGCGCTGTACTCATGAATCAGGATCTGAAAATTTTCCGAGTGAAGAAATTAACCCCGAGGCATCAACTACTGTAAAATGCCAAGCAAGTGCACCTCTACAGTGAAGGATAATTTGACCTGATTTGGGAGCAGGGCGCTTGCTTGACCCAGAACCGGTCATTGGTGCTCATTTTGGGCTTATTTCAGATCTGAGAAAGGGAGGTGGGCGCTTATTCGGCATCTTGCGTCAAATATGTGGCTTTCTGAATAATGTGAACCACGAAACACAATACCGTGTTGAAAATTAAGTGAAATTATACGACAAATCTCTTCCCCAGTTGAACTTTTTCATTAGGCTGGCTACTGTTACATGTGCAAGGTAGTCCGCACCAAAGGTGAACGTCACATCTGTATTCAAGCTCTCATATAAGCAGATGTTTGATACATATTTCTGGCAACTATTGTCGTGTGTGTCGACACCAAGATTACATGTCATACAACGAAAATTTCTCTCCTGAAGTAGGATAAACTTTCTAGTTTTGCCGGCCTGAATATTATAGTGAGGTGTTCACTTTAAATGAGGTAAACCCTATACAGCTGCCTCAATTTTTAGCGACCACTTCTCCGAGTGTCAGCGTCTTTTGATGGAGCCGAGTTGCAAACAAGCCGAGTGTAGGCGCATGCCCACAAAGTACGCTCACTCTGGCTCACCAACTGCTACGCTCTTCCTTCTTAAGGACTTCACTCTATATCAGTGCACTTCAGACAAACAGGCAACGTGAGTAGGCAAATAGTTCTGAAAGTATTTTATTTTATTTTCCAAAGATGATCATTACAGTCAAAGAAATGAGACTTAAAGATACGCCACATGCCCCCAGACATGTTATTAGCAGAAAAACGTGGTTCGTCTAAAATGTACTGACACAGGGTTACATCCTTAAGAAGGCACAGCCCAGCAGACGATGGACCCAGCTGAGCGAGCGTTGTGGGCATGCACATACCCTGGCTCTGTTTACGGCTCAGCTACATCATACAGTGCTGACACAGAGAAGAGTCGCTGCTCACGCACGCTAGTTCAAAATTTGGGTAGCTGTACATGCAGTTGCGTTCAACATGAGCAGCAGCACAGGGCATGCCAGGCAGTGACCTATGGAGGACCAAATAAACTTTTATCACGCTCACTTCGGTCTTTGAGCTAGCTTTGTGCACACACACATAATGTGTTGAAGCAGACTAGAGTATCGAAACTGATTACAGAAACTAGCTGTGATTACCTTGTGTGCAGTTGGGAACAATGTTGGTAAGCTCCCAGCTCGTATTCGAACCGTCTGACCAGTTTTGTCAAAGCATTCGGCCGTAAAATGCATGGAGCACAGACGGTCACCATCTTTGGGGGTCCAACCGTCCCACCGATTTACAGCGCGCGCCCATGCTTCTCGCACAGCAGCAGCCTTTGGAAACCTGTCAAGAGATCGAAATAATCTCAAGCTCTCTACTTGGAAAAACCTTTAGGCAGGGGGAGAGGCACTAGTGTCTACCTAGTTATGCAAATGTAATTAAAGATTTGCCTTTGTATTCGAGCATGCACCTTAATTTAATGCCTCTACCTGACCTGTTCGCAATGAAATCGAGTAAGTCCCGCCACAAACATGCCCAAGCCGCTCTTTGCTTTTCGGCACGCTCACAAGAGAAGTTGCAATTACACCAGGTGTCCAAAGTCACGGCAAGGCTTCAATGTCAAATTTCGTGATGTGAGCGCTAGTTTTTCAACAATTCGAGACCTAATTGATCCAATTGCTGCACTGTGTAAAGGAATCAGTACAATAGATGTACCACGAGCTCTATAGAAGGCAACAACAGAGCAGAAAACTGACAGAAGTGCTTTTGGCACTGTCACCATGCTACTACACTGCTGATGCAGTCCCAGGTAAACCTACTAATGTCCCTGTCTTTCTATTTTTCAAGCAACACAAGTTTTTACGAATTTACGATTTCTTCTTGAGCTTCGTATCGCGAGACGAAGCGTTGCTCTGCTAAATTTCACCAAGTACAGTAACAACTTTGAAACAAGTCCAGTTGAAACAACTTTTGAAACAAGTCCAGAAGAAGAAGTACAACGCTTAACGTGTAGCGTTTGCGGTGCAAGCTATCGCAAGCACATCACTGGACGCATATACAGTTTTCGCAGTTCGACGAATTGGGAAGGCACTACAGCATCAAAAACAAAGTTTCAGGGATAGTTTTTCGAACCAGATGCATGCGAGGCAATCGAGGACAACCGAGTAAAAGGCGTTCATCGAAGATGCAACAGCGCGTACGGAAGCGCTTGTGAGGTGTGGCAGCTTGGGCTAGTTGGTATGGCATGACGATAGTTATAGCGCGAGAACAAAACGACGACACAGCGTCCTTCTCGTCTCTGTGTCGTCGTTTTCTTCTCGCGCTATAACTATTGTCAAGCTTGTGAGGGCCGAGTTTGAAAACGCGATTTGAAATGCGAAACATGCAAAGGGCTGGGACGTATCACGTAGGGCATACTTACGCGTGGAACGTAAGTCCAGAATCCCGTTTCACACGGTTCTTGCAGCCGGGAGCGACACATGTGCCAACCATGGCCCGTTAGAATGTGGGCACAAGCAGCCGAATTGCAGACGTTCTTCTTTCAGCCCCTGCCAAAATGGCGCTGGCGGGGTCCGTTTCACGTTTTTTGTGGCGTCATTCGTTAACGTCGCCGCCCTCCGTGCTGTTAGCGTTCAAACTCACTAAAAATATTCGGAACCGAAAGGCATCCGTGGTTTTTTTTTTCAATAATCAAATTAATATCGAACATAATGAATGTAGCCCCCAAGATGACGTACATAAAGCGCTGCGCATATCTCGAAGGCGATATTATTCAGCCGTTTTACTCAAAATGAAAATTTTCTAATACGCATTTTTGAACTCTTGCGCCCCTGATAACCACCAACTATCATATTTACCAATGACGAGCGTTGCAACATGTTCCTTTACGACGCGTTATTTGCCGGCGTCACGAAAAACTTTCAGTTTCGGTTCAGTTACGCTTGAACACGTTCAGGGCTTCACAAACTTGTAAATGGCGGAAACAGGCCTGCAGGAAGTGAATATCGTACTGCCATTCGTTACCACAGCGGTATGTGAGCGGTGTTGCCTACATTCGAAAAATTATGGACCCAAGTGCCCACAACTCTCAAAACCGAATCTTCGGTACGCCACTACGCAGGGCGTCTACGACTAACCAACCAATTTGAGTGCTGAGTGACATTTTACGGATCTTGCAGCACTTGTAGATATTCGTACGTAACGAATTATCGGCAATAACAATGTACCACCGTCCCCAAAAGATTGCGGAGCCGACATTTCCGACAAGGCTATATTCCAGCTTTGTCTGAGAAAATAGCATCTAAATAGATGTTTCTTCATGTAGTAGACCTTGGTACCAACGCAGCTACCAGTTAGGTTAGAAGCGCCGCGCACTAACAGAGCAGACATTCGCATTTGCAGTGGAGCCCACATTCCGTAAACTTTTGGGTGCAGAATATAAAAAGTACACCAGCAATGGTGTATAACACTATTGGATATAACAAGTATTATTTTGCATTGAACGTAATTTCATTGCGAGGTATGCCAATTCATATGATGAGTGAACAGCTGGAGCGCACTTCTCTGTGTCATATGACCGGTTCACTAGCGTAATCAAGTAAATGCATATCTTGGTCGTTAAACCATACACATATAGAGGTTATGATCGGCTTTTTTTTTTAAGCTTAATTTTATGCTGACCATGCACGATATGCCTGCTTGAAACCAGAATTATTTGCCTGAGGCAATAACAGTTCAAGAACCTACAATTTGTGGAAGTGGAATGGTAATACCAACTCATTGTAATGGCAAGAAGGCACATATGCAGAGCACACATCATGTTACGGCTTTATGAATCACAACATAGTGGCACCACTCTGTTAACACAAATTATGTAATATTTTGTTTTGTATCTCCATTGCTGATGTGTACTTCTAATTTTATTGTGACAGCGTTAAAGAGGTAGTTTCACAGAAATTCTGGCGTTGGCGTTGTTGGTTGCAAGCAAAAAATCATCATTTTGTGCTTGGCCACGAAATCGAGAAAGATGCAAATAAAATAAATAATAAAAAATTGTGGGTCTGAGTTGAGACCGAACCCAGGTCGTCTGCTTGGCAAGTGGGTGTTTTACCACAAAGCCACGTTTCTGCTTGGGAACACAATGAAAATAACATTCTCTGCTTGAAAATTCAGTGAAAGTAACTTTCAGATTTTACAAACACACACGTGCAGTATACATGATTCACAATACAGTATGAAATATTGCAGTAATAATGCGTGGTACAAGCGTACATTGCCATCGGGCATCAGAACATGTGATGATCATAATGACTTCATAGTTTGAAGCCAGTGACGCACTACAAAAGGCACAGACGTTACTGCACCTATTCTTTCAAGGATGTGTAATAGGTGCGTAGCAAATTCGAAAAGACTTCATGCACTAAGTGTTTGAAGTGTGCACTAGAAATAGCATATCGCTATCACATTCAACTCTGGAGAAGCTTAAGGTTCCCAATTTACTTTATATAAAAGAAACAGGCATGCACTAAGTGCTTGAAGTATGCACTAAGAACAGCATATCACTGTCACATTCAACTCTGGAGAAGCTTAAGGCTCCCCAATTTATTTTAAACAGGTACATAAGTGCCCTAATGAAAAATGATAATGTTCCTAAGGTTCTTAATGTGTCGTCTTATATTAAAAGACATTCACTGCACAATTCCACCTCGACATGACTCACGAATGAAAATAGACTGATAGTTTTGCTGGAACCCTTGATTGTAAACTCCACTAGCACTTATGCAGCGTTCAGTACAGTAACATAGCAAACTTAACTTTTTGCAGGCTACTTCTATGCACATATATTAACTTACCCCAGCAAGCAAAAATATTACACATTCAAGTTTTTTTTTTTTATGTCTACTCTACTCCTCAATATCAATGTCGGTCCAGAGCCTCTACATTACGATATTCTCATTCAAACCGTGGCAGTGCACGGTTAAACCTCATTCTAGGTGATTCTTGGGAACTCTGTCAGCAGGAATAACTACTATTTCACTAGCATACCCTTTTGTGGAAGTTGGAGATGGTACCTTGAAGTGGCAGCATTGAAAATGGGATGCACACATGCTTGCTTCTGCAAACATTTCACACTGGCAGTGTAAAATCGCAGCATCATTTTTAAGAAAAGCCTATATTTATGTCCGAACTCGTTTTGTGAAAAATGTTTGCTAATTGGATTTCCATGTGTATATATAGATCAATTCTTGCATTGCAAATGAGTTCTACGGAAACCCACAAGGTGGTGGAAGGGTTAAGAAAGTGAAAGAAGATAATCACTCGTTTGTAGCATGAAACCGCAAGAAAATCCGTACGGATATCTCAGAAAGCCTCTTAGCTACCGAAAAATTTATTCTGTTCCGGTGTTCAAACTTGCGACCAACGCCTTTCCGGGGCGGTCACTCCACCAATCGACCTAACCAGGAACCTAGCAATTGACAGCGCGAGTCAATCAAAACGTATGGACAGCAAATGAGCTCTGCGAAAACCCGCAACCAATTCCAATAGATCAATTTTCTGCTTATAGTACATCAGAAAAAAAAGAAGAGAAAGCATTTCTTAATTGCACCGACTCACCAGACTTGGGACTGTCTCGACAACTGGTGACGGAGTGGCACTAAGCTTCGTACTGGTGTAGTTACGCACCCGTTCGCGACAGCCAGAAAACTCTGTAGGCACGGCTTCTGGCCGCAAGCATGCTCGATCAAGGCCCGCATAGAAGCAGCTTGCTTTAAAATGTTGGGAGCAGATACGGTGGTGGCTCTTTGGCTGCAAGTCCTCGCGGCCAACGGCCTGTAACCAAAGCCGCAGCATTTCTGCGTCACGTGTCGGAAACCTGCATAAACAAGAAAACCAAACCGTAACCTGATATTAAATGTTGACTTTCAGCCAATTTTCGAAGCTATTAATGCATTTACGTACAAAATTGTGAATGGCATTGAATTAAAACAGCAGTTGACGGCTGTTTAATTGAGCCAGCAATTGAGCCTGTTTTAATGAAATATGCGTTGAAATCAATGTTTTCAAATGTGACAGCCAGAAAAACTTTTCAGAGGAAGATTGCACTTTCCCGAAAAATTTGACTGGTCAGTGAAAGCAGGGCAAGCAGGTTTCGTCGAGTCGTTTTATTCTAGTTACACCTATGTGGTAAAATTTTAAATGCTCCAATATGGGGTGGGGAGGGGTGGCCGATACTTTCACAAGAAATGACAATTAACAATTGTTTCACAAAGTTTCGCTATGATTAATAACCTTTTGAATTTATTATCGAGTTGGTCATACCACTTGCTCTATATTTTCGGTGGCAGACGCCGATTTACTTTATATTCTGCCCCTTGAACCCGGCTACTCGAAGAGGCCACAACTTTCATGACAACTAGCAATTCACAAACATTTCACAAAGTTTCACCGTAACCACATATGATATGGCCATTCAATCGAAATGCGTTTTGCTGCTTCATTATATATGCAAGTTTCCGTATATTTGGCAAAGCGCACCCGCTGAAACAGGGAAGCGCGGAAACAGTGGATTTAAAGGATCCGCCTGAGCGGCTTCCAAAATGGACTCGCCCAATCAGCTGATCAACTCTCTCCCACCTTCTTCCATACCACGCCCACCGTCGCCTACACCACGCCCTTCCTTTTTTCGGCTTCTTCACTCTTTTTTCCTCGTTGATCAGATGCCTGCCCTGGTCGGTAACAATTTCTTTTTCAACAACCAGAACAGCGTTATAACAATCCTGAGAGCGGTACAAACTCGCAGGAAATGATAACATGATTATCGATCACGGCTGGCTAGACGCGCTCATGGCGGTGTTGCTTTCGCATTCTCACTACAGCTAGCGCTCTTTATTTAGTAGCCAACGTTCGCCACTAGTGCAGTGATACGCCTCTCCGAAATGTGAAACTCCAAAGAAAAAAATGAGACCTGATCAGCGCGTACAGGAAG
The DNA here is from genome assembly GCF_013339725.1 of Rhipicephalus microplus. NCBI lineage: Eukaryota > Metazoa > Arthropoda > Arachnida > Ixodida > Ixodidae > Rhipicephalus > Rhipicephalus microplus. The sequence continues at coordinate 62,533,105 of NC_051170.1, forward strand.
AGCGCAAATGGTTTACCGCGTGCGGCAAGAAATGTATGGAAGCACTTGGCACCGTTTGCCTCTGGCGCGGTGATTAGCACCGCCACCTGCACTGTTTAAAAGGCTGATAGCTAATCATCACTTTAATCGAGGGCCTGAGACACGAAACGCGCCTGTTTTCATGCAATATAACCCGAAACTCGCAGCAGACAGCATCCATCAACAAACAAGCGCAAATCGCTGCGAACGGCAATGCTCACGCATGGAAGGATATGTTGACTCCTTTTTGATGCCTTGTTCCGCAACCTCTCACAGCGCAAAACGCTGGCATTGTATTTGTAAAACGTTACGCCACAAAAGACAAATCAACATGCAGTGGGACTGTTGGCACCAGAAAAAAATGGCCCCTACGTAGCGCTTGATGCTGGCGTCACCTTTTAGTGTTGCGCAATGAAAGCAACGTCAACTGTTAAAATATGAATTCTAGACTTATTACGCTGCACTAGTAATTCAAGTAGGCGCATCACGGCATTTTTATTGAGTTTTTGAGCTATTAAAACTAAATGATTGGTAAATATATTAAAAGTCAAGTTGTAAGCCAAACGGCCAAGTCTGGTCAACTTTTGTGCCGCCCACTAAGCCAGTTGACGATCGTGAGCATGCTGTGGTTATGGTGAGAAATGATGCGATGTTCTTGAATATTCTCGTCATTGTTGCATCGATATGGCGGACGAGATGAAAATGACATTGGTGTCCGAACTTAAAGGACATAAGGACCGTGTGTGGTGTGTCGCGTGGAATCCTGCGGGAACCGTGTTGGCCAGTTGCGGAGGCGACAAAAGCACTCGTCTCTGGGCGCTCGAAGGTGGGGCATCTGTAGATTCTTGGTTCACTGCTATCTCTGGTCATTTGAGATCGATGGCAAGCTATCAACGTGTCATGATCTTGGTGGTAATATGAGACGCTTAAGAACTACACAAACCGAATCAGATGCAACTGCGCGACAAGGTTGGTTCTGCTTGGCGTTGCGGCTATGTTAGCGCCGTTTCCAGCAGAGCTGTTACGCTCGAGCTTTTCAGTGTAGCGTTAGCTGCACTGGCCTCGCTGAGCCTATTTCGCGTGGCGCTGGTCTTCGCATGCGCAATGATACTCCGCCGCCGCCGCGCGCGGCCGTCACCCCCGGAAAAAGCTTCCGGGGGTGACGGCGCGGCTCGCCGCGGGTGGCGCGCAATTCAATGCGCTGTGAATTTCGATGCGAATTTCGATGCGCTGCGCAATTCGATGCGCTGGGAATGATGCCAGAGAACAAAATAAAGAGTGGGTGGACTGCCTCAGGAAGGACATAAAAAAATTTAAAGAATCTGGCGAGGTAATATTGGTAGGAGATTTAAATGCCCACATTGAGGATCTGGATGGATATACAGACTATAACGGTGCAATGGTTATCGATATGTGTGAAGAACAGCAACTGGTAATAGTTAACCGGGAACATAAATGCGACGGGCAGATAACGTGGCAAAGCGGCAGTAGACAGTCTTGCATATACTACGGCCTGGTCTCAGAACACACGTACGAGCGGTTGAACCAAATGACGATAGATGAAGAAGGAGAAAACAGTCTGGGCAGCGACCACAGGCGTATAATCCTGAAATTTGACAGTGGGGGGGCTAGGAAGAAAACACAGGAGGTTGGGCTCCCGAAAGTAAGCGAAAAGCAGATAGCAGACATCGTCAATAGCATCGAAAGAGAATTAGAAGCACAGCCAACAAAGGTGTGGGAATATGATGAGGTTGTTAGTTGTATACAAAAGGAAATAAACAAAGTAAGGAAAAAAAACCGCTGGAGGGGTAAACGGAAACCACGAAGCTGGTGGGACAAGGAAATTAAACTGGCTATTGAAGAGCGACGACGGGCCTCTAGACTGCACAGAAAAGCAAAGCAAATGGGATATCAGGATGATCAGGTGCAGTTACGGTGGAGCCGGTACCGAGAAAAGAAATTTGAGGTGCAGAAACTAGTACAAGCGAAGATTAAAGCTGCGAGTGAGAAATGGGTATCAGACATACGTAAGAAGGATAAGAGTGCCCCCCAAAAACTCTGGAACCATTTAAAAGCATTGGGAATGACGACTAAAGAGATGCAGACTCATATACAGGACGGGGACGGCAACATTCTCCTGGGGGACAGCGCATTAGAATACCTACATGGAGTCATAGGAAATACTTTCGGCCAAGCACGCGAGAGGTCGGCTAACTGGACACAGGTGGCAAATAGAGTGGCAGATGAAAAATTTAATATCGAATTTTTGGACTGGAAAAAGGCAGAACACAGTGTTCCCAAAAGTACGGCAACAGGACCGGATGGAATCCCGATAGAAATTATCAACCATTTGGGACCAGCGGGACAGGCGCACTTGTATGGAGCCATCGAGCGGGCTATAAAATCCAAGAGGATTCCTGCGCACTGGCGCGAAAGTAGAATGAGTTTGATCTACAAAGGCAAGGGAGAAAGGGACAAGGCGAGCTCTTACAGGCCGATTACAGTCACGTCAGTGCTCTATAGATTAGCTATACAAGCCATCAAAGCCGAGTTGTTGAAGTGGGTTGAAAGTAACGGTATTTTAGGGGAACTGCAAAATGGATTTAGGCCGGGTCGACGCTTGGAAGACAATCTTTTCGTCATAACCCAGACCATCGAAATTTCGGCAGCACAGGGCAGACCAACATGGCTACTGTTTCTGGACATAAAGGGTGCCTATGACAACGTGGACAGGGGATTGCTGTGGCATATACTGGAAGAGGAGGGGATTGGGTCGGAATTTGTAGGGCTGCTAAGGGCAATATATGAGGGTAACAAGGCACACATTACATGGGAAGGGCGTACATACACAGAGCCCGTGTACATCCGAAGAGGTTTAAAACAGGGGTGCCCTCTTTCGCCATTGCTGTTCACACTGTACAATAGAGGAATGGAAAGACGACTAGAGGAGAGTGGATTGGGCTTTGATTTGTCACACCGAAGCAATGGAGTGTTAGTGGAGCAACGGATTCCGGGATTGATGTACGCAGACGATATAGTGCTGCTGGCGGATAATGCGGAAGAACTTCAAAAACTGGCTGACATTTGTGGTGATGAGGCAACGTACCTAGGCCTACATTTTAACCCACAGAAATCTGGAGTCATGGTGTTCAACGAGGAAGCTCATGTAGCACCAATAAGGATACAACAGGAAGCCATACCATTAGTAAATAAGTACAAATACTTGGGGATCTGGCTTAATGAAGGAAAAGGCTACCTGAACGCTCATGAAGAACACCTCAAACTGAAAGGGAGACGAAATGCAGCAGTAATGAAACATAGAGCACTTTGGGGACACAATAAGTACGAGGCATCTGGAAAGGGGTAATGGTGCCGGCGCTCACGTTCTCTAATGCCGTATTATGCTCAAAGTCAGATATCCTGTCGGAGCTGGAGGTTAACCAAAAGGCAGTCGGCAGGTTAGCTCTGGGAGCTCACAGTAAGACTACAAACGAGGCTGTACAAGGCGATATGGGTTGGGCTTCATTTGAGGCGCGGGAAGCACAAAGTAAAATACGGTTTGAGGAGCGACTTAGACATTTAGATGAGAAGAACTGGGCAGCCAGAGTGCACAGATACCTGTACCTGAAAAGTGTGGACACCAAATGGCGGAAGAGGACGCGAAAGCTGGCGACTAAATATAACTTGACCGCGGCAAATAAGCAAAGGGGGCCAGTTAAAAAACAAGTGAGGGAAACGGAGACGCTCATGTGGAAAGAGAGGATGGAAAAGAAGGGATCGCTGGGAATCTACAAGGCAAGCAAACAAGAGATCCGGAAAGAGAACTTTTATGACAACAATAAAGGTAGTGCGTTGCTCTTTGAGGCGCGGGCTGGCTGCTTGAGAACTCTAACTTACAGGAGCAAATATTCGTCACAGGATGAGACATGTGTTGGATGTGGCATAAATAAAGAAACAATCGACCACATAGTCATGGAATGTCAAAAGATTCAGCCGGATAGAAATGGGGGGAAGGTCACACTTCCTGAGGCGCTGGGCTTCGCGGTTGATGGAAGCATTAACTGGTCAGCAGCAGGTATTACTAAGCAGCGGCTGGAGTATTGGTGGAGGAAAAGCAGAGAAGTCGATAAAATAACATCCCAGCCAACAGTAGCGGCTGGGCAAAATTAAAAAGACATCCGAGTTGAGGGACAGAATTTAAACTCGAACTATTAAGGTAGGCTAGATGGCGCATGCCATCACCCCGATTCAAAGGGGAGGCCTTTATTCATCATCATCATCATCATCATGCGCCACGGAGGAAGGAATGGTGGTGGTGGTAGTAGTGGTTAGAATGAAGAGGAAAAACGCCCCTAATTTCTGTCTGCCTTCAGGCGACACGGCGCAGTGCCTTATAGGGGTGGGGGGAAGGGAGGGATAAAGAGAATAGAAGGAAATAGGACGGAGAAGATAGCCAAGCGAGAGAAAAAGAAGGAGATAGGAAAGTGGGGATCCGGTCGAAGCAGTCCAAGGGCGGGGTGCCACAATGCGAGAGCTGCACGGCGTCAGGAGACCGCGGAGGGCGAACCAGTCGGCGGGAGCTACGCTGATGTCGGAGATCGCGAGGGCACAACCGTCCAGCTTGAAATCCTGCGAGCGAATCCCGAATGGTACGCTGCGCAGTCGATCAGTGGTGTCACGCACCGGAGCCGGCACCTCCCTCGCACTCGGCCGCGGCCGCGCGCGACTCGCCGTCGCCGGTGTGTGCTTTCCAGAGGAGTGCCGTCATAGCCTTGGTAGACATATAGACGCCGACGCGCGCACCTTCCCTGTGCAGTCGCCATCTGACACTTCGCTGGAGCCGCTTGATAGCGCCTCTGACTGGCATTTGCCACTGTGGTATAGCCATGGAGAAGGAGAGTGCAAATGCTTCTCAACGGTGCAGTGGAGCGGAGAAGCTTAACTCATCGCATCCCGAAGTAGTTGTCCGGCAAAGTAAATATACATGTGCCGCATAATACGTATATTGTGTGTGTCATTGGAACAGCTGTAAGCATGATATCTGGAAAGCTAAGAATAATCAGCTAAACCTTTGATAACGCTACGTATATCCTGGCATAGCTGAGCTAAGCCACTGCCATTTTTTTCTCTTCATCATTGTCCTCGTCTTCGTTCCCAGAACACATGCGCCGATTTGTCTGGCATGGAATGCGATAACTTATGAGCACGATATTTAGTACAGAGGAAAAGAGGTAGGGAAAAAAATAGAAAGAAAGAAAAGAAAGGGGAGAGGACGGCTTCAGAGAGAGGAAATAAAAAAGTTAAAACGGCATAAAAGAAAAAGAGATAGGAAGAAACATGCACAAAAAATATAAAAAAAAGAGAAGGAATAGCAATTTCTAGTATAGTATAGCGAAACTATAGCCAAGCGTGCCCAGCAGCTCTGCTGTGACTCAGCCTTGTGTGTCTCAGGGCACATGGCACTAATTTTTATTGGTTTAGGTTATCTGCTGCAAAATAAACTTAAATGATAATTTGTCAGAGGATACTAAACACCCTGTGTCGTAATAAAGGCGCGGTCGCCGAGACACTAAAACTACGACGCTGTAAGCGCAGAAATATTCCATTTCTTTAGCCTCTTAACTACCACGGCTTGTCACGTCCTACATACTGTTGAATGTGACAGTATGCAACGATTTCGCGATCCAACTAGGACAAATAACTGACGCATTTTGATGAGAGACTTGTTACACGTTTCAGTTATGGGCTCGTATGTAGCACTTGAAGCGATCATCGCAAATAGCCAGTTAGTGTTGTAACTATTTACATAATGTAGTGGGCTTCATTGCGATATATTCGCAATATAACATAGCACCTGTCATTGTGGAAGCAAGGATCATTCCCCCTTTGGGCTAGGAATTCACCATCATTTTTAAAATTGCAAGCTATATGACAAAGCAGCAGTCATAATCAAGAAAGTTTCAGGATGAAAGCTAAAAAAAAACTACAGATTGATAACATTATGAGGTTATTATGTATAATACAGTGCCCTCAGGCATAACACCAAGTTATCATTCCGTGGTAGATGCAATGATTTCAAGCAGGATATGTGGAACTGGTTTAGCATTGCTATCTTAATCATATAATTATTGTAAATGACTGCTGAATCGCCTATATTTTACCATTATGTTGAATTGTTTGTTGTTACTGCTTTTAGCCAGAAATGCTGTTGCTCTTGTCAATGCCAACACAGCCATATCCAGGGAATCTTGGGTCGGGCACTAAAGCTGTTGCAGCCATCGTCTGGTCCAGTGTCAATTGCTCATTACTGTTCTACGCATGTGTAGGTGGAGAGTGGATATGTAAAGCCATGTTGCTGGACGGACACAAGAGGACCGTGCGCTGCGTAGCGTGGTCTCCGTGCGGCAGCCGCCTCGCCTCGGCCAGCTTTGACGGCACTGTTTGTATATGGCGGATCGATGAGGAATCGCGCACATGGGAAAGTGTGGCCACTCTGGAGGGACACGAGAGTGAAGTGAAGGCTGTCGCATGGTCCCCCTCGGGACGCCACCTGGCCACGTGCGGCCGAGACAAGACTGTCTGGATATGGGACGGTGAGTTATTGGATAACTGACTGCAGTCACAAGTGGTCTGAGAGACTGTATAACTAGGGCTACGGGTTTTCTGAGATTTTTTTATTCAGGGGGTGTTTTCCAGAGTTTACTTGTTGTTAACCTCCAATTCTCCAAAATTCAGTGTTTAATTATTGCATTAGCAGTTGGTGCAATTTCTTCCTATTAATTTCATTTCCAATGACATGCGGTGCATTGTTGCTAAAAGCCCTGTTTTTCTATCCTTTCATTTTTTTCTTCACTGCCTGCTCGTTTACCCTGCTAATAAGGATGTTGATGTGCACTGCCACAGACTCGCCTAAGTGTACTGCTGAGAGGGGCAGCAGATGGTCAAGCTGCTTTTCAGCTTCTTGTGCCAGCTTCCTCATGATCCTGATGAAAAATGAAGTACACATTATTATTATTATTATTACTCTGAAATCTTAGTTGAAATTATATCTGAACACCAATACATGCAAACACACTAAGCATGTTTTAAATGCCTGGAAAGTTTGAATGGGCTAACACATATGTATATTTATACAAGAACAAATACTTGAATACAAAACACCTACGTTTGTTTGGATCACAACCTTACAGCTTTTTGTAATACACGTGTGCATACTTTTCGAAGTTGCTGCAGCTCATGGAGGTGCGCTACCATCAAGGGATAATCGTCAGTTTTGAAAATGCCCTTTTAAAATGGCAACTTATCGGATAAATTCGAATTGTCAAAAATGTTACTGGTGAGTGTTTATCGCATTATTTTGGATCTATCCAAAAATGCGGACCTCACTGTAGCACGGTGCGCAAACATATGAAAAAAGGAACAGAGTAGAAAAAAAGCACCGGCCTTCAAATTATCTTTATTTTGCTGAAAGAAAGAAATGCGTATGTGCCGCAAAAATTTTTAAAACATCGTCAAATTAAATCTTTTTTAGCACATGCTCTTTGTTTTTCCATAACCCAGCCAAGCGGTAACAAACAGTCGTGACAGTTGCAGTGTCACAGTTCGAGTATGATCATTTGACCGGGTTGTTGTGCAATCGTGTACACATGCTAAAAGTGCTCTGACTTGATGATATCTTTATTAGGCTTGCATATGTAGTTCTCTTAGCGTATATAATTTACTTTTCTGCAAAATAAAGATAAATTTTGAAATCAAGGATATTTTTCTACTCTGTCCCTTTTTTTCCTATATTGACATGCTGCATTGTACACCATCATGAATCAAAATCAACTCGGCCAAGCTTTTACTCTTGTATAGATAATCAAGACAATGCATCATTGTCAATCATGACAAGCAGTCAATCACTATTGTCAATCATGGCTATTCTGATGGGCTATGCCACTTCTCGCTATCACTTCGTTTGGCTACAGTCACCGTTTTGCGTAGTGGCAGACAGTGCAGCTGACCAGAGACTAGCAATTTTGTGATTATAATAAGTGACACCAGTTTACGCTATTGCTATGCTAAAGTATCAGTTATCAGTTTCTCTCAGTGATATGCGTTGAACTTATGCATATTCTTGCGAATTGCAACAGTATCACAAAATCACATTCCAGCGAGTGGTCCCTTTAATGTTAACACATAACAATCAAATCATATTCATTGACATATGAGTGAGTCATGTTGATGCGAATCTGTAGCGATGTGATTCTGTTTGATGACACCTGAAGGAAACTGGCCAGATTTCAAATTTTCGTAAGGAAACCTATAAAAACATCGCATGCCAAGCTATGCCTTGTGAGCAGAGAGCAATTTCGTTGCTTTATCTTGTTGTTGCCAGGTAACGGTGCGTGCTCACTGAGCCACCACTGCCCAATGCAGTTATCTGCTTGCTAAGACGAAAGGTGTTCAATAACATGTTGGGGAGCCCAGCAGTGCCCTTATGCTTAGTTGGAACATGGGAAAGGCCCTGTTTCAGCTGCCCTGTCTCATAGAAAAATGTATAAGTATTTGTAGGCCTAGTTGAATTGCTGCATATGTCTGAAGATGACTTGCAAAATGTGGATGGCATATTGAAAGCAAGCAGTTACAGAACGGCCAGTGTAGTCAAAAGTGGTAAAGCGTATCTTTATTTGGTATGTGAGAGCTGACTACTGTTATAAGCGAGCTTGTCCTGCCTACATACTGCTCACACAAAAGCAGTGAGTGAGCAGGTCCTCGTGATCATTGTTGTGCTGTGACTCATCAGATCTGGGCAATACAGTGTGTACAGCGAAACCCTGTTAATTCGGACTTCGCGGGACTGGAGAGAATGTCTGAATTAACTGAGTACGAATTATCGTGAGTATGAAAAAAACACTTGAAAAATGTCTCCTACACCATCAGACTTCTATTTCTTAAAAAAAGTATGTGATCGCAGTTTGCTTCACAGACGTAATGTGCGACGAAGTTACAATTTTGCGAATTTCCTACAGGGGGCTAAGTCCGTGCACACTGTTCGAGGAAAGCATGCATATGTCCTCCAAAATGGCCAAGGCATGTGCAGCCTCCGTCATTGTGTGGCATGGATGCTCGTCAGCATCACTTACGTCCTCGTCAACCAATTCCCTTTCGCTGTCCAAGACTTCGGCGACAATATCGCTGTCGTTCACTGTGCCGGCCACGGCAACATCGCTGTCAATTGTGAAGTAATCGCCCAGGGGTACATCAGCTGGCATAATGTTCACATAGCGGCCACCTTGCTCTCCGCCGGTTTCTTCATCGGCCACCACACCTGGATCAGCAGTGTTGTGCACGAAGCCGCAATGCCTAAAGTAGTTTGCGACTACTTCAGGCAGTGTGTTGTTCCACACGTATGTCAGCATGTGGATAGCGCTTAGCAGGCTTACTTCGTACTGCTTGCCTGACTCTATGCAGAGCAACATCCGCTCGAGTACCTGCCGTCGATAGCGGCTTTTCATGAACTGTATGATTTTCTGGTCCATCGGCTGCAGGGAAGTCATTGTGTTCGAAGGCAGGAATAGCAGCTCGATGTTCTCGAGCCCAGACACCTTCGTGCGCGCACTACAGTTGTCTGGCATGAACAACACCTTTCCGAGCCTTGGCCGCAAAGCGGTGGGCGAGCTGACACAGCCAGACTTGAAAGAGTTCGGCAGTCATCTAAGCCTTTTGAACCGGTAGTCGACAGGCAGCTGCTTAATATTCTTAAAACATCTTGGCTTCGCAGCCTTCCCGTTCACCAGCAGCGGCAGCCACTCTGTGCCGGTCATGTTAGCAGCTAGAGGAACTGTCATGTGCTCTTTACTTCACTTTCCACCGACGCATGCGTCCCCCTTAAATGCCATTGTTTTATCAGGCAGAGCCTTATAGAACAGCGCTGTCTCATCGGCGTTGAAAATGCTGCCTCATCGCGAAAACGCTGCCTCATCGGCTTATAGAATGGCGCTGCCTCATCGGCGTTGAAAATGTTGCACAGCTCGTACGTAGAAAGGCGCACGGATAGTCCAAACCACCAGTCCTGCTCAAGACTCTCGTCAACCGCACCTATTTCACCCCACACGTTGCGGAACACCAGCACGTGTCGCTTATTGAAGCGATCGAACCAGCCTTCCGAGGCACTGAAGGAGTCGGTGTTCATGGTGACCGCGAACATCTCTGCTTGTGCGCAGATAAGGGGGCCGCTCAAGAGCAAATGCGCATAGCACAAAACGGCAATCCAGCGGAACAGCGTTTCTTCTAGTTTGGGATGTGCTGCCGTTTGAAGCCTCTTCCTTTGGTCACCAAGCATGTCCCCGTCATACACTTGCATAATTTGCTCTTCGTTCTTCGCGTAAGTGCTCAGCGTGCTTTTCTTCGCATTGAACTTTTCCCTCACTTCTTTTCGAAATGCTCCTGCTTGCAACGCCTTCAATATTTTCACCTTCGCAGCCGAATTCTTTGCTTCGTACTTCGCCCTCATCGCTGCGAGAGCTGGGGCATTTGGGACCGCAAGAGACGCAGGGAAGCCATTCCAGCGTCGCTCGCGCGGTGGTCATGCGCGCGCGCACGGAGTAGACAACACAGGCACACACACACAAAAAAAACTGCACAGTGATAGAAACAAAATAAGAACCGGCAAACTTTTCAAAAAACAGCAAACAGTAGGACTGCAGATGGTACTGATCACAGATAAAAAACTTAAAGCACACTAAAGGTGAGCAATTCAACTTAACCGTCACGCAAACGTGTTCGACACACAAGAAAAAAGGAAAGGCAAATCCATGGGTTGCCCGTGTTGCTCGTTGCTGATTACAGTAGCGATGCACTAGCACTGCCTTCCATTTTGGTTGCTTGAACCACCATGTGTGTGTTTTTTTTTTTTTTTTTTGGCTGCTTTCGAGATGTACAGCTAATTCTCACCCATGGATGAAGTTTTGAATCTCAGAGGCCGCAATACAATCCCAAAGTTTTTTAGGTGCACCGTCGATTTGGCTGGCAGAATTCGCAGCTGCTTCCCCGTCGTGACTCGACCGTGGTTGGGTGTTCGAATTAACCGAAGTGCGGCCGAATTTGTCCGAATTTATGAAAGTTTTCAGTCATAGAACAATGTACATTTTGGACGGGACCAGACGCCGTGGCCTAATTAACCGAACTTTTTAATTAACAGGGGTTGAATTAATGAGATTTTACTGTATTATGTAAGACAGCAACCAGCACTTCCTTCGAACGAAACTTATGCAAGAGCCCAGTGTCTTTCATTCAACGAAGGCTGCAAGGGCTTCCTCCTTCTGTAAACTTCAGAAGCTGGAAGAGGTTGTTTATGATGAAGCTTTTATGACTAGGGCTGTTCTTTCTCATAACTTTTCTGTCATTTTCAGTATGCCCATCATTCTGCCGAGACAATGGGCCAGGATTGCCTTGTTTGGTAGTAAAACTAATCTGCGGAAGTTATCTGTCAGCATAGTCTGTGGACACAGTGGATATCTCTGTTTATGACAAGCTACTGTGATAAAAAGGAGGGAGGGTGAAAGGCATTTTTGTTTTCTGCTTGTAGAAGTATAGATCCATAAAGTGTGGTCAACTCTTTGCTCTCTGTTTCAGTGATCGACGATTCGGACCAGTACGAGTGCGCATCTATTCAGACATGTCATACCCAGGATGTCAAAACAGTGATCTGGCATCCGACAGAAGATGTGCGTGAGAATAATCGGAACTGTTTTCATCTTTCAGGCCCTATATAAGTGTCTAAACTTGTTAATTTAAAGACCTCCTCTGCTTTGTACCATAATGTTTCTCCATAGTCATATGCAACTTTAGAAGGCCCCAGCCACAGAGTTTCAAACAATAATACCTAGAGAGGGATCTGGCACTGTGATCTTGTACCCCCACGGGAATTACGGGAAGTACAAGCTTCAGATTGGATTGTGTTAGCTAGAGATCTGTCTAGGATCTTTTTGTGCAGTTTGAGTTTTGTCCATGCTCAGTGGGTAGTGGGGTGCAGTGCAAAGCACTGATCCAGTTCTTTTGTTGTTTAGAGAAGCTGAAGACCGCTAGGTCTCTTGATTTGGTGCGATGTTGGAGCTTTACAAGTTGTATTTGACAGTTTAAGCAAAACTTCGTCTGCACATCGCTGTGCATAGATGTAGCGTCCTATGCCAGTGCAAAATATCGCATAGAGTTCATTTTTTTATCATCGTTTCTCATCACAGCAGACAAAACGTTAAGTGTTTCTCACTTAATACTATTCTGTTATTTTCATAAATAGATAATGCATACCGGTGTGCATGCTTTTGGCATTCAATAAGCACAGTGACTCCACGTGATCTCTCAAAACAATACATTGCCAGCCACTGCAATTTATGTACCATAATCGCAGGAGCTCGTGTCTGCCAGCTATGACAACAGCGTGCGTGTGTATGGCGAGCAGTTGGATGACTGGGAGTGCGCATGTTCATTGTCCAAGCATGAGAACACCGTGTGGTCTGTGTGCTTTGACGGCCGGGGCCACCGCCTCGCCTCTGGCAGCGCTGACGGCAGCGTCCGTATTTGGACGCGACTCCAGAAAGCATCGTCGGGAGATGCCAGCTGGGATTGCGAGGGCACGATTGGCACGCTGCACCCGCGGCCTGTCTACAGTGTCTCTTGGTGAGTAGCTGAAGTTTGAAGGGCTTCAGGTAGTTCTTGCTACGAGACCTGTTGTAATGTCTTAGCGGTCGAGAGCGTGCCTGCGGAGAAGCAATGTGCTGATTTATGGCCATCTTCAGTGCTTCTGTTACCACTCGTAGCACCGAGCAATGCATGTGTCATTATATTTATCACGAAATAAGCAAATATACCATCGAATGTTAGTTATCGAATGTTAGTTAAGCATCGAACTGTTTGTTTAGTGAACTTGTGTCAGAAACAGAACAGTGAAAACGACGGAACGCAAGAAAAAGGTTGGGACACAAGCAACAGTGCTGCTGTTTGTGTAGTATCGTGCTTCGCGTCCACCGCACGAAGAACACAGTGCACAACGCTGAAGCGCTGGCCGACAAGAAGTACGCAGCAGCCAGTAGCCAAGCAGGAACTCTTCTATTATATACAATGCTGCGCATATATAGACAGGGTAGCACCCCCTAAGGGCAAAAATACTTTGCATGAAACCGACACTAGCAACCATGAACAAAAACTGAAACACACCACAGCTTGTATCCCTCCTTTTTCTTGTGCTCTGTCTATCACCTTCTGTTTTGTCTGGGTTGTCGTACCAACATGCCCAAGCATCCTTTTTAGGTGAACTTGTGCCAATGTAAGCAGTGTGCAAACTGCAAAAAATAGGTGGCAAGCACAGTCGTGAAACCCGATCTCGCATGTTAGGTTTGTCAGCATTTTATGTACGCATATCACCGTATATGACAATTCTTAATATTTAATTACTGTTGAACATTCGAATATGTTGAACGGTGTTGAACAAGCAGTCTTATTCTGCAAAACTTTGCTCATAGTGACAACATGATAGCAGGGATAAGACGATGAAGGTAGTGACTGCCCCCCCCCCCCTTTCCCGGAAAAAAGAAGAGAACTTTTTTAAAGACAAAGCTGCCGCAATCGTTCTAGTATGGCCATGGTCTGCCGTATCGTAGCCTGTCTGTCCAGAAGGGATACGCGCCCCATCTCCCATCTGGCGCAGGTTCCCAAAACCCACTTTCGCTTCTTCCATTCGCTAGGCTGCGTGTTCAGGGGCTGCAGCTGTGTGTGTAAAACTTCATTGCACAAGGAACTCTTGGCATTCAGTTATGCTCAACATAATCAAAAATTTGGGAGTGCTTTCCCTATAGAGCAAATTGGGGCAAGCGAAGCTCGACATGTGCGGGCCTCAGCTGCCAGTACTTTCCGTTCTTTCTTTGCGTGGGCGCCACGCTAACGGCGCCTGCCAGTTGGCATCGTGTCTAATTGCTCATGTACCAGCCCTGGCATCGCAACCTGAGGTTATGTGTTCATATCCACTAAACATTGAAATACGACTACTCATTTTGATAAAACATCAGATTGTCATATCAAAAATGACTGGTCACTGACAAGCCCCCGATTTATACGGCGTCAAACATTGGAAAACAGTGCATACAAATACGCATATCACTGACGCACCTTTGAGGGTTACAATGTTGTGCACTCAAAGAATCGCTTCGTTCTCGTGCCAGGTTTTTCGTGCATAACAACGCTGCTACCAAAATGGGTAAATCGTAAAAAGCTTGGTTAAAAGGGGGAAAAAAACCTTTCGGCTTGCGTTGAAAAAAAAAAAAAAACTAAGTGCTGCAGGCAAGTAGAATTTATTGTTTGCTACATTGCTTGATCTAAATCTAGTTAGATTTGGATCAAGCTAGGTCAGCAACTTGCGGTCTGTGGAGCAGTACTATTACAGTACACTGTAGTACCATGCGGCCCCTGGCAAGCGCAATGCCACCCCTTCCCCCTTTTCTTCACTTGTCACTTCCTAAGACTGACATGGCAGTATTGACCTCAAATTTGATTCTCACTTGTAACCTAGGTTTATTTGCAACTGTGTGACATTCGTGCTGAAAATAAACACAATTTTTAATCCAGTTAACTTTTTGTCAGTTCACTAAATTTGTATGCTTTGCCTGTAAAGCACCCCTCCCCCACTCTGTCATCTGGGCTCGTGCTCTGTCGGCTTCATGTGATTTCACCCTCTGCCCCAAAAGACTGCCGACCACCGAGTTTAGAGGATAAGTGAAACATACCATAGTGAAATTTATCCATACTGGATAACGTCACTGTGTATTGTAGCTCTGCCGGTGCTGCAGCAGTGCCAATCTGGGGTATGATGGCGGCTGTTCACATTTAGACATTGCGACTGATCAGTCAGCCTGGACAAATCAACCATTAACTCTGTTACTGTTTGCTTCCCGCTCCTTATCTTTCCCCTCTTTTGCCATTTCGATTCGCAGGTGCCCGCTTACCGGCTTACTAGCCACGGGTTGTGGCGACAACGGAGTTCGCGTGTTTGTCGAAGAGCAGTCTGGCTCGGGAGAGCCTTCTTGGCGGTTAGCATGCCATGAATCGCACGAACAAGACGTCAACAGCGTCGCCTGGAACCCATCCACGCCTGGTCTTCTCGCTTCAGCTGGGGACGAAGGTCGGGTGCGCATATGGAAAATCGAACCACCGCCATCAAAGGCCGTTCAATAAAATGTTCTGTTAATAAATATCCGTTGTGTTGTGTACATAACTTGTGTGTATTTTCTTCCAGTTCTCCTCAATGCCATTTGGAATAACTGGTTGCACCTAGGCCACACATTGTGCTTGCGCTATGCGCACCTACCTATCGCGAGCTGCAGGCGAGGCGCGCCCTCATAAACTGGACCCATCAAGCTAACTCCTGTCTACATCACCGTCGGTACGCATCCCTAAACATAACCAAGAGCCTTTTGATTGCTATATTATATTGTAACCTTGTCGTCATACTTTCTATTGCACGGCATTTTCCACCCTTTTCACAATCAAAGTGTGTCTGTTAGTTGAGTGCTCCTAGATAGTTAACAGGGACATCTCGAGTATGGCGAGTGAGGTATGCTAAACATGCCTACAGGTGTGATGGCCACTATGTTAGCTTTGTTTGCCGCATGGCAGCTTCAAAAAGCCTCCTACAAATGCGCACAACGCTGCCTCCTTTCGAGCGCGCATGGTTTCGGATGTTGACGCCATCGCGTGCTGCTTGTGTGCGCATTGACCTTCATGCTTGTGGCATCTCCAAATATCCTAGCCAGGTGGTGAAATCAGGGACAGTGGTACAACGGGAATGCTCTATTTGTGTACAATTGTCAAGTAATCTGTCCAGAGGCGTAGCAGTGTGAAGGGTCTTGCTTGTAGTTTAGCCGGTGTCTCGCATCACATAGTCCTGGAGTGCTTAATACAGAAATAGCCTAGAAATAATTGCAATAATTTACATGAAATCGTAAAAAACGCTTCTGAAAAAAAATGCAGCATCTCCACGGAGTGAACGATAATTAGTGGGGTGAAGTTTAGCAGGGTTTTATCAGTAAACCGTGAATCCCTTGTCCATCGGTACCTGCTGAGTGAGTCAGCGAACTAGGCAGTCATGTACGAGCTAGGAGAGACAGACGCCCGGCTTTAGGAGCTTCGCCCCTGAAAACCAACTGAGACACACCACGTAAGAGAGGCATCCACTGCCTCGGCAAGCACGGGAATCACCGGGTTCTCCGTGCTACGCACTTCCCCAAGTTTCACATAAGTGGAGCTGCATTGAGTACAGGATTTGAAACTACACCAAGACCTACACGAGAACATTAGCTCAGAATTTTTTTTATTTTCATTTCATCTACAATCCATTGCATACATCATGCTGTTTGGTTACACCTGGCCCTTGTGCCAATAAATAATGCATTATAATCAATATCCAAAAACCTTTGGCAGGCTGTCACCGAGACGTCAACCGAGAACAACAATCCCGATTTGTGGCTTCTAATTGCTACAGAGGTGGCACCACTTACCCAGGGAGCATGCCATGATGGCATTGAGGTGTCTTGCATCCGGACGTTAATGGGTTAGTGGCACGTGAGTACAACAGCACAGATGGTCAACGTGCCTCCCTTCATTATTTGCGTAGTCTGTGGCTGTTCTGTCTTTCTCGTTACGATATTTTTTTAGCGAATACCATTAAGGAGCTTGTTTCACAGAAATTTCGTAGGTATCGATGTCACCATCGATTGTGAGAGGGAAAGTGGTGTTGTCCACGAGCTAAAAGTGAAAAAAATCACAGCTTGTTCACGGAGTGAATGATGATGAGTGGAGTGAAGCTTGGAGGGTTTTATCGGTAAACCGTGAATCGTTCGGCCGTCCATCCGCACCTGCTGAGTGAGTATCGAACTAGGAGCTCACATACGAGGTAGGAGGGACAGACCGCCCCGCCGCGGTGGTCTAGTGGCTAAGGTACTCGGCTGCTGACCCGCAGGTCGCGGGTTCGAATCCCGGCTGCGGCGGCTGCATTTCCGATGGAGGCGGAAATGTTGTAGGCCCGTGTGCTCAGATTTGGGTGCACGTTAAAGAACCCCAGGTGGTCGAAATTTCCGGAGCCCTCCACTACGGCGTCTCTTATAATCAAATCGTGGTTTTGGGACGTTAAACCCCAAATATCAATCAAGGAGGGACAGACCCATGGCTTTAGGAGTTTAGCTCCTAAAAAAGGTGTAATTAAAGTGAATTAAAAATGAGAGTGAAAATTGAACCCAGGCCTTTTGCGTGGTAAACAGGCGTTTTATCAGAGACCACGTCATTATTGAAGCCGCTTTAAGAATACAGCTATATTGAATGACATGTAGTTGCAAAAGTCTCTTTAAAGGAGTACTTACATCGAATATTTTTGACTTGTTGCGATAAATAAAAACGCGGCTGTTTTGGTTTTTCTTTGCAACCTTGTAATAATTATTTCACTGATATCACATTCGTGACGGTATGATGTTAGAGAAGTCTTGGTGGACACCGGAATCAAACACTCGTATTAAAGAAAAATCGGACCGTCGCCCCGAAGGGAAATCTGATGAGATGCGAAGCAGCAGTGGAGCGCACGGCGTTGATTTGATTGAAAGGGGCGTCGATGCGGGTGCTGGAAGAACGGTTTCAAGCGAAACTCGATGTAGCGTTTACTCGAGTAAACAACGTCACCGATCGCGAACACTCTCGGCTTCGCTAACCCTCGCAACGCCAGCGGCGGTGGGGTTAGGCGTAATCGCATCGGCACAAGTTTCAGCGGCCGAAAAAGTGTTACCACCCGATTTCAGCTCGAGCGTTGCGAGTGGTGGAGAGGGTTTGGTGAGAGAGAGGTGACACGTACGCGATGAGCGCGCCTACGTAGACGCGTCAGGTTCATTGCGCGTGAACCGATGAGTCGGTGGTGTCGAGCATGTGTTTTAGGTGGCATTGGCATGTGGCAAGGCGAGGGAGAGAGTGGCGTCAACGCGCACTGCGAGGGGAACGTGACATCAATCGTACGAAGGGACAGCGCGTTACACAGTCTAGTCAAAGAGCTGCTTTGCATCTAAAAAAAATGTTCCAGAATGGTAATTTCATCGAATCAGATTGAAAGTTTCTGTTTGAAATAGTCTTTACTTGTGAGCATCCGCGTTAGGAGATCGTTGCAGGGAGTTATGCGTAGCTGCTGGAGAGCTATTTATTAAATAAATAAGGAGAAGTTTCTCTGTGCGTTTTTAAAATTATACTTTATATTTTGACGAATAGAAAACTTTCATTACTGTTACATTAGTGGCTGATTGTGTTAAGTCAGATGCACCCCGCCTTCGCAACATCACAACCGCTACCACCAGTAAGTCAGACGATTCTTGGCAATTCACTCGGAAAGTAGGTGTGAGCCATTTTTAGAGCACAATGACAACATAAAAAGCTTGTTTAAAAAAAAAAAAAGACTCCTTTGGTCGGACTTTAGGATCATTTTGCAGGGGCGTAGAGGAAACTGAGTGCCTACTCGTGCACGGCGTACGTTTTGCACTGCCAAAAGAACCAGTGAAATAATAACGTGGTACCAGTTACTTTGACTGTAATGGGGTCATTTTGCGCTTCTGTACCGGGACACTCGTATGAGAATAATGGAGTGTCGTAAAAAAATTCATAACTGAGTCAAATCGCTTCAATACATCAATTAGTTGATAGTCTCTTGTCATACTGACTTTTTAACACGATAGTGTATTTCGGCGGGTCTCACTCAAGAAGGTCATGCTAAATCTTCAGTATAACCTCCTTGGTCCCACCACGGGAGTACTGACGTACTCCCGTCACGGATATGACGTTGGAAAACATATAGTAAGAGATAGCAAAGGAAAAACTACAAGAAAATGTTTTGTCGCCTGCAGTCGGACCTACGACTCCTCGTTCCGCAGCGCGCGTTGCGCACTCGACCACAAAGTGCGCTTTCTTGAGCTTGATAACAGAAAACTATTTATATATACTATTTACCACTGGAAGTGCTGAAAGATGGGCGATTTCAACGTGTTCTTGTTACCACTGACGAGATGGCGAGAAGGGTCTACAGGGCACGTTCTTAAAGTCGTCGCCCCATGCAATGGTCTGAGTGCGTGCGCCTCAGCAGGGGCTGTTCGGTCGTGCAACCGCGCTTATCTCGTGACTGCAGCAGTTGGCACGTTTCGCGTTTTCACCACATGTGGGCGTTGACCTTAGAGAGAGCACGAATCGCTCACCGCGGCAACTGTGCTTGCGATTTAAAGTAACAGGCTGCGCTCACACGAGTAACAATTGTTAAAGTTGTTCGCGCTCGTCCTGTGTATATACGTGTAGTTGTTCGCGCTCGTCCTGTGGGCGTACATTTCGTGCGCCATTTCTGCTTCAGGAACATGCTGCAAATTTTCGAGCGCCTTGCCGTTCTTAGCGTGACATTACATGCCCTTGGTTGCTATAGTATTCAGTCCAAGCGCCTCAGCTTGCGGGTGAACGTGCACCATAAACCAGGCCCGTAGCTAGTAGGCAGGAGGGGCTAGGGGTGTTCAGCAAGTGCTCCCCCCGGAAAAAAGTAATTCCTGTCTACGGGCCTGCAATAAACGCTCAACTACCTCCGTATAAAGACGCGCTTCACTTTCGTGTTATACCGATTCTCATGACACAAAATCAGTCATGCCTGGGATGTAAAAACAGCGCAAAAAATATAAACAAGGACAGAGGAAGAGACGACACCGCGCTGAAACTCGCAACTAAACTTTGTTGGAAGACACACGCACATATATCATGTAGTCGACCCGGTCACGTGGTGAAGCAAAGGTGTCTGCGTAGCATAGCAAACAAGGCACGTGACTGGGTCGACTTAAAGCCCCTGTACCTTAGGTCGACTGCATGATATGTGTGCGTGTATCTTCCAATAAAGTTTAGCAGCGAGTTCAGCGCAGTGTCATCTCTTCCTCTGTCCTTGTCTATATTTTTTGCGCTGTTTTTACATCCCAAGCATGAACCACCAACTAGCCCAACTTTCGCTATTATTGAATCAGTCATGTTTATTTTTTTGTCTATTTAGTTGTGTAAAATTGGGATTTGTATAACTCGATCTTCTTTATAATTGACTCGTAGCTTCTAGTAGGGTTTGAAGAAAAAAAATCGACAGATCCCACGTACCGTGAGAATCAATGTAGATTGAAAATAACTTCCTCTGCTTGGAAATACTGTGAAAGTAACTTGCATGCTTTACAAACATGCGCGTCTTGTATACATCTTAAAAAATGTACCATGCAATATCGCAGTAATATTGCGTGGTACAAGCGTACGTTCCGACCTAACGTCAGAAGATGTGATTTTACATGTCAAGGTAATGGTGTTTCTATGTTCCTGAGACACCCTTGTCAGGAGCCCAATAGCTGAAATGCCCAGGAAATTCAAAAATGATCTTTAATAAGCAAAAAGGTGTAAAACCGAAACCAACCCGGTGGCCTGTCTGCGTATTGATTGATTGATTGATTAAAACTTTATTTTTGTCCTGAGAAGACGCAGGGGAGACCCCGCGCCACCCGGCTAATCCCACGTTGGGACCGTCAAACCGAGCTTGGCGGCCCGTTCGCGGGCACTCTGGACGGCCAGGGTTTGATCCTTAAGTTCGGGGCTGCGTAAAAGCGCAGCCCGCCTGTCCTCGCTGAGGGTGGGGCCGATGGCTTCACATTCCCACAACACATGATTGAATGTGGCTAACAGTCCACAAACGGGGCAATCCGCACTTGGATACCGTTCAGGGTAGATGGCATGAAGAACCGCAGGGTTAGGATACGCACTGGCTTGCAATAGTCTTAGGGTGACTGCCTGCGCCCTGCACAAGGCCGGGTGTGGGAGAGGGAATACCCTTCTTGACAGATAGAAGTGCTTTGTTATTTCGTTGAACGTAAGTAAGGGTTCCCAGCGAGGCAGAGGGGCTGTGGAGGCAGCGCGGTCAGTGAGTCCTCACGCGGCCTCGTGTGCGCCCTCGTTCAAGTTAGAGGTAGGGCCCTCAATCGACCCCAGGTGAGCGGGAAACCAAGTGAGAGAATGGGGTGTAATACTCTTGACGCTTTGGAGAATGTGGAGGGCCTGAGGGGCTACCGTCCCGGTTTCGTAGGCTTTGATTGCCGCCTTGGAGTCGCTGTATATTGACTCTCTGCGACTATCTAGCATAGCCAGCGCGATTGCAACCTGTTCGGCTATCACGGGCTTCGATGTGCGTACTGTGGCGGAGCAAGTGAGCCTGGAATTTGAGTCGACGATGAAAACAGCGAATGCCTCTTGTTGGACATATGGCGCAGCATACACAACGCTTGCATCAGTGGGGTTGCTACGGACGTGCTCGAGCAGAGCTCTACCCCTGGCCCTACGCCGACCGACGTTGTGCGCAGGGTGCATATTGCGGGGAATGGGTGCAAATGCGCAGTTGAGACCTGATGTTTCTGGGAATCTGCATGGAATCGGGGCACTGGTCAATAGAGTTGAGGCCCAAATCATCGAGTATCTTGCGGCCCGATTTGGTTCCGGAAAGCCTGAGCAGCTGTGAGCGCTCTTGCGGCTCGATTATCTCTTCGAGTGTATTGTGAACACCGAGCTTGAAAAGGTTTTCAGTGCCAGTGCTTACAGGCAAGCTGAGCGCGAGCTTGAAAACCTTTCTTATGAGGGAATTGAGCTTACTTCTTTCTACAGCATGCCAATTATACATGGCCGCCGAGTACGAAAGGTGGCAGAGCACAAACGCGTGTATGATGCGGATGAGATTGTCTTCCTTGATTCCGCGGTGTCTGTTGGTGATCCTCCGGATGAGGCCGAGAGCACTTTCCGTCTTGGTAGTGATCTGTCTCACTGCAGCTCCGTTAGCGCCGTTGGACTCGATATACATTCCCAATATTCGGAGCGAATCCACTCTTGGCACTGGGGACCCGTCACTAGTGAAAAGCCGTATTTCACTTTGAGACGCAGGTTTCCAGTCACGGTGGCCGCCGCCTCGGGGTCTTTTCTTGTAGAGCAGAAGTTCAGATTTCGATGGGGAGCACCTGAGACCGGTGGGACGGAGGAAACGTTCGGTCACGTCGATTGCGCACTGCATGGCTTCCTCAACTTGACCATCGCTCCCGCCGGTGCACTAGATGGTTATATCATCTGCGTAGATGGTATGATTGATTCATTGAATCTTCGCGAGTTCCTTGGAGAGCCCGATCATCAAGATGTTAAATAGTGTTGGTGAAATAACTGAGCCCTGAGGCATGCCGCGTGAACCGAGGTTGATCTCTCGTGATCTTAAGACCCTTCGATCTTGAGCTTGGTAGTTCTTTGGCAAAGAAAGCATCTCACGAAGTCGTAGACACTCTTCCCTAGCCCTAGGCTGGCAATAGACAGGGAATGAATTCGTGAGAAACGTTGTCGAAAGCCTTCTCCAGGTCTAATCCAAGGATGGCTCTGGTATCTCCTGTGCTCCGGTCGATGATCTGATGCTTTATCAGCTTCATGGCATCCTGTGTCGAGAGACCAGCTCTGAAACCAATCATATTGTGGGTGTACATGTCATTGGTCTCGAGGTGCACCTTGAGTCGGTTCAGAAGGGCGTGCTCTGCGACCTTACCGACGCAGGAAGTTAAGGAAATTGGTCTTAGATTATCTATTCCTGGTGCTTTACCAAGTTTCGGGATTAGAACTGTGTAGGCCGTCTTCCATTATGCGGGAACCTCCCCACTGCGCCACACCCCATTAATCTTTTCCGTAAGGAATTCGATGGAGTTATCATCAAGGTTCTTGAGCATCTTATTGGTTATGCCATCAGGGCCAGGGGCGGATTTGGCATTTAGGGAAAAGAGAGCCTGCCGTATCTCTGCCACAGTATAGTCCTGGTCCAGCTCCGGCACGTCGCACCCCGCGTAGTCCGGGAACTGTGTGGGTGCAGAGCTATCCGCGACTCGCAGATACCTGTCTATAAGCTTGTTGACAATCAATTCGTCCGGGATAGAGTCAGTAGCAAGATGGATGGCTCGCGCGAGGGATCGCCTCTGACTGGACCTGGTGCTGCCCTGATCGAGAAGGTGTTTGAGAAGACCCCAGCTCTTCCCAGATCTGAGCTGACCCTCGATGCTCTCACAGAGCTCATGCCAGTGTTGTTTACACAAGGTTTTGCAGTGCTCCTCGATCGCCCTGTTAACCTCGGAAACCTTCTTGCGGAGCCTCCTGTTATGCTTTTGTCCCTTCCACCTCGTGAGTAGGGCTTGCTTGGCTTCTAGTAGGTGTGCCAACCTGCTGTCCATGTTTTCAACATCGAGGTCAGTGACGACCTCCTTGGTCGCTGCCGTGGCGTCATCTCTGATTCCTTTGTAACATCCTTCAAAGTCTGTCCCAGCCGTCGGTGCTCTCTCAGCTCTGACTTCGCGAAAAGCGTCCCAGTCGACCACCTTGAATTTTTTCGTCCTAAAGCGGGCAATCGCGAAGGATACCTCGATGACGTAGTGGTCACTTCCGAGGTCTAGAGCCGTGTGGACCCATTTGACCTCATCTATATTCTTCACAAAAGTCAGGTCCGGGGTGGTATCCCTACATATGGAGTTACCTCTCCTAGTGGGGAAATCCTTGTCAGTTATAAGCGTTAAGTCGGCTTCTGTCGCAGTCTGCCATAGCTCGCATCCTTTTGGGGTATCATACATGTATCCCCACACGCTGTGTGGGGCGTTGAAATCCCCTACAACTACAAGGGGGTAACTACTGGCCATGCTCACAGCCCTTTTGAGGAGAGAGTTTGCTCTCGCCCTGCGATAACTGGGACTGCAGTATACGTTGAGAATAAAAAGGCTATTTCTTCGAAGACCCTTCTTGGGTGAGTTCATTATAATTTCAGTCATTACGTACTCAATGCCATCGGCAACTGCACCGAGGTCACGCGATAGGTAATTGTACCTTTTGCTGATAAGTGTGGCAACTCCCCTACCTCCTGAATGTGATGATGCTACTAAGTAACCTGGGATTTTGATGGGGGTGCCAGACGCAACTTCCTGAACAGTGATGATTTGGGGCTTAACATCGAGAGTTCTTAAATATTGCTGTAGAATGGGCTTTTTGTGAGTAAACCCGCCACAGTTCCATTGCCAGATTCTGAAGTTTTCGTCCACACTATCCATGTTTAGGCTGAGGGGATGGTTGAGCAGCTATAGCAGCCCGGAGGATCGCGCCTTCAGTCGGTGGCGCTAGTACATTGCGTTGTGCTGGGACCTGCAAAGGAGTCGGACAGGGGTCTCTCCTCGCATCGACCTCTTCTAACTTGCTTATGCGTTCACTCAGTGCTCCTAAGCCACGGCTTCTTCAATTTTCGCTAAGGTAGCCTGCATGTTCGCAAAGGAAACCTTGAGTTCCGACAGTAAGTTCACCGCTTCTTCTTGTGTGTTCTCAACCGCTCGGCGCTTGGTTACGCTAGGCCTATGAAGTGCCTCAGACGTATCCATGGCGACCGGGGTTGGGGCGGGCTGCGCCGAAGGGGGCGAGGACGCGAGCTTTCTAATCTCCGCGCCTGTTTGCGTATGACGTAATATTTGGTGAGAACCGGAGGCCGTATAGACCTTTTCCAAAAACGCCCCCCCCCGCCCCCCTGGTCGTCGCCATAGTCCTCTTTGGGCTGCGAAAATTGGCGTGACTCTTCAAAAATGCACTGAAAAGGCTGCACCCTTAGCCTTTGTACTCCTGCGCGCAGCCCATCATGGTAATGTTTTTTTTTTTCCTTTTGTGAAAATGTGTATACTGGTCCCGCCGGCGCATGGTATAAAAACTGTGAAAGCCAGACCAGTGAAGCGCCGGCCAAACACCACAGGGGAAGGAAGAAAGCTTTCCTATGCTATACCCGTGCTAAACACCGCCGCCGTCACCTTGTGGCCAGCACAATAAACGCTGTAGCGGCCAAAGTAGTGATTCCATCGGCCGCGTCACTTCCGTTGATATGCCAAACTGTCGCCCAAACATGACGTTACACAGATAGTGTGGCCAATAATTTTGGCAAGCGAGGTGAGCTTTTCAAGGCAATCTTTAAAATTAATTTACAAACAATTAGTGCATCTCTGAAGCCTGTAATTTGGCATAAATGACGGAAATGTGCAAAAGAACGTACCCAGTGAAATTCATTTAGATCCATTGACCTCGAAAAATTGCCGGAGTTGGGCTTACTCAGGCGATTTTTCGAGGTCAGTAGATCTCAGTGAAATTCCCTGCGTACGTTCATTTTCATGTCTGCGCCATTAATAATAAATTGCAGGCTTGAGAGTTTAGCAGATTCCTTTCAAATAAATTTTACAGCTTGCCTAGAAACGCTCACCTCGCTTGCCAGAACTAATGGCAACACTGTGTGTGTGACGTTAAGTTTTGCCTGGCGGAAGTGACGAACTGATGAGCCACGTCTGCTTGGTTGCTATGGATTGTGTGGGTTTGGCCGGCGCTTCCTTTGTTGAGCGTGTGGTTTCTTTTTCCGTGTTGGTGGGTGTGCGATAGGTGCCAAGTGGTGTTGCGTTGTGAGCCACACTCGATTCGGCATATATTCACCACAACAGCGTAAGCGTTTTAGCCGATCACCGCGGACGGCGTGGACAGGTAGTGCCATCTGGCGGGCATTATGTGTAACCAGGAAGTTCCGGCGGCGTCAGACAATTCTTTACGTCACACGTAGAAGCGCACTCGGTGGCGTTTCGGTTTCGGTATGGTGGGTTTTCGGTAATTAAAATTTTTATTTTTGATTTTTTTGAGCATTTCAGTTATCGGGCACGTGAGAAGAGTGTCTAAAAGACATAAAATCACCATTATCCTGACATTGTAAAAAAATCGCTGGAGTTGGCCTTTAAGGCCACATAGTGGGTGCATAACAAGTTCGAAAAATTTCACGTGCACAGTTGCCCGTGGTTTAAAGCATGCTACCCATTACACAGGACGCAACGGCAAGCGAAAGCTTCACTGACACAAGTCACTTGAACTCAAGACGCACTAGAGTCAGGATATCTTTAACGCATTCAACTCTCAAAAACGAAGCTTGAGGGTCCCCCAATTTTTTTTATTGAGAGATATGCTACAAAGTGACGCCAAAGGTATGTACAAATGTTGTACGCAGAGACATCTGTTGAGCTGTCGCATATGTTTTGTATAATCAGTTTACAGTTCCGTAATGATGTCAACAGCAACATAGATATCAGCAACACCAGTGGTAGGCTGATATGTGGCACTTGCGTTCG
Source organism: Rhipicephalus microplus (assembly GCF_013339725.1). Taxonomy (NCBI): domain Eukaryota; kingdom Metazoa; phylum Arthropoda; class Arachnida; order Ixodida; family Ixodidae; genus Rhipicephalus; species Rhipicephalus microplus. The sequence continues at coordinate 62,559,369 of NC_051170.1, forward strand.
CAAATATGGTAGCTCTGGACGCTGCTACATAAATAAACTTCAGTGGATGGTCCTTCACTACAAGTGACGTTAACCCGACAACCCGACGTGCAAGTTGTATCATACGAACGTGATATTTATAAAATTGAATAGCCAGCACTGCAACCACAGTTGTAGTTTCACGACCATTACGCTTGTATAGGGTTTGTTTCCAAAGCAATTCCGAGACGTGGCGTGGTTCTGTGGTAGAATACTTGATTGAGTGCCACACAAAATGCTATAGGGTTCTATTCATGTTGCTGCCATAACATGTACTCCTTGTATACTTCGGGTCAACGCTGCCGATGTCGTTTTTCTTTAACGCACTCGCATTTAAATTACCAATGTCTGTTCTCGCAGTTCCTAGATAGATATAAACTGTCGCACACCTGTGGTGCATACCCGCCCGTAGTATACGGGTATGTGCCGAACGCGTCTGATGGAAAGGGTTTGACAATGTAGGCGGCGGGATCGCCACATCATTCATGTCATGACGAGCGAGTCATGTTCGTCAAAAACTCTTACCGTCGCCTATAATTTTGGTTTACCACAAGTTAATTTCGGAGACGAGAGCACACAGACATAGTCGGCTAGATAAACAGATAGACAGGTACGTAGATGGACCCACAAATGTGCCTGCCGTACGCAAAGAAATTCTTCGCATTTAGACATTTTTATTTGATCTACCCAACTCTTGGCCGAACCCCTATGAGTGAGTAGGCGCCACCTCCTTGGTAGCCGCCAATCGGCTCAGGAGTATCATCATCATTCCTAGAGTGTACGAGCAGCATGAACTGACAATGCAGCCTTGCAGTCGTCAAACTGACTAAATTTGCGCAATTCGCATGACGGCCTTTTCTGTCGAAAGTTGGTTCAGTTTCCACAAACACCTTGGGGAAAATGCGCTTTATTAAAACGAATGAGTAATGGGGATGTGAGAGCTACGCCTTCCTGGGTTCCAACATAGCCCCCGTACAGCCTGGATAAATCCCTTGTGCACCTTTCTTACTGCCAGCGCCCTCTTGACTCAAACCACCCTTATCTTTCCTATAAAGCAAAGGAAAAAAAAAGCTGCGCAACTGCCGCCATTGTCTTCAGTTTGCAGCAATGGTCTTTGAGTGTGTTGGTCGTAGCGTGCCTACGCAGTAATTGATAGCTCTTATCTATCGCTAATGTGCGTCAATGGATAAAGCCTATTGTTCCCGTCCTGGAATAGTTTCTTCACACATCCTGAATTTTCCACCTGCGGATGGGGCTGTCGTCCTCCTTTCAGGTTCAGTCGAAAAGCTAGTTACACCTATTAGATGAAACCTGGACAATTGTCCCGCCGCGGTGGTCTAGTGGCTAAGGTACTCGACTGCTGACCCGCAGGTCGTGGGATCGAATCTCGGCTGCGGTAGCTGCATTTCCGATGGAGGCGGAAATGTTGTAGGCTGGTGTGCTCAGATTTGGGTGCACTTAAAGAGCCCCAGGTGGTCAAAATTTCTGGAGCCCTCCACTACGGCGTCTCTCATAATCGTATGGTGATTTTGGGACGTTAAACCCCACATATAAATCAATGAATCGAAACCTGGCCCATTGCGTAATGATTGTATTGCGACTTTTAAAAATGATTTGCGGCATTAGCGGCGCTGTATGCTGTAGCTTTGATGTAGACAGGTAGCTTTGATGGTTTGGTAACTAGTGAAGCGAGAGAGATACGTCCGTGTGGGTGCGTCCGTGATAAATGTGTGATTGTAACGGTAACGCTCATATATATATATATATATATATATATATATATATATATATATATATATATATATATATATGATATCTAACAGACAGTAATGCCAAGGAATGTACAGGGGAAGTTATTAGAACTAATAGAATGTAAATAAGAAGAAAGAAAAGTGGATGAAAAAATAACCAGCCTTGAGAAGGAATCGAACCTACGACCTTCGAATAAGCCAAACGACGAGTGTGACTATAGATGGCGCTGACTGTCACTCCTACTTCTAAATTCACATATAAACCCAAAAAAAAGTGGATGAAGGGAAGGCCGCTGTGGTAGCTCAGTGGTTAGAGCATCGAACGCGTTATTCGAAGGTCGTAGGTTCGATTCCTGCTCACGGCTGGTTATTTTTTCATCCACTTTTCTTTCTTCTTATTTACATTCCATTGGTTCTAATAACTTCCCCTGTACAATCCTTGGCATTACTGCCTGTTAGATCTCATTAATATTGTGTTAAAACACGGAAAAACGAGCCCTTAGCTATACACTTCTTTCCGTTAAATATATATATATATATATATATATATATATTACATATTGAAAATATATCACGTATATATATATATATATATATATATATATATATATATATATATATATATATATATATATATATATATATATATATATAAATACGTGATATATTTTCAATATGTAAAATATTTCATGTATCGAATTACCTATATAAAGGAACTCTTTTATGATCCTCTTCAGATTCTCTATGTCCTATTTTGACGTTATATATTTCGCGAATGAGAATCATAAGCCCATCAGAGGATAGGGGGACGAACGGCGACTAACGTGTACGTAGGCAACTGATGCAAGGCGATTTTTACGTGGAATGCATATATATGGAGGGAAATTTCAAAGGCCGTTAACATTAAAAAGAAAGCTCTGTTCTCAGTATTCTTAGTAAATTGACAAGGCTCGAACATGACATACGAATTCGCTCTCTATTCTGCTGGAAATGAACAGCCGTATGGTAACAGTCACGTGTGAATTGAAGAGTGGCCTAACGCCTTCTTTCACATGTATGCGAAAAGACAGCTCCATTGTGTAGGAATAAGATGACAAGTTTTATTTTCCATACATTCTTCACGAGAGTAGCGCTTAGTAGCCGTGCCTTTTTGAGGCGTATGGGATACGTTGGAGTAAATGGAAAAGTAGCTATTGGAGACGACCGTTAGGATATAATTGGTACATGGTGGTAATTTATAAACTGCACAGGAGAGAGGGAAAGAAAAAAAAATGGCAGCATATCCACGGAGTGAATGATGGAGAGTGGGGCGAAGCATTCGTCCGTCCATTCGTTCTTGCTTCCGTCCATCCATGCGTCCATCCGCCCGTCCATGCGTGCGTCTGTTCGTGCGTCCATCCCTGCGTTCGTCCATGCATCCGCCCCTGCGTCCGTTCATGCGTCCATCCATGCATTTGTCTGTTGTGTCCGTTCGTACACCTCTATTCAACACTCCAAGTACCACCATCTCGCATCTTTTCATCATATATTCCCCATATAGAAGCACCACCGTCCAATGGACATTCCAAGGACTAAACGAGAGGTGGCACACGCACACTTTCTTACGGCTTGCGCTTCGTGTCTACTTCCCACCTTTAACCACCTCGAGTTCATGGTGTATACTAGTTCACTGTATTCATGGCACTGTGGCCCAACGCTCGCTAAACCTTTCTAAAACCAAGGAGGTTACGGCCAGCGAGTATAACGTAGCAACTTTTTCCTGTCAGATAGTGCTCAATTTACATGCCGACGGCTGCTTATGGGGATCGCAGCGTGTGCGTTAACTAAAAGCCGAATGCTCCTGTCTCTCATTCCCCCTTAGCAGCCATTGGCATGTACACTGAGCACTATCATTTATTGTTCAACAATGAACAGAAGAAATCTCTCACCGGCACCACCTTGGAGGTCAAAATGTTATATTTGTTACGCACTACAACGGCTACGAGGGACGAATGGTTGCTGTTATAACGAGTTTCGCCCCTAAAAAGAAGCACAAAACAAAACTAGTTTGTGCGGTCAGATGGCAGCGTCGACGCTTTGCGAATCCAAACAACAAGGTGGAATGTCGGAGCACCACTTTCTGCGTGAAATTGGTATATACATGCGTTCATTGTATTTAACAAGATGGACATTTTCTTTGTTCATCTTACTAGTAAACAATTTGTCATCATGCAGGAAGGCCAAATGCTGTTGTCGCAACTATTTCAATGTGATCCAGCAAATTAGATCACTGCAGAGGTTTACATTTTATTCTCTTGAGGGGGGGGGGGGTGACAGGGGTGTTGTAACAGGTGGAGTGTCAATTATTTTACTCTTGGTATTATTTAACTGCACGGACCGCGCAATAGCGAGATTTTGAGCGACAAACGATTGCGTAGGCGCTTGTAGATGCCGTGAACCGGCTATGACGTCACGACCGTCTAGTGTGAAAACTTATAGGCAGCGTAGACACTCGTGTTGTCGTTTTGAGTGTTTTCTTGCTTACCAAGCGTCCTCTCGCGGTACGAGTAATGCTTTCGGTATTTCGAAATGGCAATTCACTTGTACGCACTTGTATTCACTTGTGCGCAAGCGGTCGTTCTGTGGAGCCACTGTTCTTTGTTCATTTGCAAGGCGCGCGATGAGAGGGCGAGAAGTGATAAAATTTGCCGCAAGAGCAGCGTACTTGGCGAGTGTGGAGCATACGTTGACTCGAGCTCCGTCATCTTCATAGTCACCGTTGTTATTATTTTCTTGCTCTCATTCATGCAACACGCCACTTTGTTGCACGACGTTTGACCCGAACTGGTGTTAAATATCTATGGCCTCTTCTCAATCGCAAATCTAAGTAGCGGGTCAATATTTTAAAATGACATACTCTTCAGGTGCGTATTAGAGTACACTGTGGATGAAGTCGCCGCATTAAAAAAAAAGAGGAAGGAAAGAAATACAAGTCTTGAGAACCTTCGTTGAATGAATTTATTAGGGTAGTAGACGTTGTTTTGTACCTAATATACTGCTCCTTGACAACTACGCGAATTATTTTAAATGTCGATTTATTGCAGGTATACTGAAATGTATTACTTCTAGATGAAAAAAAAAATTTAATCACTGACTTGAAATACGTGAGCAATTTACTTCTTGGCTACAAGTTGGTGCCGTTAGCCAGTCCAGACAAACGCGGTGGTGTCTCCCATCCCCTACGAAATTATAAACAAGAAAAAAAAACTAAAGCAAATTACGTATGTAGGGCCATGAAGTATAGCATAGAGCTCAGTGTGTTGTGTCTACCACTGCTCACAACCCGCAAAAACAATCAAGCACGCAGATGTGCCCACGGCACGTGGAGAGGACATTGTGCGCTCGCACGCATGACAGAATCGTCAACTTGTCAAGTGTCATTCAACGACACTTCCCCCTCAAATCGCACTCTGGAGAGTTTAGGCCTACTAATAGAAATCAAAGGGCAAGGAGCGCGTACTGGCAGCCCACACGCCATTGAAAAAAAAAACAAAAATGAAGGGTCGCGCAAAAGCGTGACGTAGTTTCGACGCGCGAGGTTGGCATTTCTGGCTCGCGAACGAACGGTGACGTTCAGCCGGTGGGCGCTTTGTTGTCGGTCGCGGGTGGGTCGTTCTTATCGCTGCCTAACGGACAAGTGCGTCGAGCCGAGTCGATAGGACGCCGGTGCGCAGAGGAGGCTTCGTTCGACAGCACTTTCCGGCCCCCTTACAGTCGGTCACTGTGCGCAAAAACGTGCATCTACCAAGAAGCAAGCTTCGGAAGCGCCGTTTCCACAACAGCCCACAACGAGACCCTGTGTGCGCGCACCGCTAGTGTCGGCTGGGAGCAGCGATGCGTAGTACAACTCCGTGTTTGCTCGCGGCCTTGCTCGCCGCGCTCTGTTCGCCGGCTTGCGGCGCCGTACGCGACCTGTTAGGCCTGCTGGACGTGCCGACGCACGACGGCGTGATTCGCGTGTGCCGACTGGAGACCAGCCAGGCCCTGGTTCAGGCCGCGGCCGAGACCAGCGGCACCACGCTCGTGGTTCGCGTCTCCAGCGACGCCGGGGCGAGGAAGCAGCCGTGTGGAGCCGAGGACGCCTTCGAGGTGAGGTTGCCAGAGAAACGTTTGCAGAGGGAGAGCGGTTGTGCTATGCGTGTCGAGGAACCGTGTAGTTTGCTTGTGAACCTCCAGTTCTTTTGGAATTGTGAACAAATGCGAGCGCGATTTGTTGCGGCCTTTCAGCATCATCTTGCTGCCAATGTAGCTTGACCTCCCTCTATCCTTTCATGTAAAAAATTGTTACTCACTCTTGCTGACCTAGCATAAGATCGTATATTGGTCGTGGGTTCGATTTTTTTTTGTAACGCCATGCGTATACGTTAGGCGCCAAAAGGTAGATCATATACCTTATCCTGTACACAAACCCTGTTTGCGTTACAAAATATTTGTTTTATATATGTATGCTTATCGTCTTCGGGCTTTATTTTGAGAGTGTAAATTTAGAGATATCCAACATTTTTTTAGAAAGTGCTACAGAATTCGAGTTTGTTGTACCCAAAAAATAAGCAAAACTTAACAGCTCAAATTCATTTCACAAAGCACCGTGCCATCAAAAGAAACTCTATTTGACGCTTAATTTCTCAACTAAAAAATGTTTTTGTCTGTGGGAATTCGAATGTTGCCTGGGCCAGCAAGCAATACAATGACCTATTTATTAATGAGGTTCAAGGCACATTTCAGGGTGGGTAGGGTGACTGGGGCGTATTCTAAGCTTCATAAGCTATCACGCCTCACGCGTGCTATATATACTCTACGTTTCTTCCAATTTCATTTAATAAACGACATGTAGTTTTTCATAGCATTTTACTTGAGCGTCTACAATAGAAAAAAAACAATAAAAACAATAGATAACGATGCACAGTCGTTCTTGCGTGCAACAAAGAACGTTTTCAAAAACGTTGTTTGTTGCATATGGAATGAGAGCTTCAGGCGCATGCAGCTGTCAACTTTCGGTGACATCCGCTGGCACTGGTATGACGTTTCCCTTGTTTTACCTTGCGCTGCCGTGCTCTTTGTGTTTTCTATCCTTCCTAATCTGACTGCAGCGTACTTGTGTCGTTGCTCATTCCTCTGGGTTGCTCCTCACTGTCGCTCAAACTCAAAATAACTGGATGTGTTTGCTTCTGACCGAGTTGCCGTGTCAAAATCTGTACCGGTCAACGCAGGAATTAACAAACTGAGACGCTGCTGGGTGTTTGTTCTAGCCTGTGTAAAATTTCAGCGCTAAAAACTCTGAGAATACCTCGGGATAAGTCACGTTCGAACCGAAATCCTCCTCAAGGTCTCTCTGCTCTTCGCTGACTTCATATCTTGTTTAGTACATCAGCAGAAGCGGCATCGCAGTTTGATCATTACCTCTCTTTGCCTCCATTACATATATTGTGCAAAGCTTTCATGCACTTTTCCGAAAAGCCATGCCTTTAAAAGGGCTGCCATAATATACTTACAAATACTGAAAACCATCGGTGAGAGTGCTCTGACGTCCTCGCTCGGTGGCACGTTCGGCTGGACTCTCCTAATGTGCACTACTGTGAAGCGAATCATGAAGCCGCATTGCTCGTATAAATAACTTTTAGTAGTACGCTGGCTTAAGCGAGACAAAACACCATGCATTCGACTTTACTAAATCCTGTTAGTAAAAAAAAAAAGGCAGGTCCCACATACAGGGGGAATCGATGATATGCGATGCACGAATGAGGAAGGTTGATATCTCACTTTAAAATCAGCACATCGTTGCGAGGCGGACGTAAATTATGCCACACATCATTAGCACGGATAATTGGGCTAGTTGGTATTGGTTCATATTTAAACTGAATAAGGCCGCGCACACATATGACGCGAATCGATATGACGTTGGGGTATAATTTTCCCGGCTTTAAACAAATTAAACAAGCTATGTAACAGAATAGATAGAAAACTAGCACAAAACGTTTAGGGTCGAAAACGAGAAGGATGCGACATGAATCATAGGCAGTCGTATGTTAAGTGTGAAACAGGTGTTGTACATTTGGTACCATTGTCCTGTGGTCTCACCTACATAGGCCAGACGGGAAAATGTGTCAACATTATGTGGCAAGAACATATAGATCGCTGGACACAAGAGTGTGCACACTTGCCCAAACATTGTAGTTCGTGCGGATGCGACCCCTTTTTTGTGATGTTACTGTTTTATCAAAACACCCAGATCGGACCACCAGAGAGCTGATAGAGGCGTTTCGCATTAGGAGAAGTGGGAAGAAATGCGTAAGAGCACCCTTCATCACGTTTGTTTATTTATTTATTTATTTATTTATATATTTATTTATTTATTTATTTATTCAGTTACCCTCAAGGCCCGAGGGCATTACAGAGGGGAGTGGGTACATACATACATGTACAGCATACAAAGCAAAATACAACAACAGAAAAATTGCAATCGTCGCTTGCTACAGGGTTGAACTGAGGCTACGTACAAATAAAATTAGTGACGGCAATTTTAAATAAAGCAGCATCTTTTATACCAACAATATCACAAGGAAGATGATTCCAGCATACAGATGTTTTTGGCACAAATGAATTATAAAAACACTTGGTGTGCGCTAAAGGAAGTCCTACTTTATGGCGATGATCAATGCGAGTGGAAACGTAAGTTGGTTGGGCCAATAATCTGCTTCTGAGTAACGGATTGGTGAAGTAAATTTTATGGAATATACACAGCCGAGACACTTTCCTGCAAAGAGACAGTAGGGGTAATGCTAGTGTAGTTTTCATTGATGTGACGCTCGAGGTGCGATGGTAATTTGAAAGGATGAAGCGCGCTGCCCGATTCTGCACTCGTTCTAATTCATAGATAAGCGAGTCATGACCAGGGTCCCAAACAGATGCTGCATATTCCAATCTGCTACTTACCAATACTTTGTAGAGTAAGAGTTTCAAGGAAACGGGTACCTGATTAAAACTTCTTCGAAGGTAACCCAACGTGCTATTAGCTTTACCTGCAATATATTCAATGTGTGTCTTCCAAGACAATGTAGAAGTTATGTGGATACCTAGATACTTATAAGAATTTACTACTTCGATAAGAACATTATTAATATGATACGACCTGATACTAGTGCTGTGTCGGTTAACATGCATGCATTTGCATTTGTTAACGTTTAACGCCATGCCCCAAGTCTCACACCATTCCTGAACCCGATCCATATCAGCCTGCAATTCTAGAACGTCTGAATGTCCCTTAATTTCCCGATAAATTACGCAGTCATCTGCGAAAAGACTCACTGAAGAAGTAATGTTTAGAGGCAAATCATTTATATAGACCAGAAAGAGCAATGGTCCCAACACGGAGCCCTGTGGGACCCCAGAGCCAACCGGGACCCTGGGCGAATCAAAGTTATTAACAGTTACAAATTGGGAACGGTTACTGAGAAAAGCAATCACCCACGCGAGGACGTTATCACCTATATTGAGGCTCCGTTATTTTAAAATGAGTAAATCATGAGGTACTTTGTCAAACGCTTTTGAGAAATCTAAAAAGATACAGTCAATGGGTGTGCCGTTGTCGAGAATAGAATGCAAATCATGTATAAAACATATTAGTTGCGTTTCACAGGAAAAGTTTTTACGAAATCCATGCTGCGAATCAGTAAAGAAAGAATTGCCCTCTAAAAATTTTATAAGCTTATTTTGCATGGTATCGAAGTGATTGATACTGGTCTGTAATTTTCCGGACAAAGTTTATCACCTGACTTAAAGAATGGAATAATTCTTCCCACACTCCAATCATCCGGAAGACAGCCCGCTTCCAGAGATTGCTCAAATATTTTTGTTAAGATTAGGGCGCTGTAGACTGATTAAAAACTTGGAAGTAATGTTGTCAGTTCCGGCGGAAGACGAGACTTTAAGATTTTCTATTATTTTTTGTACACCTGCTGTGTCAAAACGAATTGATTCCATCGGGAGATAACCACTAGCTTGACAAACAGGGTTTGAACCTTTGTTGAGGAGACCTGACACTGCCGCCGCGAAGGTGTCACAGAGAATAACAGCGCAATCATCTTTATGGGTTACCTCGTCCGAAGTTTTAAGTGTTATTTCATGAGTATCTTTTTTATTCACCACCCTCCAAAATTGTCTCGGGTTGTTGACTAACATATTGGTGAGTGCGTTATTAAAGTAGGTTTCCTTTGCTGCTTTTGTGGCCCTCCTATATTCCCCATTAGCAACGTAGTAAGAATCCCATCTGGCCTGCGAGTTAGAAACTTTAGCGGACCGAAACAGCCTTTTTTTCTTATTAGCCAACCTTTCCAAAGATTGGATATACCAGGGAGCATGCTTATTGGTGGTGACTAGCCTCAGGGGAACAAACGTTTCAGTCAGGTATGCTACTTTTTCTTTGAACAAAATCCAGTTCGAATTAACGGAACGAGCCTCGAATTCATCAAGATAGCTGTCCAGAAATAAACAGTTCTCTATTGATGGCATCAAAATCGGCAGCAGCGTAATCTCTAATGTGCTTAGTATAATTTTCATGGTGAGGAACGCAAACATCCATAGTGAAATGGAGCAAAGAATGATCACTTAATTGAGGCAAACAAAGTGGAGACATGAACAGGTCAGGCACGTTGGTTAACACGAGATCTAAAACGCTCGAAGTAGTAGGTGTAATGCGAGTTGGTTGGGTGACAATTTGTGTAAAGTTGAAATCAGAGCAAAAGCTCAAAAAATTATAACTGTCAGTAGAGAACGGACTTAACTGAGGTACATCACTGGACCAAAATATATTTGGGTAGTTAAAGTCTCCGGCTAAAAGGACTGGTACATTAGGAAAACGTTCCATAACTATGTTAACCACATCGTGAAGGCTATTGACAAAGCTCGGATCGCAGGACGGTGGACGGTAGCAGATACCCAAGATAATCTTTTATAACATGTGCAAATTTCAACAAATATGATCTCTAAATTGGTTACAACAGGCACAAAAGACGAAGAAATATGATCCGCTACAGCAACAAGTACACCACCGCCGCATCTATCACCTCTATCACGACGATACACATTGAAACGCTTTGTAGAATCAAACAATTCACTGCTGTTAATTTTTGAAGTAAGCCACGTTTCAGTTAACAATACAACATCAGCGTCACATGAGTCGACCGCCGCTTTTAGTTCATCGCGTTTCGATAAGACACTCCTGATGTTCGTGAAAAGAAAAGAAAGCGAATTTTTTGGGCACCGCCCCCCACCCCTCGCGTGTCGCTACTGCGGCGAGTTTGCAGCTGATAACGGTGCCCTGGATACTGAGGGTTCACCTGAAAGCTGCCGATTAACGAATTCCCCAGAGGCGCCGCCAAGTTCGTACACACTGTCGTCAGAAAAATTGTAACTGTAACGTTTATCACCTATGTGCAACTTATTGTACCGAAGCTTGAAAGAAACGTCCCGTTGTTTGGCAAATTCTACAAGCTTCTTTCGTGCCTGCCGTGTTTGAAGGGAATAATCCTCACTTACAGTGATGCCATTCTCTTTGAATTTTTCGCTGAGCGATAGTAATTCCTGCTTTAACTTAAAAGATGCAAACTTAACAATAACTGGTCTATTTTGGTTGGGCCTGTACGTTCCTAGCTTGTGTACTCGCTCAAGAGCTTCGCTCGGCACTGGTGACTTAACAACGGTACTGATCTCTTTAACCAGTTTTTCTTCAGTTTGGTTCCATTTCTCCTGCGGACAGTCTGTCAAACCGTAAAACAAGAGGTTACTGCGTCTCATTCTATCCTCAAGCTGAGAATGTTCATCGTGTAACCTAGCGTTTTCTCTGCTCAGATGGTCGGTTAGCTACTTTAGCTGCAAAAGTTCATCCCCGACCTCAGCGTTGTCACACGCTTTTGCTTCGACAGCGGCGAGCCTACGGTCGATGTCGTTAACATTGCGCTCGATTGCTTCCTGGTTGTTTTTAATTTCATTCACGCTAGATCTTAACTTCACTTGGTCCTGTTCCATTTTTTCGGTTCGAGAGTTCACGCTCTGCAGAAGAGCAAACATGTCACTAAATTTTGGCTCATGAGCCCTGTTCGATACGTCAGACTCGGGAACCTTTTTATTGGGATAATACTGATTGTTGGCCTAGTTGGTATTTACTTAATGGCATGATTTGGCCGCAAAAGAGACACACACAAGAAAAGGAACACTCAAACGACAAGCACAGGCGGCACTTCCAACTAAAGCAGACTAGGTGCAGACCCAGACTTAAGTACGAAAATATAGACATGCGCAGTCTTCATACAGCCTTACGCTATCCAACAATCAAACAATCTTGTCTCCGAAGCATACAACGTCACCGACGGTTCGCTGATACACCTTTCACCTTTCTTTTTAATGTAATAGGCTTCCATCAGCTCACGCGCAGTTTTGTACCTGCTTCTACCCAGAATCTTAAACTCATTAAAACGTGGTACACACCCACAGGCTTTACAGTGCATAGGCAAATGCGCCAAGCCATCGTTCATTAAATTTAATTCGTGCTCCCTAACTCGTTCATTGATGCAGCGCCCGGTAATCCCGATGTACGAGTTGCCACACGAAAAGGGAATCTCATAAACAACGCCTTTTGCACATCTCCCGTACATCGTGGCGTGTTTTTTGCCGCACCCTTGACGGCTCGCCTCCACCTCCCGAGCAGTTCTCGGGCACAGCTGAGCCAGCTTTATGGGCGCAGAGAAGGCGACAGGTACCCCATACCGGCCTGCTACCTTTTTCAGGTTGTGGGAGACCTTATGAACATAAGGAATCACTGCAGGTCTTACGGTTTCGGTTCTTTGTTCCCCCGTGGCAGCTCTAGTACCATCACCCTTAGCTTTCCGCAAAAGCGCTTCGGAGACAGCTGTCAATAGCGAGTCAGGGAAATTCGCAGCTAAAAGACGCTGGATCTGGTTTCCGAATGATGCCTGCGTCATGTGCGTGCACGATTTCTCGAGAGTAGATCCCAGGCAGAGCGTAGCTATACCACGCTTAACTATTTTCGATTGGCAAGAGTCATACGGCATTACACCTTTCTTGGCGCGAGGAAAATATTGCCAACACGTTTGCCCGTCATGGAAAGTTAAGCGGAGATCTAAAAATTGCAGGGTGTTACTTTGCGGCAGTTCTTGTGTAAAAACGAGTCCTTTTCCGTGAAGCCTAAAAATATTTAAAATGTCATCGCAGCGCGTCAAGGAGCCTTGTCTGTTAAAAAGAATTAAAAAGTCATCCATATACCTAAAAACTTTGGCAACGTTCAAGGCGCTATGCAGATTAAAAGCTTCATCGAGCGACCGGTCAATACTAGATAAAAATATGTTGCACAGCAACGGAGCAATACAGGATCCAATGCAAATGCCGCGTTTCTGCAGAAAAAGCTGCTTGTCGAAAGATATAAAGGTGCTACGTAGGTAGGCTTCTAACAGAGTTAAAAAGTCGTCTATCGTTACACCAGCCGCATTTTGAAAGGGTATGGCGCCACTTTCTTCTATGCAGGATCTCACCGCAAAGAAGAGTTCATCATGTGGAATTGAATAAAAAAGATCTTCCACATCTACTGAGAAGCCATTGTTGAGCGAGTGCTCATTATCTCTCAAGAACTGCACTATGTCTTTTGAACTGCTAGTGAAGAAGGGGTCCTTAATCTTAACGCACTTCAGCACCTTCTGTAAGTGCTTACTAAGTAAAAGCTGCCATGTGTCCCGTTCACTCACTATACTTCTAAAGGGTACTTCAACTTTGTGTGTTTTTGCGCTGAAGAATACGTTTAATGCCGTAGCTTTCATTTTTCTAATATCTGTTGCTAACTTTTGCAACTTGAGGTCTTTACATAGCTTGGAAACCTTACTCTTAACCTTTGATTCAGACTTCTTAATCTGAACAAAATTCTTTCTTATAGCCTCTGCTGCCTTCAAATTAAACATTTCTCGTGGAAGCACTACAAAACACCCTTCTTTGTCAGCTTCCAATATGACAATATTCTTTTCCCTACACAACGCTACTGTCTTTCGCATAACCTCAGTTTTATGACTCTGCCTGGTACCAGAAACACATTTTTTCAGGCTATCTACACCATCTAACAGACACCTCTCCTTATCCTCTGCTGAGGCTTTACTAGCCACATATCTGTTAAGTGCCGCTAGTTCATGCACAGGAACACTGGCATCGATGCAATACTTGGGTCCCTTGGAAAGAAGCGTTGCCGAGTCCTCCGGTAGGCTCACGTTTCCTAACATTACCACATTTGATGACTTCGTCGTTGATTTACTGTCCTTGTTAATTTTACAACATTGTCCAATGATTTGTTTCCACCAGTATTCCGTCATATGATGGATGATGCGTCTGGAGGTTCTTAACTTCTCTTCCGCTACCCATGAAACATCATTCTTCAGGTGCACAATGCGTAGCCAGTCGTGAAGTAAGCGTACTTGTCTCCACAATTCTGAACGCAGAATTTTGCACAGCCGGGCATTATGGCCCTTAGAAGAAGCAACATGGCCAAAGAGGGAACTTACTTCAGGTGGCGTAAGTCCTTTGCGTATGCAGAAACCGATGTATCTTGCACGGCAGGTAGTTGCAACAATGGAACTGACAATGATGTCGACGCTTGATAGGAAGTCCGGAGAAGACACACACGAAGAGAGGCCAGTTGCACTAGAAATATATTGTAATAATACTGATTGTTGGCCTAGTTGGTATTTACTTAATGGCATGATTTGGCCGCAAAAGAGACACACACAAGAAAAGGAACACTCAAACGACAAGCACAGGCGGCACTTCCAACTAAAGCAGACTAGGTGCAGACCCAGACTTAAGTACGAAAATATAGACATGCGCAGTCTTCATACAGCCTTACGCTATCCAACAATCAAACAATCTTGTCTCCGAAGCATACAACGTCACCGACGGTTCGCTGATACACCTTTCACCTTTCTTTTTAATGTAATAGGCTTCCATCAGCTCACGCGCAGTTTTGTACCTGCTTCTACCCAGAATCTTAAACTCATTAAAACGTGGTACACACCCACAGGCTTTACAGTGCATAGGCAAATGCGCCAAGCCATCGTTCATTAAATTTAATTCGTGCTCCCTAACTCGTTCATTGATGCAGCGCCCGGTAATCCCGATGTACGAGTTGCCACACGAAAAGGGAATCTCATAAACAACGCCTTTTGCACATCTCCCGTACATCGTGGCGTGTTTTTTGCCGCACCCTTGACGGCTCGCCTCCACCTCCCGAGCAGTTCTCGGGCACAGCTGAGCCAGCTTTATGGGCGCAGAGAAGGCGACAGGTACCCCATACCGGCCTGCTACCTTTTTCAGGTTGTGGGAGACCTTATGAACATAAGGAATCACTGCAGGTCTTACGGTTTCGGTTCTTTGTTCCCCCGTGGCAGCTCTAGTACCATCACCCTTAGCTTTCCGCAAAAGCGCTTCGGAGACAGCTGTCAATAGCGAGTCAGGGAAATTCGCAGCTAAAAGACGCTGGATCTGGTTTCCGAATGATGCCTGCGTCATGTGCGTGCACGATTTCTCGAGAGTAGATCCCAGGCAGAGCGTAGCTATACCACGCTTAACTATTTTCGATTGGCAAGAGTCATACGGCATTACACCTTTCTTGGCGCGAGGAAAATATTGCCAACACGTTTGCCCGTCATGGAAAGTTAAGCGGAGATCTAAAAATTGCAGGGTGTTACTTTGCGGCAGTTCTTGTGTAAAAACGAGTCCTTTTCCGTGAAGCCTAAAAATATTTAAAATGTCATCGCAGCGCGTCAAGGAGCCTTGTCTGTTAAAAAGAATTAAAAAGTCATCCATATACCTAAAAACTTTGGCAACGTTCAAGGCGCTATGCAGATTAAAAGCTTCATCGAGCGACCGGTCAATACTAGATAAAAATATGTTGCACAGCAACGGAGCAATACAGGATCCAATGCAAATGCCGCGTTTCTGCAGAAAAAGCTGCTTGTCGAAAGATATAAAGGTGCTACGTAGGTAGGCTTCTAACAGAGTTAAAAAGTCGTCTATCGTTACACCAGCCGCATTTTGAAAGGGTATGGCGCCACTTTCTTCTATGCAGGATCTCACCGCAAAGAAGAGTTCATCATGTGGAATTGAATAAAAAAGATCTTCCACATCTACTGAGAAGCCATTGTTGAGCGAGTGCTCATTATCTCTCAAGAACTGCACTATGTCTTTTGAACTGCTAGTGAAGAAGGGGTCCTTAATCTTAACGCACTTCAGCACCTTCTGTAAGTGCTTACTAAGTAAAAGCTGCCACGTAGTGCTTCTTTGTAGTGCTTCCACGAGAAATGTTTAATTTGAAGGCAGCAGAGGCTATAAGAAAGAATTTTGTTCAGATTAAGAAGTCTGAATCAAAGGTTAAGAGTAAGGTTTCCAAGCTATGTAAAGACCTCAAGTTGCAAAAGTTAGCAACAGATATTAGAAAAATGAAAGCTACGGCATTAAACGTATTCTTCAGCGCAAAAACACACAAAGTTGAAGTACCCTTTAGAAGTATAGTGAGTGAACGGGACACATGGCAGCTTTTACTTAGTAAGCACTTACAGAAGGTGCTGAAGTGCGTTAAGATTAAGGACCCCTTCTTCACTAGCAGTTCAAAAGACATAGTGCAGTTCTTGAGAGATAATGAGCACTCGCTCAACAATGGCTTCTCAGTAGATGTGGAAGATCTTTTTTATTCAATTCCACATGATGAACTCTTCTTTGCGGTGAGATCCTGCATAGAAGAAAGTGGCGCCATACCCTTTCAAAATGCGGCTGGTGTAACGATAGACGACTTTTTAACTCTGTTAGAAGCCTACCTACGTAGCACCTTTATATCTTTCGACAAGCAGCTTTTTCTGCAGAAACGCGGCATTTGCATTGGATCCTGTATTGCTCCGTTGCTGTGCAACATATTTTTATCTAGTATTGACCGGTCGCTCGATGAAGCTTTTAATCTGCATAGCGCCTTGAACGTTGCCAAAGTTTTTAGGTATATGGATGACTTTTTAATTCTTTTTAACAGACAAGGCTCCTTGACGCGCTGCGATGACATTTTAAATATTTTTAGGCTTCACGGAAAAGGACTCGTTTTTACACAAGAACTGCCGCAAAGTAACACCCTGCAATTTTTAGATCTCCGCTTAACTTTCCATGACGGGCAAACGTGTTGGCAATATTTTCCTCGCGCCAAGAAAGGTGTAATGCCGTATGACTCTTGCCAATCGAAAATAGTTAAGCGTGGTATAGCTACGCTCTGCCTGGGATCTACTCTCGAGAAATCGTGCACGCACATGACGCAGGCATCATTCGGAAACCAGATCCAGCGTCTTTTAGCTGCGAATTTCCCTGACTCGCTATTGACAGCTGTCTCCGAAGCGCTTTTGCGGAAAGCTAAGGGTGATGGTACTAGAGCTGCCACGGGGGAACAAAGAACCGAAACCGTAAGACCTGCAGTGATTCCTTATGTTCATAAGGTCTCCCACAACCTGAAAAAGGTAGCAGGCCGGTATGGGGTACCTGTCGCCTTCTCTGCGCCCATAAAGCTGGCTCAGCTGTGCCCGAGAACTGCTCGGGAGGTGGAGGCGAGCCGTCAAGGGTGCGGCAAAAAACACGCCACGATGTACGGGAGATGTGCAAAAGGCGTTGTTTATGAGATTCCCTTTTCGTGTGGCAACTCGTACATCGGGATTACCGGGCGCTGCATCAATGAACGAGTTAGGGAGCACGAATTAAATTTAATGAACGATGGCTTGGCGCATTTGCCTATGCACTGTAAAGCCTGTGGGTGTGTACCACGTTTTAATGAGTTTAAGATTCTGGGTAGAAGCAGGTACAAAACTGCGCGTGAGCTGATGGAAGCCTATTACATTAAAAAGAAAGGTGAAAGGTGTATCAGCGAACCGTCGGTGACGTTGTATGCTTCGGAGACAAGATTGTTTGATTGTTGGATAGCGTAAGGCTGTATGAAGACTGCGCATGTCTATATTTTCGTACTTAAGTCTGGGTCTGCACCTAGTCTGCTTTAGTTGGAAGTGCCGCCTGTGCTTGTCGTTTGAGTGTTCCTTTTCTTGTGTGTGTCTCTTTTGCGGCCAAATCATGCCATTAAGTAAATACCAACTAGGCCAACAATCAGTATTATTACAATATATTTCTAGTGCAACTGGCCTCTCTTCGTGTGTGTCTTCTCCGGACTTCCTATCAAGCGTCGACATCATTGTCAGTTCCATTGTTGCAACTACCTGCCGTGCAAGATACATCGGTTTCTGCATACGCAAAGGACTTACGCCACCTGAAGTAAGTTCCCTCTTTGGCCATGTTGCTTCTTCTAAGGGCCATAATGCCCGGCTGTGCAAAATTCTGCGTTCAGAATTTTGGAGACAAGTACGCTTACTTCACGACTGGCTACGCATTGTGCACCTGAAGAATGATGTTTCATGGGTAGCGGAAGAGAAGTTAAGAACCTCCAGACGCATCATCCATCATATGACGGAATACTGGTGGAAACAAATCATTGGACAATGTTGTAAAATTAACAAGGACAGTAAATCAACGACGAAGTCATCAAATGTGGTAATGTTAGGAAACGTGAGCCTACCGGAGGACTCGGCAACGCTTCTTTCCAAGGGACCCAAGTATTGCATCGATGCCAGTGTTCCTGTGCATGAACTAGCGGCACTTAACAGATATGTGGCTAGTAAAGCCTCAGCAGAGGATAAGGAGAGGTGTCTGTTAGATGGTGTAGATAGCCTGAAAAAATGTGTTTCTGGTACCAGGCAGAGTCATAAAACTGAGGTTATGCGAAAGACAGTAGCGTTGTGTAGGGAAAAGAATATTGTCATATTGGAAGCTGACAAAGAAGGGTGTTTTGTAGTGCTTCCACGAGAAATGTTTAATTTGAAGGCAGCAGAGGCTATAAGAAAGAATTTTGTTCAGATTAAGAAGTCTGAATCAAAGGTTAAGAGTAAGGTTTCCAAGCTATGTAAAGACCTCAAGTTGCAAAAGTTAGCAACAGATATTAGAAAAATGAAAGCTACGGCATTAAACGTATTCTTCAGCGCAAAAACACACAAAGTTGAAGTACCCTTTAGAAGTATAGTGAGTGAACGGGACACATGGCAGCTTTTACTTAGTAAGCACTTACAGAAGGTGCTGAAGTGCGTTAAGATTAAGGACCCCTTCTTCACTAGCAGTTCAAAAGACATAGTGCAGTTCTTGAGAGATAATGAGCACTCGCTCAACAATGGCTTCTCAGTAGATGTGGAAGATCTTTTTTATTCAATTCCACATGATGAACTCTTCTTTGCGGTGAGATCCTGCATAGAAGAAAGTGGCGCCATACCCTTTCAAAATGCGGCTGGTGTAACGATAGACGACTTTTTAACTCTGTTAGAAGCCTACCTACGTAGCACCTTTATATCTTTCGACAAGCAGCTTTTTCTGCAGAAACGCGGCATTTGCATTGGATCCTGTATTGCTCCGTTGCTGTGCAACATATTTTTATCTAGTATTGACCGGTCGCTCGATGAAGCTTTTAATCTGCATAGCGCCTTGAACGTTGCCAAAGTTTTTAGGTATATGGATGACTTTTTAATTCTTTTTAACAGACAAGGCTCCTTGACGCGCTGCGATGACATTTTAAATATTTTTAGGCTTCACGGAAAAGGACTCGTTTTTACACAAGAACTGCCGCAAAGTAACACCCTGCAATTTTTAGATCTCCGCTTAACTTTCCATGACGGGCAAACGTGTTGGCAATATTTTCCTCGCGCCAAGAAAGGTGTAATGCCGTATGACTCTTGCCAATCGAAAATAGTTAAGCGTGGTATAGCTACGCTCTGCCTGGGATCTACTCTCGAGAAATCGTGCACGCACATGACGCAGGCATCATTCGGAAACCAGATCCAGCGTCTTTTAGCTGCGAATTTCCCTGACTCGCTATTGACAGCTGTCTCCGAAGCGCTTTTGCGGAAAGCTAAGGGTGATGGTACTAGAGCTGCCACGGGGGAACAAAGAACCGAAACCGTAAGACCTGCAGTGATTCCTTATGTTCATAAGGTCTCCCACAACCTGAAAAAGGTAGCAGGCCGGTATGGGGTACCTGTCGCCTTCTCTGCGCCCATAAAGCTGGCTCAGCTGTGCCCGAGAACTGCTCGGGAGGTGGAGGCGAGCCGTCAAGGGTGCGGCAAAAAACACGCCACGATGTACGGGAGATGTGCAAAAGGCGTTGTTTATGAGATTCCCTTTTCGTGTGGCAACTCGTACATCGGGATTACCGGGCGCTGCATCAATGAACGAGTTAGGGAGCACGAATTAAATTTAATGAACGATGGCTTGGCGCATTTGCCTATGCACTGTAAAGCCTGTGGGTGTGTACCACGTTTTAATGAGTTTAAGATTCTGGGTAGAAGCAGGTACAAAACTGCGCGTGAGCTGATGGAAGCCTATTACATTAAAAAGAAAGGTGAAAGGTGTATCAGCGAACCGTCGGTGACGTTGTATGCTTCGGAGACAAGATTGTTTGATTGTTGGATAGCGTAAGGCTGTATGAAGACTGCGCATGTCTATATTTTCGTACTTAAGTCTGGGTCTGCACCTAGTCTGCTTTAGTTGGAAGTGCCGCCTGTGCTTGTCGTTTGAGTGTTCCTTTTCTTGTGTGTGTCTCTTTTGCGGCCAAATCATGCCATTAACTTTTTATTGGGCCCTGGGTTTTCTTCAACGTCGCCAGATAGCAAAACAAGCATAGATATAACATCTACACATTCACTTAACAGTGACAACAAGACTCCCGGGCGTGGGAACAGCATCAAGCACACATTGTTGGACTTCTTTGCATATAAAGGAGTATTGTTACTAACCTGTGTGAACAAGCGAGCAAGGTTACGGTGCCACATTTCTGCGCTGTTCCCACGCCCACTGGAGAGGCCAGGTTCGTGCCACCCGTTTTTATCCTGGGCTTGCGATGACGTCACGACCGATAAAGTGGCCGCCTGGCTCGGAAAGATGTTGCAGGGGTGTTTCCGGCCAAATCCTGGACTGGCCGAAAACTGGTCGCTATCAGGCAGAAGCACTGTCCGTGGCTCATGCCCAGCAGTCGGCGACAGCCACGAGCAGAAGTGAAGAAGTGAAGCAACCTGTGTGAACAAGCGAGCAAGGTTACGGTGCCGCATTTCTGCGCTGTTCCCACGCCCACTCAAACAGAAAATGACAGAAAATGAATTTTTATACCTAATCAAGATCTTAACTGAGGCACGTGTCTTATAGCCCTTTTTAGTTTTTGCTGTTTCACCTGACAGGTCATGTGGCAGAAGTGATACGTATGTCTTACTTTCGAATAAACTTTAGTTGCGAGCAGGCGCTCTTGGTCTGTGCGATTTCATGTACTGTAGTGTCCGTGTCTATGTGCGCGCCCTTAATCAGTTAAAAGATATGCCGTACATCAGTTCCATATCACGATTATCATGTTTCGCCGTGCCATTTGCCTTCGTCGTCTATTCACGTCACGTGATAACGAATTGGGTAAATATGGAGCTAGCAAAAAGGCCGCGAGCGCGCTATGAGCGCTGCATTTAGTCATGTTCTACACAACACGCACGTCATGATTATCATTTTTGAACGTGTGAATTACGTTCGTCGTCTATTCACGTCACGTGATACCAGATTTGGTATATCTGGAGCTAGCGAGACGACCACGAGCACGCTATGAGCGTAGCAAGTAGTCATGTTTTACATGATACGGATCTCATAATTATCATGTTTGCACCCGTCATATGCCTTCGTCATCCATTCACGTCCCGTAATAGCAAATTCGGTAGTGTGAAGCTAGCGAAACGACCGCGAGCACAGTATGAGCATGGCGTGTAGTCACGACTTACATGACATGCATGTCATGATTTCCACGTTCTGGTCTGTCACCCAGTTTTGCAATATGTCTTGTGAACGAAACCACCGCAAGAGCAGCAAGGTCATGAAATGTGAATGACATTTATGACATGCATGTCATGATTTTATTGTTATGACTAGTCAGTTATGCTCGTGATACAATCGTGTTATGACATTTGAATTTTGATATATATCATTATCAAAACGGCCAGGAAAGGTAAGTCATAGGCGGCCAGATAGAAAGATAGATAGATATAGATTGATAGATAGGCAGACAGACAAACAGACAGACAGAGAGATAGATAGATAGATAGATAGATAGATAGATAGATAGATAGATCGATAGATAGATAGATAGATAGATACAGTCAAAGTCGCCGAAGTTCATTATAAATGCTTGGCATATTTAGAAAAAAAAGCTGCTTTCTCACATCACGTAAATTTCACGTAAAGCACTACTTAGACCATTTTTACGTAACATCATTACCATGAACTTTTTGACATATTACTTAAAAACATTGCTAATTAATTTTCGTTTTCGTGTGTTGTGTGAGACATGCATAGCACACTGTATATGCAAATTTTCGTTTCTCCTGTTGCGACTAGCGTTATGCTGACATCTGTGTATAAAATGGCCGAGACACTCGCAACCTGTTTAACAAGCTGCCTGATCTCCCGCAACATTGCTTATGTTGTTGCAAAAAAAAAACTATTAAATTTTCAAATTTTTGTCAGGATGAGGCATGTTCCAAGATTTAGCCACTCTGAATGGCAGATAGCTCAGCTGGTTTGTAGGGATCCACTAGCAAGAAAGTTGCGCGTCCGTACGCTGACAAACGCGAAGGGAAGTAGACAGCACAAGCGTATCGAAGGGACGTACTGCGGCGGAAAAGATGGCATGAAACACAGCACTTATCTACTTGAACAGAGAAACTACAGTGCTACCCGTCAGTCAGGGGCGTGAACCGACATACGTGATTGGCAAGTGTTGAAGCGTAAAGCGTCATTTTTGACTGAATGCTAGCCTACGCTATCGCTCGTTTAGTTCTATTGTTTTTATTTTGCGTATCTGATGTGGTGTGGTATACGAAACCTCGATTGTATGAGGCACACTTGTTCGTTTTCATATCTGGATAAAGCTATGCTGCCATAACATTTTAAGGTGCATTTATGAGCACGATAGCGAAATGGATTACACATGAATGCTTCAGTTAACACCTTCTCATGGTGAATCTGTGGATTCCGCCTCCTTTTGTCGTTCACCTGCCAGTTCTTTCTCTTTACGGTGGGGCACACGCTTCCAAAACAGATTTCAGGCGTCGCTAACACAACCTATCTATACTTCTTACTTTCATCAATCTATGTTACATTGAATGGTCTAAACTAAAGCCCATGGATGACTCTCTTCTTGACCGATTCCTACAATATTATGCGTAGAAGAAATGGGGACATACTTTCCAATAACTCTGTCTGTGGAGATCTGCGAGCTCTGTGTCAGTTATAAAGGGGAACTTCGGGTCCCATAGAGCGCTCGTTGACCTTCAGTGCTGCTTCGCACTCTCGCTCGACTCCTCTGCCAGCATGACGTGTTTTCGTTGCCCGAGAGACTGACAGATCTCCAAAGATTTATGGTCGCGCTTCAGAGTGCCCAAGTAACAGCAAGGCCGCTGAAACGGCAAGCACAATCGAGCGCTGCTCGGATCTATACCGCCGGGAAAACGGCTAGGAAGGTGACGAGTCGTTCAGTCATGTCCACGACTGCTCTAATTAGGCATTATAAATTGGTTTGAACTTGATGTGCGAGGGATGCCTTATTGATCTTGGAGTCAAGTTTGCAGTTTCTCTAATTTGCCCAAACTCTTAAGTGGAACTGATTTGCGTAAATATCAAGACTACAAGGTACACAGGACAAACTAGCCCAACAGCAGACGTTCCCAAAGTCGCCTCCCTGTTCTAAAAAAAAACTTTAGTATACATTACTAAATCAAGCTAAAAGTTTGGCAAAATTCGTGTAGGTGAAATGACAACATACTTGCCAACAAAAACAGCTATTGGTTCCTTCACAAGACGCGTCGGATTAAATTTTATGGTGGGGCACACTTATTGGCGACCGCATTTCGATTGGGGCAAAATGCTAGGTCATTATTGAACGCAGATTTATGCATACGTAAGGAAACATTTGGAGATCAAAGTCAATAGAGAGTTTGCCGCTGCCTGCGTGGTTCATAATCCTAGCTGTGGGGCATAAAACAGCGGCATTTAGTTTTCGTTGTTCCTTGTGAAACCCGCCGCTACATTGGATTCTGCATTCGTGGGACGGCCCTTACGGTTACGTAAATAACTTAAGTTCAGTGTTTTCCCGGTTGGAGGTCTTGCAAGTTACTTATAATACTTATGACTGTGTTTGTTTTCATCCTGTATCTAATGGCGGTAGCATTATTTATCAACTGAGACTTCTTCATGGAGAAAGGAGGTGATCGTTGGAAGAATGAAGCCGCATTGTTGCCGATGTAAAACACGCAAACAATCTCAAACAGTGTCGATTCCGAAAAGCAATAAATAGAAGCTACTGCCTTCATTAAAACCGCCGTTTACACACAATTTGCACAGCAAGAAGTGACTGTATTTGCTGTATTCATAGCCTCGCCGCGGTGGTCTAGTGGCTAAGGTACCTGCCTGCTGACCCGCAGGTCGCGGGATCGAATCCCGGCTGTGGCGGCTGCATTTCCGATGGAGGCGGAAATGTTGTAGGCCCGTGTGCTCAGATTTGGGTGCACGTTAAAAAACCCCAGGTAGTCGAAATTTCCGGAGCCCTGCTATATGGCGTCTCTCATAATCATGTGGTGGTTTTGGGACGTTAAACCCCACATATAAATCAATCTGTGTTCATATGACGTATGCTTTAGCCTTGCACAGACTGACTTCAGCCTGACTTGTCACGCGAATCAAGAATCATGTTAACTTTCTTGCACTCTCGTTGGAGTTTGAAAGGGCTCATCAGAGAGTTAACGTGTCTCTTTAAGGAGCATCCTATGTGAGTCATGTCAGGAATCACCAAAAAAGTAACTGTTTTTTTATTTCAATAGAAATCATATGGACACCCTTGGCTAGATTTTGCAGCCGGCGTCGCCGTCATTCACCGTAGCTATATAAATGAAAATGCAAGAAATAAAATAATCACGATACAGACTCCGGCGTGTGGAATCGAACGTCGGAGCTCTGAATTGTGAATGCGAAGCGTTAGCCACTGAGCCACGATGAAACAAATAAACGTTCAAACAGCAAGCTATGTATATCTATTACTTACCACTGGCGATGGGCATCTCGGGGAGAACTATCGCGTTTTCAGCATTACCAGCGAGATGGAGCAATGAGCGCGTGTCATCTAGGGAGCCTTCATGTGCACGCGTCTACCCACGCACATGAAGGCTCTCTAGCGTCAACAGATCGGCACAACGTGACGACACGCGCTGATGCGTTCATCTCCCACGCGTACTTAGCCCTGTGGGAAGGGGGGGGGGGTAGACGCCCACGCGTGCGCACGCTTATCTCGCGGTGGCGAGATTGTACGCCTTGGGCTTTCACCGGATCGATTCTGTTGTAGTTACCGGTCGCACAAAAGTAACTGCACTGGCTCCACAGTCTACGGTTGCGAAAAGGGCGTGCTTTTCAGGCACAGCGAAGCAACAACTGAGTCGCTTATTCACGTTCATCTGTATCTGTGAGTACGTTTCGTGCGTCATTTGTGCGTGAAAAACGCGGGCTACGTTTCTATCTTCTTGCCATTCCGCGCGTGACCTTCCAATGTATTGCCATCGCGTTCATTGCTTCTCCTTTGTGGCAAAGCTGTGACCGTTTTCTTCTTATAGACGGTAGAACCAGCATCGACTCTTCTGATTTAGTTTCACAGTCCCAGATCATCTCCCAAAGGAGCATAGAATAATGACAAAAATATGCGCTTCTGTGTTTTGCAGACTGCCGCCCAGCTGTTGGAAGGAGACAATGTTAAGTTCTGTGATGTTCCCGAATCCATCGTCAGGGAGACCGTCCCCACGACAACTGGTATGGCTGATTTAGTGGCTAGTTTTATTTATCGGTTGGTTCCTTTGGTGGTATTGAAAACGCGAACCATTTCTATGTGTGTGTGTGGGGCTTTTTCCAGAACGGGCGTCATTGGTACAGTTGAGATTTTAGGCTCTTTTGTCAGGTGCAAGTATATAAGAAGCCTTACTCCACTGTTTACGAAGAAATCTGTATCATATCGCACAGTTTATCATACTCTGCAATGGCCCTTATTTTTATACTCTTTTATTGTTGTTTTACTATGAGGTGCCCGGCCATTTTTTCTCGGTAAAGAATATTCAAGCCTTTATTTGATCACTGCCTTCAGAGATGCACCTATCTGGTATACAAACATACGTGTGCCCAGTTGCACAAAATTTATTTTGTTAGCCTTAAGTTGTTGCGTAGAAGCTGTAGGTAGCATGCGTTATACTTGCAAAACTATTGGAAAAAGTCGCACTAGCATTACCACTTGAACTAATTTCGATGCAAAACATTTTCGCCCACTTTTTTGTGAGAAGACTTGTCGTGTTAGTTTTGTATTGAGGCGCAATCAATTTAATGTCGCATCAAAAGCGTCGCGAAAATTGCTATAATTCTCGAATATCGCATATCTCAAGCGCACGGGTGTAGCCAGAAATATTTTTCAGAGGGGGGAGAAGGAGTGGTTTAACGATACTTCACGTATGTTCGTGTTCGCATTTGTGTGAGTTCGCGTATGTATACGCGTGAAAAAGTAAAACATTTTTGGTGAAAAAAGGGAGGGGATTAAACCTATCTTCTTCCGTTCACCTACGCCAGTGCTCAAGGGCACCGTATTCATAGCACTGCAGTGTACGAGCGAGGCAGTCTTATAAGGCTTACACACTGTCGAACGCTTTGATTTGATGAAACACGTTGCGAGGCTAGTTAGTGATACCCTGTTACTTAAAATACTGAAGCGTCGCTGGTTCTGACGAGAACAGAATATAGACGTATTCCACCCGACATACGTCGCGAAATTGTGGTGGCGCTGTCGTAGGCACAGATACATACTTGATACAATAGAGGAAGTTGGACTTGGATAAAAATGTATAGTTGCGTCAAATCTTTCTTAGGAGCACGTACATCGAGGTTAATGGTAGGAGACACCAACTCAAATGTGGTTCAACTGTGATCGTGGAACCCCTCAAGGCTCGGTGATATCTTCCGTCCTATTGAACCTGGGCATGATCGGCATGTCCAGAAAACTGGAAAATATCAGCAACATTCATACCACCTATGCTGATGAAGAAGAGAGCAGAGTGGATTAGGGAACAAAAGGGGGTTGATGATATCATAGTTGAAATCAAGAAGAGGAAATGGACATGGACCAGGCATGTAGCGCGTAGACAGGATAACCGCTGGTAGTTAAGGGTAATTAACTAAATTCCCAGAGAAGGCAAGCGGGTTAGGGGGAGCCAGAAGGTTAGGCGGGCAGATGAGATTAAGAAGTTTGCGGGTATAAATTGGCAGCAGCAAGCACAGGACCGAGTTAACTGGCGGAACATAGAAGAGGCCTTTGTCCTGCAGTTGACGTAGTCATTATTATTATTATTATTATTATTATTATTATTATTATTATTATTATTATTATTATTATTATTATTATTATTATTATTATTATTATTATTATTATTATTATTATTATTATTATGACCTTACTATATGATGTACTGGCGGCAGTGATGGACAGTACAGGGTGCCCTTATAGAAGCGGTTCACACAGTGGAGGAGTACTTGATGCCGTATCGGGTGCTCCTCACACAAATCGCCGTTGTTGCTTTACAGAAAAGAAAAAAAAAGGAGAAGACCTAAGGGCTGGAAACCACTATCTAAAAGTGACATACTCATATTGACCGAAAATGGGGTTAATATACCCAAAGTTG
The DNA here is from genome assembly GCF_013339725.1 of Rhipicephalus microplus. NCBI lineage: Eukaryota > Metazoa > Arthropoda > Arachnida > Ixodida > Ixodidae > Rhipicephalus > Rhipicephalus microplus. The sequence goes on from NC_051170.1 coordinate 62,587,069, forward strand.
ACACGATGAGGTTACTTTGCTTTTTTATAGATGCAAATGGCAGGAATCAATGGAACTCAAGAAAATTATCTTCTATACAGAACGCATACCGGATGATCAGGCAACTTGCAGTGAGACAAAAAGGCATGAAAGGGAACAATCTCATCAGGTTGGTTTATGTTGCTGATGATTGCGGACGGGCGGCCACAAGGAGTAGGATATGGGGGAGAAGAAAGAAGAGGTTGAGGCATGAGCAGTTGAATAAACAAGGAGTTCTTGGTATAGGGCACGGGTTCCTTACTACGCGACTATTATTTCTGGTGCCGAAACCCCCCGGTCACGCCCTTCCAAGACTTCTCGCTCCGATGGCATCAGTTAAGCGGCTGGGCAAGAGCCGAGGTGTCGCCAGGGCCAGCGTCACGCGAACTATTACGCTCCTGACCGACGAGCTGCAGGCCTCTGTTCCCGACGCCACTCAAGTAGACTGTTGTATTATGTCATATTTAATATTCGGGGGCTTCTATGTATAACTGGATACAAATTCAATAAACAAGCTCGATGTGGCCATCAAGAAAATCGTCAATAGTGCGCTGGGTTTCCCGATTTGCAGCATGCAGCACTCGAAAATTGCTTAAGTTAGGGGTCCACAACACGACTACAGCAATTGCGGCGGCTCAAGAAAAGTCACAAACAGCAAGTCTCTCAACAACTTGAACGGGGAGTTCGATCCTCGATAGAATCATAATCAACCCTATCATCAACCAGGAGACAGGATACCAGAGGACCTTGCCGAGAGCATCATCGTAGCCCCGTTGCCAAGAAATATGCACCAAACATTCAACGTCGCCAGAAGGGTAGCCTGGGCTAAGGTTTCATTGAAAAAAAAAAAACGGATCAAGGGGACAGGGGTTTGTATTGTCTTCTCACTGCCATACAAGGACCGAACTAAGTTCGTAGTGGTGGTAGTAGACCACCAGGGCAGATGCACTAACTGCGCAATGGTTTACACTTCCAAACCGGAAATCGCTGAACAGGTTGCCATCGCGTTGGCCCTGACGAATGATCGATACACCGAGATATAGAGCGACTGAAAACCAGCCATCAAAGCCTTCAGCAGGGGCAAGACCGCACCACAAGCAGTTAGATTTATTAGTAAACAAGCCATTGATACTCATTGCATTTGTTGGTTTCCAGCGCCCCTCGGATCACTCGATGACAATTCCATGAATGCAAATGAATTGACCAACAGCGTTGCCCGCGAACTTACGGAGCGGGTCACTTTTACATATGGCTTTGATTCTGCTGGATTAAAAAATATACAACGGGATACGCCCACGACATATAAAATTACCAGACGTTACCACCTCGGAAGGAGAGAGTTTTCACCCACTCACAGTAGACTAAACGGGACACAAGTAGTCACACTTAGACAATTACAGTCAGTCTTATTACTCAGCGGCACAGACAAAAGAATGGTACGACATAAAAGATATGGACGCTGTTTGCAAGGCATGCAAGAAAGAAGTATGTACGCTAGAACATTTGCTTGGGAGTGTGAGCCGCTTGGCCCTGACATTTCCTGGGAACTGTGTACAGGAATGAGATGATAGTCTCTCGACCATATCCCCGAAGTTCTGGCTATATATCCAGTACGCCCATGATGGCATTAACAGTTCTTCATGTTTTAATTCAATGTAAACATTTAGATACTCTAAGAAGACAACACTTCCCACTATCCTACCGACAACATATACCTTTACACCCTGCAATGTTCGTCAGTAGGGAACCGCTTTTTAGTCACAAATCATTATTAGCGTTTTTAAAGGAAATCCATAATTTTCATATCATATACCCGGGCATACCGTAGCACGACCTCTCTAGAGAGGTTTTTGCTGCGGTGGCTACACAGGAAAGCACTTGCCTCACGGCCCTTGCACGCAAGGGTACTAACGTGTGAGGTACTTGTGCTAATGCCATACATGTCCACCATCGTTTTTCATTATCACCAACTTTTGTCACCTATTCACACCATGCACACCTTTCACGGCATAGTCATGATTTTATTACTTGTATGTTTTTACCCGCTTTACTGCGAGGAATTTTATGGCCCTTATACAGCCGCTAATCACAACCATTGTCCACATTCCTGTCTCATGAACTGGCGCTCTTTGGCCATCAAATGGCCCTTGCGCCAAAAACACCATATATCATCACCAGTACGCCCATGACAGGGCTAGGAGGCTTGGCCTTCCGGTCTCGACGTACAGGGTGGGAACACCCTGTACAGGACGTAAAAATAAAGTTCTTTGTATATATCCATTCATTTTGTCATGCAAAGAAAAGATAGTGTAGCGATGATGTGTAATGTTATTTCCGCAGGAAGGGAAAGTGAAGTTGGGCCTGGAGTTTTTTTTCTTATTGCAATAGGAATAGTATGGGCAGTATCGGCTGGTTTTTGCCGTCGTCGTCAGCGCCGCCGCCGCCGCTGGAGCCGCCGTCATTCACGTATACGTATATGCATGTATATATACACGGAGGAAGATGCGCAAGCCTCGTCTTTTTGCGTATCAAACAACGCCTTTCTGGCCGGAGTCATCTGCGCACGCGCTATCTTGTGAGTGAACAAAGGATGGGGGGAGGCGTGTTGTGGTTGCCGTGCTATCACGGCAACGATCAGCGCGCTGCTTGGGCCCCCACATCAGGTGGGAGCTTCTACGTGCTGCGTCTCTGCACGAAAAAACGGTGCCTAAAGTGCACCTGGAGCGGCCGTATCCTCTTACACCAGCGTTTTTCAAGAGTTACTTGAGATCGGATCTAAACGAGTTGACTATCAGCCTCACTTCCTATATCAACGCTGCCACTATGCACAAACGTTGTTGTGGTCATCTACTGTAGCTGCGCCGCAGGGAACTTGGTTAGTTAGCAAGCGCATGTTCACTACAATTAATATTGCCCCTAAAGATGCTAGTCTTCCTTCGTAAAGAAAATCGAATATATGTCGCTATCACATTCATTGATTCACCCTTTTGGCGAAACTGTGACCTTTTTCTGTTTACGATAACCGTCGCAAGAAGATTATCTGCAGGTGTGAAATGCGAGAACTTGCCTTCGACGCTGCTTCATCGATTATGCTTTGGAGCGGATCACTCAGCAAAAACGATTAGCTCTGTCAAGCGTTTGTCATTGTAATGTGCCAAACCACTTTACTTAATTATTAATTTTTAATAAGCCTTGTGTGGAGGCATATCAAGCTCATTTACTTCGAAGCACGTTATATCGTTGTGGATAGTATATTACCATGTGCGAATACTTTTTCGCGGTTACCATTGTTGATATAGCTTCAACAGTCTTAGACGCTCCAAAGGATTTTGTTATACCCGCGTGTACTAAAGGTTTCATACGGTCATCGAGCACGTGTTTCTTTCTGCGTGGACATCGTCCATTAAAGCAGCTGCAGCGAAAAAAATGGTGGGCTCATTGATTGTGTACGGCTGTGATGATACACCTGACACAAATGCATCGGGCTGGGCTGTTGCGGTTGCATTGCGCGTCACGAGATTTTCAAATTTGAGAAAATTTGTGAAAAAAAAAAACGGCACTTAATCGGGCTACTTGCCAAGTATATTTACGGTCAGTACCGCCTCGGCTTGAGCGTAGGAATTGAGCCACAGACCCTGCAGTTGGCACATAAACACATTAACCGCAGCATGCAGTTGAAGCATTATCGCAAGCCTGCTGCGGATGAAAGTGTCGCCGAGATCAGCCTCGTAGTTTGCATGAATAACTTATCTGACACTTTTTTTATATGCGGAGATTTACCGTAACAATTCGTCGCAATGTATTTTTACACTGCGAATTAGCACACTGTACCCTAGAGCCTCTTGCTGAACTTTGGGAAATGTCGTTCTTGCAATACCTAACAAATTAAAATTTACACTTGCGACGCAGACTTCCACAACAGCCATGAAATCTTGCAAATGAGCCACATTCCCGCCATTTAGACATTTCATGTTTTGACGATGTTCTCAATGCTATAGAGCTACGCGTCAACATGACTCATATGTTCATTTCACAGCCCCTACTACAGCCACTGCAATTTTTCGTTGCGGCCGCTGCTTGTAAACATGCGGGAAGCGTCTCGACGCGCTGTTCTCGCAGGCGGCTTTTGCGTCCCTGCTGTACCACTTGTGACGTCACGACAGACGCCGGTGGCGCGCTTTTAGCTGGGACGGCTGGGCGGAGCCAATGCGCTGCGATGTCGCTACCTACGTATATGTGGACAGCGTCCGCCGCTGTTTACAAACGTAGATAATGAAGTGAATGACAGGAGGTCTTGTGATGCACTTGTCTGTCCTGCCCTCGTGAAAAATAGCGTAGTGGTATTTTATGTAACGCTTTGATTTACTGGCTGTTCCAGTGGGCAGCTGGTTCCTCTTCCGCCAGGGCAGGGCGGTTCCTTACACTGGCAGAAGAACGTCGTCCTCTCTGCTTTCCTGGGTTCAAAAGGCGAGTTTTTAAACGTCTCGTTACGGAGGTGCCCGATGTGTTTCTTTTGTAATATTGTTATAACATCGTTATTGCGGGTGACAATATAATATTGAAACTCCAGGCATCCCGGCCCAGCATATCTGTGATCACGGGCAAAGTGGACAAGACAGCCTTTGATCAAGTGCATGAACTCAAGGTGGTTGGCTTCTTTGTTAATGGCGCCGCAGGTGAGATTTCGCTGCCGTTATTCACTATGCATTGAGACACAATATTGCAGAAATGTTTTAATAGAGAAAGGGAAGGAGAAGGAAAGCCAGGGATGCTTATACATTAAATTATATTAGCATCAATGCGTCTGTACATGTTAGATCAAATACGACAGGATAACGACCTGCTGACGGTAGTAATCTGGTGCTTTTTTAGTGCTCAAGAAAACAAACAGAAAGCGTGCTGCTTAGAACACTGTGACAGTCTTGTGTAGTAGTATAACTGCTACATTGTCTATTTTCACTTCACGCCAGTCTGTAGTGGTTCCTTGAAATGACCGCTTGTACTTTCACTCTTTGGAGCTACAAAATAAGTGCGGCATGAATTCCCTTTCCAGGGCGTCACAATGCTTACTTGCAAATGAATGGCTTCACCAAACCTGTAACGGATACACTGTTTTTAAAGTGAAATATAACTTTCTCGTGGAGATCGCGCTGATGCCTTATACTTATTTTTTTATTGTACTTACTCCAGATTACAAGCTATTTGAGGAAGCTTCCATTACCGAAGGTCACCATGCTCGATTTTATGTGGTCTTCGACAGAAACGTGAGTTGATTGTATACTTCCATCCTTCCACGTGGTGGCAAATGAATTTGCGTTATTGCATATTTCATACATAGTGCCATCGTTCGTACTTCGGTATCGCTTGATTGATTGATTGATTTGTGGGGTTTAACGTCCCAAAACCACCATATGATTATGAGAGACGCCGTAGTGGAGGGCTCCGGAAATTTCGACCACCTGGGGTTCTTTAACGTGCGCCCAAATCTGAGCACACGGGCCTACAACATTTCCGCCTCCATCGGAAATGCAGCCGCCGCAGCCGGGAATCGAACCCGCGACCTGCGGGTCAGCAGCCGAGTACCATAGCCACTAGACCACCGCGGCGGGGCGCGGTATCGCTTGAGAAGGGCGCATTTGTAGCAATGAGTTGTGGTTGCCCAAATTATGTACCAGTCCACAAGATCAACTCATTATTTGGAGTACGCCATGGTGGAGTGGTGTCGTGAAGGTCGCAGGTCGCACGCTTGTGCGTGCACGCGCTTATCCTTTTGTGGGAAGAATCGTGTGCCTTCGGCTTTCATCGGAACGTTCGCGTTATTTGCCGGGCCCACAAAGGTCACTTCGCTCACTGCACAGACCCCGTTTGCGAAAAGAGCGTGATTTTCATACACTGCGAAGTATAACAATTGGGACGCTTGTTAGTTCACACCCATCTGTTGTGATTACGTTTCGTGTGTCGTTTTTGTTCAAACAGCGAGTTAAGTGTCATGCGGTAAACGTTATTAGTTCGGTCTCGTCCTGTGTATGTTGTCTTCGTGCGTCATTTGCGCGAGCAGCATGCACGCTACGCGTTTAGATCTGCTCGCTGTTCTCAGAAATACGTTCCAAATTGTTGCTGTCCCATTCATTGCTTCGCTCTTGCGGCGAAACTGACCTTTTTTCTTCGAAACTTCAATCGGATCTTTGTCCGGCAGTGGCATCCGTAGAGATCGTATGATTCTTGAGCATTCCGAGCTTGATGCCATGCCTCACTGAGTTTAGGAACGATATCGTTTACGGTATACCTGTCTGATCTAGCGGACCGAATTAGACTATTCGTTTTCGTAACACATGTCGTTGATCGCTCAGTGCCGATCTGCAAGTGAAGTGAGATGGAACCTGTTCTTTTTTTCTTTGTTTCTTTAGGTTGCCAAGCATATGAAGTTGGACACGGTTGGACAGATTGCTCTGTACAGTCCGTTTGTCAAGCAGCCGGTCACCTGCCCACAGAATGTACGTATTATGTTCCGGGCACCTTGCGACCTTTCCCTGTTTGCGAACGGCAAAAGGCTAAAGAGAAGTCTCTCGCCACATCCTAGAAGGTTATCCTTACTAGTATTTTTGGGCTTGTAACTCTAAGTAGACCGCACACATAAAGCTTGGTTCTCTAATGTATTGGCGCGATTATTCAGAAACTATTCTGGCAACGTAGTCGTTTTTTAATCCCTTTTTACTACCTCCGATCATCATGCATGTAGTTGTGGTTCTAAAAATGCCTTTTTTTTTTGAACAGCCGGCAAGCTTGCAAGATATCCGTGCGTTCATACGTCAGCACAAGCACGTCGTCATGACTAAGGTTGACGAACACAATCTGCACGACCCTGAGGTGAGTGGCCCTCGTAGGCGTGCGCATGGCTGGGGGTGGGGGGCAGAGGCGTAGCTGCCTCCCTATTCACTTAAACAGGGGGGTGGGGGGGACGAGCGAAGTCTGCCCCATACATTGACTTAAATGGGAGAGGGTGCGCTGCAACGAATCTCCACTCCCTGAAGGGAAACCTAGCGCACGCCTACTGCCCATAGCCCTTTTGGGCGTTTTCGACTCGCTCGCTGGATTCCGCGCCGACCGGTTGTGCCCCCGCGATCTCCGACGGCAGCACAGCTCTGGCCGACTAGCTCGCCCCACGCCATCACCTGACGCCGACAAGAGCTCTCGCTGAATGGTGCCCCGTCCTCGGATTTCTGCGACCGTGTCTATCTTTCCTATCTTCTTACTTCCGTATGTGGCTGTCCCTGCGCCTCTCTGTCTTGCTGTTCCTCTATCTATATACCTTTAATTCCTTCCTATCCTTTTTAATCCCTCTTTACCCCCTCCCCTGCGCAGAAATATGAAGGTGCCCTTCATTGAGAGAGAGGCAGTAAATGAACTGCGCTTATTTCTTCCTTTTTCCCTTTCAAAAGCCACTTATTTGGGCGTTTTAAAGCTGCTTTTTCCGTTTGCACCGTCACCGAGATTCAACACCAGCGAATTCATCCTCAGAGTTTTCTTTGGGGCCATGACACTATATAGACGGGTTACTTGTGTTAATATTCGTTGCTATATGGCTTCCCTAGCGAATATGAAGTACCCTTATATTTAACGCTGTCGTTTCTCTTGTGCGATATGAATCACTGTAGGATGAAGTTTTCCTCAGTCTAGTCTGATTTACGCGCAAATGACCTACTCTCTGAGAAAATAAAAGCAGTGAAGGCGAGTAATACACCACTTTCGGATGGTGGATCATACTACGTTCCTATTCATTTTCACGTTTTGTTCCATATAGTTAAATAAAACGCTTAAGCCTTTTCTTCGCAGCCGTGAAAGCAATCGCCGCAACCTCGGTTCAAGAATACCGTGTCTCATTTATCTGAGCGCGCTGTAGCACCAGCGTAGCTCCAGTTCTACAGCAATGTGAAGGTTGACGCAACCTCGGTGAATCATGTTGCGGCCCACGTCATATATGCAATCCGTGTCGCACCCTGTGCGCAGCTGGTAGATCCGAGCCGTGTGACTGTGCTCGCCGTAGCCGACCAGGCTTCACCACTGGGTGGCTACTTCCTGCGGCTTCTGCATCGCACCCTGCGCAACGTCACCAACACCACTGCTTCGGCCGGCACCGTCCCGCACTTCAACCTTCTCTGGGTGGACCCGTCTGTTATGCCGACGGCTCACACGGTACGTGTACTCTGGGTTGTGGAATACCTGTATTAGACGTCGTGATCCTGCGCCCAATGCCACCTGAAAGAGAGTATGGTGCATCACTGCAGTGTACAGTGGATTGATTGACCAATTATGAAATCTCAAAAGGCTAATACACTTTAACAAGAATAAAAAAAATGCTTGCTCCACATATAAATGAAAGCTGATAGTTTGTCCCCCCTTTGGAGTTCCTCTGGGTTCATTTTCTCTGCTTTGTCTGGTATACCTGTATAGTTTCGCAAAAAAAGAAATCGCAGGATATCCATTAAGTAAATGATGATGACGGGGGTGAAGCTTCCAAGGGTTTTATCGGCAAACTATGAATCATCTGCCGCCCGTGTCCGTCCGTCCGTATGTGTGTATGTGTGTATATGTGTGTGTGTGTGTGTGTGTGTGTGTGTGTGTGTGTGTGTGTGTGTGTGTGTGTGTGTGTGTGTGTGTGTGTGTGTGTGTGTGTGTGTGTGTGTGTGTGTGTGTGTGTGTGTGTGTGTGTGTGTGTGTGTGTGTGTGTGTGTGTGTGTGTGTGTGTGTGTGTGTGTGTATGTATGTATGTATGTATGTATGTATGTATGTCCGCATGTCCCTATGTCTGTCTGTTTGTACGTCTGTGCATCTAGTGAACACTCCAAGTACCGCTATCTCACATCTTTTCATCATATGTTCATCATATACAAGTATTGCCATTCAGCGGACATTCTAATGACTGAAACGAGAGCTGGCTACTACACAAAGGGGACGCACTACCCATGCCTTAAGGAGCTTCGCTTCTAAAAAAGAAAATGTGATCTCACGTGCTGCCGTAATGGACGTTATATGCGAAGCAGTTTGCGGGCAGCTGGCTGTGCCCCATTGTTTGATGTTGATCCAAGCGTTACGAGGAGGGTGGATGCCTTTTTGTATAAATCGAGCAACTATGCGCGTGACACTATATCGTGTCAAGCACGTTGACTAGGCCATGACGCCTAAATGGTAGTTTATAGGCCGACCTTCGCGTGTTAGCATTTACGTCAATTACGTGCACAGATTCCCCAGTTCTTCGAATTGTTCTCAGTTTCTCTTCACACCTAATGTCAGTATTCGCGACTTCGACTAAGTGTGCCACGCATTTTTATGTCGCGTGTGAGAGAATATTTTAGCGTTTCTTCTTGGCAACTTAGTGAATGGTCGGTAAACTGCAGTCGGGGGTGTTCTGGCAGACGATATTCACTCGCATGCAACCAGCTCTGGCTTATATTGGCTGCCCCGCCACGGTGGTCTCGGGGTTATGGCGCTCGACTGCTAACTCGCAGGTCGCGGGATTGAATCCCTGTTGTGGCGGCTACATTTTCGATGGAAGCGAAAATGCTTGAGGCTCCTGTGCTTAGATTTAGGTGAACATTAAAGAACATCAGTCGGTTTAAATTTCCGTAGCCCTTCACTGTGACGTCTCTTGTAGTGATATCACGGTTTCGGGACATTATGGCCTAATATTTGTTACTGTGGTGGCTAGTATAGTGCCTAAATATGGCCAAACAATTGCGAATGTTAGAATGCTAGATAGTACGAGCTGAACGAAGGTAAACTGTGGTTAAGGAGGGATACTGTGCACTCTCAACTGTCTTCATTAATTCTCAGCCCAATGATGCTGTTTCACGTAGGGTAAACGTCAAAATAATAAAGACCACGAGGCACAAAAGGGGCTGAATATTCCAGTTGCTTCGTTAGGCTGCCTTGAGTATAGATTTTCGGCATGTTTAAAACGCGTTGACATGTACTGCGCAACTCAACCGAATATAGTCGCAAACTGATGGGAAATTCAAAATTTTATCAAACATAGTAGTCGCTAAGCTTTTGACTCAACTGAGCTGGTTCTGTGCGATTTTTTTTCTCGTCACGTTCTTTGCAGATGCTGAAGCGAATTGGCCAAACTGGACCTGAGCCTCACCTCGTCACGGTAATCATTCATTACTGCTACTTCGCCCTTTTATGGCATCATGCAGCTCGGACATGCGACGCCACAGTCTTATTGTCATGTCCGAATACAAGAAAAGCATTCCGTAAAGTTTGTCAACATCGCTGAAAAGAGCAAGACTTTCGTCCGGGATGTGTCTTATCTGTTATTAAAACTAGATGGGGTATGCTTGGTGAAATTGTTATAATTAGCGCACAATTCAATAAATATGACTAGTCGTTCTCATATATATATATATATATATATATATATATATATATATATATATATATATATATATATATATATGTATATGTATGTATGTATATGTATGTATGTATATGTATATATATATGTATATGTATGTATGTATATGTATATATATATATGTATATGTATGTATGTATATATGTATGTATGTATATGTATGTATATATATAGGCAGGCATGGTGGTTGAGTGGCCACAGCGTTGCATATAGTCCAGTAGATCCTTCGTGAGCGGTCACAGCGTGGTTTATTTCGAAGTTTCGGCCTAGAATCTGGCCTTCATGAAGGCCAGACTCTAGGTTGAAACGTCGAAATAAACCACGTTGTGACCGCTCACGGAGGAACTGCTGGATTATATATATATATATATATATATATATATATATATATATATATATATATATATATATATGTAATATACTGCAATCAATAGACTTTTTATGGAACATGGGCATGCAGGATCACAATGTTGGGTCAACTGCTTATAGTGAAGTTCAGCTTTGTCAAACGAAATTTCAATTAAGATTTCTATAGAGTAGGCTAAAAACGTCAGTAGGCACTGCTTATCACGGCGATTCCTTATCTCGAAAATCCAATGTTATGGCTCAAAAGCATGCAACATACAGATTCGGCCGCTTGCGTTTATCTAGTGTTGCATTAGCGAAGCTCTCTTATATGCGACATATTTTGTTCCTTTGGGCTTTGCCTACAGGATCAAGGCGAGTGGTTCGACATGTCGACTTTGAACGCTACCGGAGGCCGCGGGTCTGACGAGGAGAACGTGCACAAGCTTCTAGTTTGGTTTGCCTCTTTGACGGCGCCAGGAGCGGCATCCGTAGCTGGTGGAACCGGAGAATCAGGTAGGGGCGTCGGTTGGGAACCGATACTCAAAGGGGCCGTGACACGGTCACCCAGCAGTCTACGGTTTTCAGTGAACACTAGTAGTAGAGGACCGCTTGTCTCTGTAATTACATGAAAAATGATCTTTGAGTGAATATTTCATTGTGAAATGAGCCCTAGAAGTCGCCGGCTACAAACACAGCCCCCCGCCCCTCCACACACACAAACACATCAAACACGGCAAATGGTGGCCGCAGGCCACCATTTTGCCGTGTTTGTGTGATGTATTTGTAATGTGTGCGATTTGTTTGTGATGTGTCATGTGTGACGTGATGTGCAGGTCAGCTATGACGGAGAAAGTCGCGTAGACCACGTGAGGCGCAGAAAGCTTCAGTCAAGGAAACAATGAAATTGTCTGAAAACTTTCAAGTAGTTTAATGCGTCACTCACCCTGCGGTTCGTTAAGGCTTGAAAGAAGTCTGGTTCTTTTTATATACTTAATGCATTGCCTAGTGTGAAGCGGTTTTTCTTTTTCGAGTGTTATAGAGCAAGTTTTTTTTATTATGCTTGTTTTGTGACGTAGGCACATGGCGGTTCAGCGAGCTTCCTGCTTCGCAAGTCGGCCCCGAAGGAGGAACTGTCGAGCTGCGCTGCACCGTGCTGGACCCGGCGGCCGGCGACTGCCTGTGGCTGCGCGACGGCCGCAACGTGGGCGCCAGCCTGGCCCGACTGCCGCACCTGTCGTGGGCCGGCGCCGGTCGTGACGGTGACTGCAGCCTCGTGGTGCGTGGCCTGACCCGGGGCCGCGACGACGGCTCCTGGGTGTGCCAGGTTACCGGGGACGCCTTGCACCCGACGCTCACGTCGCCACCCGCCGTGCTAGTCATCTCTTCCGGTAGTCGTCTCTTCCGCCTCCCTATTCTCCTACGATTCGAAACTTTAGTCTGAAGTGCCAGCCACACGTTTGGGGCGTTTGACGCTCGCGTTTGATGTTCAGCGAAGGAGGGAAGATAGTGAGAATGATCACCAATTATTGTGTACGAAAATCCCAAAAATACTGTCTAAAAATAACTTCACGGCCGTACAGGTGGCTTACGTCGTCGACCTTCACTTTATGTATATACACTGGGCACTTCAGCTGCAGGGCTGGCCTTTCACATTGGGAAGTCCTTCTTCATTTTAATTGACGTTTCCTTATACGCGGCTAATTTACGACGACGTTAATAGTCATCCTGATGCGACTGTTCTTACTGGAGTCGTTATTTGCAGGTAAAACTTTTGTATGTCTGCCGTTGCGCTGAGGTAAAACTCAAAATAATTTCTTGTAGGAGAATATTTGTGGCTGAAGTCGCAGCCATAATCTTTTTTCACCCCTTTCTTCTCTAACGCTTATGATATAAATGTATAAGTTGCATCGATGCAGGTGGGTGTATTTTTTGACGGTATCCTTATTATGCGTGTCTGCTCTTCAGCGGTGTTCAGCAATCCGATGCGACCAGTTAGGTGACGATCGAGCCGTTGTGTAGGGTCATTGTTTCCGCAGAAACAGTCAGCTGATGTTATCTCTTCTACTCTTACCAGTGACATGAGAAACAAGACGTAGCAATTATACTAATTCTACTGTAAGTCTTGTGCAACTAAAAAACATGAATAATTAGTTCTATACAATGTGTTGTATATTTTACACAGTAAATTTTACTTCACTGCACCAGCTATTATAGCAGCGGTGGACACAGGCTTTTTTATAGAAATAATAACACGTTCCTGTTCGCTTGTTTCCAGGTGCCACAACTGCGAAAACAGAGCTGTAGTCCTGGCTTGCGGATATTTCAAGTGGACCGTTCACTGTTAGAGATTCTGTTTTCAAGCATAATTTATTACATGTGTGCGCACTGCTGCGTTTATACTGTATATGAATAAACTTTTTATATATTTTGATACATCTTCTTGCAAATATACTGGCGCTGACGTGCTCACAGACAGTATATACTTGTAAAGGCGTAGCTGTGACATATATACACCAGCAAAAAAACATACGCGACAAGAAAAAAAAACAAGAAAACGGAGGGTGTGGGGGATTGTTGAGCAGATCATTACATGCGCCTGTAATGTACACTTTGATACCTGTTTGGTCTTGAACTTGCGTGACACGTATTCAGCATGTGTATTGTGACGTATTGCGTAAGTTTTTAGTCATGTCTCTGCAATAGCTTGCGTCGCCGAAGCACGTTTTTTTTTTTGCAACATGAAGTTGCGTGTCCCCTACACGGGCTTCGGGTAGCGTACACGGGCTTCGGGTAGCGTGAATGTGCCAGCCCGGCCTGTGGGCCGGGCTCGGGCTGGATTGTTTTTGTCGGGTGGGCCGGGCCTGATGCAAAGCCCGAATGAAGCACAAGTAGATGTGCCCGAACTGTTTTTCTCCGCGAGCGCCTTCTTCACCACCGCCTTCAACTTTTTGTCTCTGTTGTCCTCTGCTTTAGCCACTTTAAACACAAGGGGAGAGGGTCAAGTCACACAAAATAGGCTTTGTCATTATCTATACACGAAATAATCTCTTTTCCTACATCTGAGGCACTACACCACTGGAAGAATGAACTAAATATTCCTAGTTTTCTATGTCTGCCAAGTTTGCTACGGGAACGGACGTTTAGTATATGGGCGAGATATGGGAAGCAGGAGCGCCGTATTTCACGAATGATTGGATTCTTATTTTTACACGACGAGTTGTAATCGCTGAACATAGTGAATTTCATATGTCGTTTCCTTATGCTTTCCTCTGCTATGTTAAAAGGGCCACATCATCAGAAAAGTCCACCTTGTCTCTGCAGAAAACCTTCATAATGTCAGGCCGGACCGGGCCCCGGGTTTTTTTTTTTTTTTTTGTACGTCGGGCCGGGTCAAACTGGCTCGCGGCCCTGTAGCATCAGACTCTGGCGGTACTTCGACTAAGTCAGCCGTCCGGGCCGGTCTCTGAAATTCGGCCCGTTCACAGCCCTAAACGACAAGACAATTTTTTTTGTCGTCTCCTAACTCGATGGTGCGTCATATTACAGATAGCTGTGTGTGAAAAGCTGGTTACCGTAAAACATGGTTCTAGCTGTCGATGTAAAGTGTTCCAAAGACGCATGATAGCGTCCTGACGTGATTTTTTTCGTCACTCGCGTTGATGCCAAGGGCGCCTACGGTGCAGACCAAACCCTATATATGCGCGAAAATGCTCGGGACAGCGACTAACGACGCGACGCGTAGATCGCCTTCGCTCTATAGTCCCTTCGCGCAAACGTTCGCTTGTATGGGCAAACTACATTCACGCGACTGCTTCGGCCAGCGATCTCCACTGTTGCTGGCATGAGGTCGTTTACTCGTACCAAGAGTGGTGTGTTGTCAGCGGCATGCAATGCTAAATGTGCTTTGTTGCATAACGGTGCACAAATTGTGTGTCTTGCGGTATCTCGTTCGATCAGATCACATCACCACTGCTACGTGCCGCCAAGCCACGTCACAGTCGGCGCGAGAATTGTAGTTCCTGTACCTGAGGTGCCATAAATGAGCGTCTGCGATCAACGACGTCAGCGTTGCGTTCGTCGCCGTTGGCCGTGTTGATGAACGTTGTTCCTAGTGCCCGTCGATAAGCAAGTGGCAACAACCACGCTGCTGGTTCCCGCGATAAGTAAGTGTCATCGGCACGATGCTAATGTATAGTCGACCACACAAGGTTGCCTACCACGCGAACACGTGGCCAAAAGCCTCTTCGTGACACATCCGCTACTTCAGCGGTGATCGACAGCACCGCAGCGCCCGAGTACCTCCCTTTCCTCAATGTATGGCCTGTCTCTTTCCTGACCGGGTACAAAAATAATTTTCATCTTTCACTTTTTAAACGTGACGCGCTTTCTGGCATCTTCATGAACGTGCTTCTGCCTGGAGAGCACTCTATCTTAATAACTATTATCAGTCGCAATCCTTATCACAAAGTGATAGCAAGCAAACCGAACGCCATTCTATAGCCACGTCGTAGCTTTCATCCTGCTATGAAAATAGAAATGTGGCGGTCATACTGCAGATAAGCGCTTGACGTAATAACTGCGAACAATGAGTTAAAATCGAAAGGCCAGTGAATAACAAGAACGGCCGTGTCCAGCTTAGCACTGCGATCGACGGTAGATGGCTCACCGCTAGGTGGCGTGGATAGACATTTCGGTACGTGCTCGCGAGGTCCGCAAACTCTTGTGGATGACTCTGTGCATTCTGTATCGGTGTTTTGCTATTGACTGCTCGAGCACAGCCCTTCCAGGTTACGGGCGACATAGTCCAAATGTGGAAAAATTCGGCAGATCCCACGTACCTGAGAATTGACGTTATGCGAAGCATACGGAGGGATGGTGACCGTGTTGCAAGTTTTTTTATGCAGTGATGCGTCTTGAAATTACGCTAAACCTATGTACAAATGTTGCACGCACAGGAATATGTTGAAGAGTCACAGATGTTTATATAACCAGTTGTTTGCACTTGCGCAACGATACCAACTGAAACAATCGTATTAGCAACACCAGACGCTGATATGAAGCGCTGATGTTTGCGAGGATGCTGGCCCAATACCGTGAGTGCTACATAAATCAACTTCAGCGCATGGCAACTAACCACAATTGACGTTAACCCCACGGGACGGCTGTATCAAAGGAGCAAATATGTAATATTTATAAGATTGGGTAGGCAGCACCGCAACCACTATTTCCGTTTCACGAAGATTATAGCGTCATTTTGAAAAGTAGTTCCGAGACCTGGCGTAGCTCTGTGGAAAAATGCTTCATTGCCACGCAGAATGCCTGTGTTCGATTCCAGCTGGGACCCCGACATTTATTCTTTGCATTCGTCGGGTCAACGCTACCAATGTCGCGTATTTCTTAAGGCTCGCGCGTTGAAATCACCCATGCGTGTTCTCGTAGTCCCTGGGTTTATACTGTCAATCACCTGTGGCACACACCCGAATACCAGCGGCAAATGCCCGTCCGTGGGTATGTGCCACTGTCTGGCGGGAAGTGTTTGACGACGTACGAGATGAGATTGTGACATTATTCATGTCTTGATTAGCGCGTCATATTCGTCAAAGCATGTTACCCTCCCATGCTAATTTCAGCACACGCCAAGTTAAGGGGGTCACCACGAGAGCACCCAAACGTAAGTGGATAGATAGATAGATAGATAGATAGATAGATAGATAGACACGCTCAAAGTCGGCGAAGTTCGCTAACAAATGCTTCGCATTCAAAAGCGAGCGATCGCGCGATGCATCCACGCGCACAACGCGCGAACAACCCCCGTTTTGTCGCTCATCGCTGCCGCATTCTTTTTCATGCGTATGGGGCTTGGCCTTGAATGCTTTTGGTGATGCTTCCGATGAGGCGTGTGAAACTTTAACCTTAAATATGATGGTGGTTTTCACAATGTCATGATATTGCTGCCACCATAGTAAATGAATTGAGGGCTTGGGAAGTTAAAGTATTTTTTTAATTGTTTTGATCGTTGCAGTGAGTGTGCAAACTTGTGGTTCAGAATCTAAATCTCATGCACATTTATCAGACACTACGTCATTTATCAGGCATTCTTCATCACGTGGAGTTCTCCATAATCTCTTGTGGGGAGAAATCTTGGGATCGTTTAACGGCTAAGTCACAATATGCAAAGGTTGCCGAACCTATTGACCGTTTGCATAATAGTTGTAATATAAATATGTATTAATGCGTGGGGTTTAGCGTTCCAAAACCACCATATACTTATGAGAGACGCCGTAGTGGAGGGTGCGGGAAATTACGACCACCTGGGGTTCTTTGACGTGCACACAAATCTGAGCACACGGACCTAAAGCATTTTCACCTCCATCGAAAATACAGCCGCCACAGCCGGCATTCGATCCTATGACCTGCGTTTGAGTAGCCGAATACCTTAGCCAAATATCAATATGTAGAAATTTCGCTAGACGTGTTAGTGAAGTAATAAATGAAATCTACTGATATTGCCAAGTGACCAGAAAATTTTGAAATGAAAAACAGTTTATCTCCTTCAGCATTGCGTTTCGTTTGACGTGATTTCTTTTAAATTACGAGCCGTATTTTAGCCGTCAACTAATCGCAGTGGTGAATACATGGTTAGAGCGCCCACTTCCAATGATGGAGGTGCTGGGTTCGATTCGCAATGCCACTCGTCGTACTCATTGATTTATTTCCGATGGGTGGAGGGGTGCACCGACCTGGCGCATCTAAATGAAAGCACAATGTGAAAATGATCGTTTCTCCAGGTGGACAGTATTAAGCCAGAATCTTCTAATACAGTGCGTTTCGGTATTAGATTGTGTGTTTGGCAGGTGTAATCACCCTACCGTACACCCTAAAATTTTGCCAAGAATTTTAAAACTTTTTTCAGAAACTTTTAGGCACCGCCATCAGAAGGGTTAATCCCCTCTTCCCCGACCTCGCCCAGTAAAACTGCCGAGATTTAAACAAAGTTTATTCATTCATTCAGGAACTAAAAACAAAGGGCGGGATATTCTTCAGCAAGGTTTACACATGCAACAATCACACATGCAATCACACATGCAAACAAAAGTTGCGTTAGCTACTAAAATTATAAGGTCAGCTCAACTCTGAACGTGTCACGTGCGAGATAGTTTTATTCGCGAATTATTTTACTTTCTTCGGAATATGCACGAATTTACGTCTGATACAATAAACCTACACTCACAAGCCGATATGTCATTGTGGCTCGTATCATACGCGCGTATCATGGGATACATAGGCTTAACCGTTATGATATATACGGCGAGAAATAGCCACATAATCTCGGTTTCGACTTGCATCGCAGCACTCTGGCGAAAATGCGTGAATTCAAGACTGCCCTGTTGCAACTGGGCGAAAAGCGTCTCCCGCCTTCAGCGCGACATGAACCGTAGCACAGCGTCATGAAAAATATGTGATCCGTATCGAGAGTCTCCGCTCCGGGCAGCCGGTTATGATCGTCGTCTCGCTCTAGAGCGGCGTGAGCTACTTCCATCGCGGCCATCTCCGGAAAGCCGTCGTCGTCATTGTAAAATAAGCCGTCTGAACACCGCTTCAACAATCCCTTGTCGTTGAGAGCGGCCCATGGGCGCCCACCCGTTTTCGCGTATTCTGGCACGAAAACACTTTCGGGACCAATGTACAGTGCTTGCGCAAGAGTCCTCGCGTACCAGAAGCCGATGCCTCCGTAAAGCATCGCCTTCGTTCCCGCGGTATAGTAGTACGGAGCGGTTAGCGCTGCGTGGTTCAGGACAACCGCATTCGAAAAGGGCTCGTAGCGGAAAAGAGTGTTGGGCATTGTTCTCCGTTGCACGTACGGGAGCCTGTACCTCAGCGCACTACTCAGAGAGAGCGCATGTTCTCGTATTGACAGCCAGTACCTCAAAAACGGTCCATCAGCGACAGGAAAATCGGCGAAGGCAGGCAGTGATTCGTTACCCTCCTTCAAGTTGTCAAGGTCACCCCAAAGTTCGGTCTTGATGCTCCTAATATGTGCCATGATAAGTTCCTTGGCCCTGTCTTCTAGGTAGACGAGGTGGCTAATACCTAGTACGAGTGTGTTCTTGATGTTTTCCAGCGCCTCGCGTAAGCCATCGAGTTCTTCTTCTTCGAAGTTCTCTTTGTCGGCCGTGCTCAGCGCGAGGCCGTACGTGGCTTCCACTTCGGTCGTGCACACGAGGCTCATCACCTCGTTGATTTCCCGGTCACTGGCGTGCTTTCTTATGAAATCGGTGTCGGCGAGAAATCCCACGATGACCAACACCCACCAACGGATGAATGCGGTCAGAGCAATGGCGCCGTGCGATTTTACAAGGGCGACGAGAGTTGCCAAAAGCCCGCGGTGGGACACGAAAACTGTGTCGTCATCGTCAATTTCGGGGCTAACCGCAAATGTTTGGCCGAAGGCTCGCGACAAGTTCCTACCCAGCGGAAGGCCGAGAATCTCGCCCAGCTTGCCGATGGTGATGACTACGAAAGATTCAGGTTCGAATACAGTGGCATTGTGTAGAGAGCCCAGCACATCTTCAGCTATGTCTGCACCGTTGTCAAGGTTGAAGTGTGTGGTTAGTCCCACTGTAGCGCTAGAGATGTACTTCCATGTGGAATCGTACGTGCCGTATTGCCGCTGCTCGGTGACGATCTTTAACCATATAGGGACCAGTTCTGAGGGAAACAAGACGATCAGCCTGCCTCTTGGTGATCCTTGTGTGGTCATCAGGGCCACATTGAACAATAGCGGCAACATCCAGTTTACGGCGTAGTCGATGACTTCCGCTACCAGACTAACCACAGCAAGGATCGACTCTTCACTACCGTCGCGATGAAAGGACGTTACCTTCGCATCCCGAGTGCGCCTCTCGAGGAACTCCAACAGCGTCTGCGTGCTTTCTGTTGCGTTCTCCCGGGACCTGTCTAGGCAGGCAATAATGGCATGCACGGCTTTACGAGCTTCCGAGGGGTAATATACCTGCGAATTGGTGGTAATTACAAAGAAAATAGGACTTAAATAATCTGAACGGAGAAAAGAAAAACGTGACTTCATGCTGACATATTCTACATACTCGGTAGTCCATAATAGGTGCTGAACAAGAAGGGCGATCGTCAACACAGGCCTTTACGTTCGAGCGAGCCATTCACATCGTTTTTCCGGAGGTCATTCCTCCCTTTCAGACCATGCTATGCGAATTAACGTGTACTCCAAGCAACTTTCATCAAGTCTGTTGCACGGAAGCATGTCCAGAAAGAAACGAGATACGAAGGACAATAAGAAATTAACATTAACATGGTAGCCTCCTTCACAGTCGTCTTTTAAACATTCTTGAATGTGGGATGACGCTGTTTTCAAAAGCCTTTAATTAGCACGATGTCAGGACATGGGGATTTGAAATGTGCTGATGTAGAATACGTTAAAATCAAAAAGACTTCCGGGGTAGGCTGGTGGGCCAAAAAAAGGTATACGAGCGAAGAAGATGCCCACACAACGTGCGAACTACTAAAGTCCCTAAGTATGCTTGTTTGCTTAGCTGGATAGACGCCCTTGCATTGCTAAGCCTGTTGAGAAGTGATATCCTTCTCATTTGCCTGAGTGGTGCTCGCCATTTTGTTCCTGACTCACACACACAGAGCAGCGGTATACAAAAATTCGTATTACACACACCCCGTTCAATATCGGGATGCTTACTACGGAGAAGGCCAACATTCTAAGAAGAAAAAAAAATTCATAGAAATGCACTCGTGAAGAAGCAACACCATGCTGCCAAAATTGAGGACCTGTTCTTGTTCAAACAGCGGCCTGCGAAGTTACCAGTTTGTATCGGATCTCGTGGAATCGCATTAAGAAACTTATAGTTGAAACACTTTGCTATCATATCCGTTCACTTTGTTCTCAACATAATGGTTCCACATGTGAAGGTAATGGCGGGAGACGTCTACCAGTGAAAAATTGTGTGCCGACGAATATTGTATGCGTTGGCGGCACTTACATATTATCGATAGTTCACGTTAAAAAAGTGCGTACCGGGCATCACTAGCCACTAAATCATTTATTTTTCAGATAGACAACATAAGGGTGCAATTCTTGCGCACATGTAACAAATGTGCATGAAAAATGTCTAAAATAAAAGGCGTGAGTGAATGGAATGAATAAAACAAGCCTTGTCATACAAGTACCCAATTGCTAAATAGAGGGTGCCAGATCCCATTCATTCCGGGAGACTATGTCATGCGAAGCGGTAGTCTGTTAGTGGCCCATACCAATTATTTATAATTACTTGGACTCAAGCACTGCGAATGGGACCGACTTCGTTGTGAATTCTGAGTGCTTATGGGAAGATCATGGACTGGCTCGTTGCGAGGAATTTTTTCGGAGGCGAGGGAGAAGCCTGTTGAACGCTCTGACTATTATTACTAATTTGAGGAAAGTACTTATTCAAGGAAGCAGCAATTTGAGGGTGGGGAGAGGCTCCTAGGTCGCCAACACCCCTGGCTAAGAGATTGATTGTGTACTTACCAGAAACGTCGACTACACGGACGCCCAAAGTTTCTGGTCCAATGTGGAGTCAGTATTCACTCTAGTGCACCAATCTCAGATTTAGTGAAATAAACTGCACCTTATAGTGTACGGTGTGGTGGTGGTGTGTGCATCCACGGCCGCCTGGATCGGGCGCCAATCCAGGCGGCTGTGGTGCATCATAAAAAACGGTTTTCGCCGTATTCCTATGGGTTAGGCAATATTTGTTCATAGTATTGGGAGATTCAGATAAGTAGAACTCGTAATGTTTATTAAAGTGTTACAAACACCGATAAAGAACACTGCAGTCAACGTTGATGTTGCCGCGGTATGACGCCACAGGAGGTCTTTTTTGTAAGCGTTTCAAGCACTATGTAGCGTATCTTTGAGGATGAATACTTGACTATAACGCAGAATGTCTGCGTTCGTTTGTGGCTCTAACCGTGACTTTCAAACTTTCCGTTCCCCTGGCATTCACCCTACCAAGAATGCCACCGACGCCTTGTCCGCGTTTTCGGCGACTTAAGTGCCATATACTTGATTGCGCAAAGATTTTTGAAGGTCTGTCATCGCCATCCCTGGGTGAGTACAAACCGAATCAATCGTCCGCGGCTTATACCCGCATTACGCGGTACATGCGCATGTGCCACACGTGACTGAAGAAAAGGGTTTCATGATGTACGTGACAAGTTTCTCGTACGCTGTTCGTGTAAATGACCTATTTATTGTAGTCGCGAAAGACTTATAATGCCCTGTCATGCCAATTTTAGTTTGTGTCAATTTGTGGAGACGACCACGACAGCGCCCATACGTAGGAAGCTAGATATATACGTAGACAGAAACGGTCAGTGCTTTCGGCTTGCTAAAAATGCTTCCTGTTTAATAAGGCGACTCAAGCGTAATCGACACTTGCGGAACCTCTCATGAACTTGTCTTTGTGGCCCTTCAATTTACACTATGCGCATGCATGTCCCACCCTCCTCCCCACTCATGTATCTTAAATTCATACTTACATAACACATGCGCCCTTTTATTTACAGAATGACAAAAGAATGTGCGAATTGATGCCCAAAATAACGTTTTGCTCTCGACGTTGAGACAGACATACACTTTAAAGTAAAGAAGAGTATGTGCTACCATTTTCAGTGTGTCCCGATTGGCTCGTATGCTATTCTTTATCGGGCCCCACGATTATCTCTCGAGACTGTAACAACCTCTTAAGGGTTATTACGTGTCTCTAGAGTTATATGCTTGGCAGAACTCATAAAAAAGTGTCAGATAACTGTTTTTTCCTCAGTGCAAGACCGCGACACAGCTTATTCACCTAATCGGAAGTATGGCTAACCGCCGCAGTGGCTTAAAAGAGCACGGCACCCTAAAAGTGGTAAAAACCCTTCTTTTACTGCCGCATAACGTACCTCTACTTGAAGAGAGGGGAGAAACAAAAACTAAATCTGATGATACGAAAGGCTACAAAGCTTGCCCTAGGACTGCCCCCAGCTGCCTCCACTGACCGATTGCGACAGTACGTAGGAAGAACTCACCAAAGCACGCCTCACCAACCAGGCCGAGAGACTCAAGCTGTCACTCACACGGCGAGCCGTTCTTCGACGCACAGGGTACAAAACCACCCTAGAATCTGACGAAGAACGCAAAGGTAAAATGCGGTCATATTTCCGAGAATGCTTTGAAGTTCAGGTGTTCCCTCGCAACAAGCACCCTCAACATCACCTACCAAGGCGGCTCACCAGGGTTAACATGATCCGGAATAACCATCGCAATAACCCGCAGGCGCAATACGTGGACGCAGCCAAGTATCCCGGACGTAACGCCTCCGCGATTACCGTCACAGATTACAAGGGCGTGGTACTGGCATTGATGACCGTCTTCGCCAAACGTGCGGACACCGATGAAATGGCCGTTATGGCACTCGCCACCCAGACGAGTGAGGATAACATCGTGGTCTTCACCGACTCACAAACAGCGGCATGAAACTACCTGAAAGCAGGGTCTCCACATGGACGATTAAGTTACTAAAACGCATGGGCAATCCTTCCCCCTACGCATGCATCGTGTGGGTTCCGCGTCACGAAGGTATCGGGGGAATTGAAGTGGCACACACCACAGCCGGTGAATGCATCAACCTGGCATCCCCGCACGGGATCTGAGGTACCTCCCACTCAACAACAGAAACAGAAGCAAGAGAATTTGTACCAATAACGTATCATGCATTACTGCAACATCATCGGCTCGAACGCAGGTCATACCCTCCGCCTCATCCAAAACTCGCAAGAGACAAAGGCACCGACAAACAGGCACCTTCGAAGCTACATGTTTACCCACGGTGTACTATTGGATCATATGAAGCTAACGCTGCACAGCTACATCTGTCCTCACAGTAATGTGTCAGACACTTTGGTGCACCTCCTGCTGCAGTGCAAAGTAAGCGTCCGTCCCAAGGATCAAGAAGCAGAACCAGATGCGGACACAAACCGGCTCAGTGAAGCGTGAGAGGCTACGATCTCCCAGCCGTACCTGGTCGACCATAGCGTCAACTCGTCGCTAGAGCCTGGCGGGCAGTCCAGGCTAGAGGGTTCCTAGAATAAGCTACCCTCCCACCTCCACTTACAAGTTTACTCAATAAATATTTTCTATTTCTCTCCCTCTCTCTCTCAAGATAACTGAGTGCATTCCACTGCAGTGCCTACATTAAACACGACCACACTCCACCTGTTCGGGCACCATGCTTGCCATGCGGCTCGACCAGTGCATGGCGGCGTCCTCCAATGCGCTTTCGGCACCCGGATGCTCACTCCTCCACGTCGAACAGATGAAGCTTGACCAATCATCGCAGGGGCTGGCGGTCCTCACCAGGTGACGGGTTAGTTCGGCCGCGTGCCGCTGGCAGTCGGTCGTGTGGCACACGTGCGCTCGAGGGGCCGACCACTGGTTGGTCACCAGGGCCACGGCCACGACGAGCACGGAGAACAGCACAACGAACACGCTGCACGCGAACAGTTGCTGCTCCCTGTTTGCTTTCCTCCATTTTGTCGGTCGCCTGTCGTCATCGACCGACTCGGGCTCGGCCTTCACGAGAAGAGAGAGAGAGAACAAGTTCATTATATTTATTCAGTTTTCTGCAGTTGATTAGGCTCCATTCACGAAAATGGGAAAACAACATTTGCAGTGGCTTAGCTCGGCTATGCTAGTATATACATAGCGTAAGCGATTAAAAAATGGAAGGACAGACGGATGGACAAACGAGTGAGCTCCACTTAGGTTAAGCTGCAGTTCACCAGTGACACGCCACTCCAAGTGCTTCAACGCCTTCTCCGACGCGCTCGCTGTGCGCCTTGTGACGTCACTGCTCCCCACACACGCACAGTGCGGCTCTTCTACGAGCACGCGAAATCACTTTGGCTCGGCTGCTGTAGCAAACACTACAAACTGGCTCAGACACCCCTGCTAACATCATGTCGGCCTATCACATGCGCGAAAACACGGTGTGGTATGTACGAACAAATATATTTCTGCAATCAATCAATCAATCAATCAATCAATCAATCAATCAATCAATCAATCAATCAATCAATCAATCAATCAACCAATCAATCAATCAATCAATCAATCATGTGACAATGCAAACCGACTTGCCCTAAGTATGAGGGGCAGATCATGCTGTGATGGAGCAGTGGTAAAAGCAAGTGGTTCAATACAGAGGCACTAAATGTTCGTGCATGTCTCGTGAGTCTCGAGTAAACGAAGTCTACTGAGCACAAGTGAGCGTTTGATAGCCATGATACGGCACAACGAGCAAGAAAGGACGACGCTACGTCGTCGTTGCCTGATGTCTGCTCCCACGGGCATTAGTTTTCAAATATAGTACTCAGCGTATGGCAGTATCATCCCAACACTGAATAGTTCAATAATACGCGGATAGGCTTCAGCGCGATTTAGAGGAAGAACAGACAGACAGACAGACAGACAGACAGACAGACAGACAGACAGACAGACAGACAGACAGACAGACAGACAGACAGACAGACAGACAGACAGACAGACAGGCGGGCGGGCGGGCGGGCGGGCAGACGAATGGGTGGGCGGGCAGGCAGGCGGGAAGGCGGTCGGGTGGGCGGGCGGACGGACGGACGGACAGACGGATGGACAGATGGATGGACGGACGAATGGATGTGGATGGACGGACGAGTGGATGCTTCGCCTCACTCGTGATCATTCTTCCCGTGGATATCCTGTGATTTCTTTTTTCTTTACTGCTCGCGTTCTCCACCTAAAATCGCGACTGGCCAGCAGCGTAGATACGATGTGAGTTCCTCTCTCTGTAGTCGTGCAGTTGCGTTGTATGCGAGTAGGCGACCTCAGCAGATGACTCAGCCCAAGTTCAGCGTCTATTCAGGGACGGTTTTCCTGACTGCCACACCGCTTTCTTTTATTCAGCTCTCACTACAGCTATCAAAAGCATCTATGACTACGAGGGTGTCTTTCGTCATTCATCGTGGACGTTAGTCGTTGGAATGGAGGTGTATTATACTATCGTCAACGTGGTCGCGTTCACGTTAAACGGTGCTATAGCTGTCAAACATTAAAAGACATTGTGCAAGCTTTCTTATAGTGCTGTATAGTAAACATTCAACTGCTTCGGCAAGGACAAGTTTCACAAAGGGTTTCATAAACCATGTTTTTTTTTTCATCGTGCTCAATTCGGACAAAACTACTTGTCCTGTGTGACCTGAGTATTAGATTGTCGCAAGAGTCATCTTAAACTATAGCGACCATAAGTTTTATGAAAACAAAACGAAATGACTAGAACTATATTGTTTAGGGAGATATTCTGGACTGTTATCTATATGGCAGGCCTGTAGCATCGGACACGCCACCGACTACGAGCGACAATATTCCTGGCCGCATCGCTCCTCCGATCTAAGCAGAGTAACCGGTCTATTAAGTATGCGAACGAATCCACCATTATAATCGTGAGAAATTTTGCGAAAATTATTTTATACCTGAAGCGAACGACTAAGCATACCGCCCTTGATTGCATTTCGTTCCGGTTCTCCTTGGTGAAGTGCGCCCGGGCAGCGGCCACCTCCATTGGTGTCCCGGAATAGGGCTTGGCTACTGAAGCATTCAGTGCAGTAACTCTCTGGTTATTTTTATAAAATAAAGATGTTTTTTTACTACCACCACCCGTTCCGGCTACGATATAAAGTCATTGTTTCACTTCTTTTATTTATATTCGAAGCATCGTAAATTTGGCAGGCATCAACGTGACAGAAAATGAGCACGAAACCAAAATTTGTTCCACCTAAGAACATATCATGTACCGTATCGGAATGCGGCATGCCAACTCAGAGGTGCCTTTTTACAGACATGCATGGTGTGGTCCCGATTGCACCTACCACTGTCCTGATTTTTTTATCGCCCCTTTCGCCGATGGTTCTCACTCTTTTGTTGTACTCTACTACTCGCTGTTCAGTCATGGCATGCCCGAAACTGGTAAATCATAATCGACGGCCGGTTTGGAAGTCCCGGTTCGCTCGTTTAACACGCATTCAATGAAATACAGGCGTTGTAATGCCAGCTCACATTAAATACAAGTGTTTTCTACAAGAAACCAAGGGGATCGGGGCAAGTTGATGTGCTAAATTGATGGTACAATGCGGAAGGCGATCGCAAACAGATTGAAAAGACAAACAGCATATCCATGGAGTGAATGATGATGAGGGAAGCGAAGTGTCCATCCATACGTCCGTGTGTCCATCCATACACCCATCCATCCACCCGTCCGTCCATCCGTCTATCCGCGTGTGCGTGCGTGCGTGTGTGTGTGTGTGTGTGTGTGTGTGTGTGTGTGTGTGTGTGTGTGTGTGTGTGTGTGTGTGTGTGTGTGTGTGTGTGTGTGTGTGTGTGTGTGTGTGTGTGTGTGTGTGTGTGGCGACGAGCATGAACCGCTGAGGCCCTCCACGCCCGTTGCTCCACTTTGTCCATGCCCCACCAACGATGCGACTCGCACGGCAACGATCCAGGAGAATGAGAGGCACTCGTTCCTCACGCACCCATGCGGCGAGGAGCACAAGCCGCGGCGGCCCTCCCCGCCCACCGCATGGCTTCTTCTATAACCTACAGCGATACGACACGTACGGCGACGATCCAGGAGACTCAGAGAGGCACTCGTTCTCCGCGCACCCAGACACAGCCCACGCAGCAGCCAATCGGAAAGTAGGGGTACAGCGCCATCAAGAATATTGTCACGATGAGTCACAAGTACTGGGAGATATATTGAACAACCGGGTAGCTAGCTCTAGGACGATGCGTCAGTCGTGGCTGGCTCTCGAGCAGAGAAGAGACACGCAAATCTTCTTTCTTTCCTCCAGATGGTAGAGCCGCTCTTGCAGTCGACCCACTACGTGTGGGTGGCATTATCCCCCCTTTCGAAAAGAAAAAAAAATGTTCCAAAAGGGGAAAAGAAAAGTACATAGCACCACCACGATGTTACGACATAGGCATGTGGAAAAAAAGAAATTGGAAATTCGGATAAAGTAAAAATAGAAATGAACGAGCGTGCCAATATAGAAAAAATCAGTGAACGAAGAAGCAAGTTCACAAAAATAAATAAATAACACAAAGAACGCTGTACGGCAAGAAAAAAGTTATGAACAACGCGCAATAAATGGTTTCATGCGCAACACATGAACGACATCCGACCTCGGTCGTGTCCTACTCCGTGCCTGCGATGTTGAGTCCGGAACCACTTCGTAGTTCACGTCACTGACGCGACTTAACACTTTATAAGGGCCAAAGTACCGGCTCAGTAACTTTTCACTAAGGCCACGGCGGCGGACGGGCGTCCACACCCAAACTTGGTCTCCGGGGTTGTAAAATACTTCACTGTGGCGGATGTTATAGCGCCGTGCGTCTGCCTGCTGTTGCTGGCCGATGTGTAGTCGCGCGAGCTGCCGGGCTTCCTCAGCACGCTCTGCGAATTCATCGGCGTCAGTTGTCAACTCGTCTTCGTCTTGACACGGTAGCATAGAGTCTAGCATGGTCTGCACTTCGCGGCCGTAGAGAAGCCGAAATGGCGTGAATCGCGTGGTCTCTTGCACGGCGGTATTATACGCGAAGGTCACGTAAGGTAAGATCCGGTCCCATGTTTTGTGCTGTACGTCGATGTACATTGAGATCATGTCTGCGATGGTCTTATTCAGTCGCTCGGTAAGTCCGTTGGTTTGCGGGTGGTACGCAGTTGTCTTTCGGTGTCTGGCGTTGCTCAGTTTGAAAACCTCGTCCATAAGCTGCGCCGTGAATGCCGTCCCTCTGTCCGTTATTATACTGGAAGGAGCACCGTGTCGTAACACGATGTGGCGCATGAAAAATTGTGCTACCTCAGAAGCCGTGGCTCGTGGGATCGCCTGCGTCTCAGCGTAGCGTGTCAGATAGTCGGTCGCGACGATCACCCATTTGTTGCTGTCCGCAGATAGGGGGAATGGCCCGAGAATGTCCATGCCGACTTGGTCGAACGGCGTGCAGGGTGCTTCAATGGGCTGAAGCAAACCAGCTGGCTTAACAGATGGTTGCTTTCGACGCTGACATTTCCGACAGCTCTTGACGTACTTCTTGACGCTTGCCGAAAGTCCTGGCCGATAGTACCACTCACTCACTCTTGCTCACTCTGGCAAGTGTCCGTGAGTAGCCCAGATGACCGGATGTGGGTTCGTCATGGCAAGCGAAAAGGACGTCGTCTCGCATGTCTCGAGGAACCACCAGGAGGTAGGTACGGTTGTTCGAACGAGCGTTCTTCTTGTACAGCACACCCTCTCGAAGGCAGAGCGACGGCAACGAGCGGGATAAATGACGTGGTATGATTGTGCCCTGGCCCTCTAAATGATCGATGATCTGACGAATCTCTGCATCATCCCGCTGCAGTTTACTCAAGTCTGATAAGCTAATGGCGCCCAGGAAGCCTTCGTCTTCCTCTGCTTCCTGACTGACGACATGAAGGGGTGCGCGTGACAGTGTGTCAGCGTCTTCATGC
Source organism: Rhipicephalus microplus (assembly GCF_013339725.1). Lineage (NCBI taxonomy): Eukaryota > Metazoa > Arthropoda > Arachnida > Ixodida > Ixodidae > Rhipicephalus > Rhipicephalus microplus. The sequence continues at coordinate 62,616,454 of NC_051170.1, forward strand.
TTACGGCCGGACTTATGGACGATGGTGACGTCAAATTCCTGCAGCCGCAAGCTCCACCGTGCTAGCCGTCCTGAAGGGTCGCGCAGGCTTGCCAACCAGCAGAGGGCATGGTGGTCCGTCACTACCTTGAAGGAACGACCATAAAGGTACGGGCGAAACTTGGTGATTGCCCAAACGACTGCGAGGCACTCTTTCTCCGTAGTGGAATAATTCGCCTCGGCACGGGATAGAGAGCGGCTGGCGTAGGCTATCACCCTTTCGATGTCGTCTTGACGCTGAACGAGCACTGCACCAAGCCCAACGTTACTAGCGTCAGTATGGACCTCCGTGTCAGCATCATCGTCGAAATGAGCGAGAGCGGGTGCTGATTGCATGCGCTGTCGCAGTTCATCAAAAGCTGCTTGTTGCTCGTTTTCCCAGAGAAACGGCGTGTCGTCCCTTGTGAGACGAGTCAGAGGTTCTGCTATCTGTGAAAAGCCATGAATGAACCGGCGATAGTAGGCGCACAAACCAAGGAAGCGCTGGACGGCTTTCTTATCGACAGGAGCTGGTAATTCGGCAACAGTGGCAAGCTTGTCTGGATCGGGCCGGACTCCTTCAGCGCTAACTACATGTCCAAGAAATTTCAGTTCTTCATAGCCGAAGTGGCACTTCTGTGGCTTTAGAGTGAGGTCCGCCGATCGGATAGCCTCCAGCACGCTGCGCAGGCGCTGTAGGTGGCTGCTCGAACGTGGCAGAGAAGACCACCACATCATCAAGGTAGACAAGACAAGTCTGCCACTTGAGCCCTGTGAGGACAGTGTCCATCATTCGCTGGAAAGTTGCCGGCGCTGAACACAAGCCGAAAGGGAGTACTCGAAATTGGTATAGGCCGTCTGGAGTCACGAAGGCTGTCTTTTCGCGGTCTCGCTGATCTACCTCGATTTGCCAGTACCCGCTTTTGAGGTCGAGAGAAGTGAAATAATGGGCACGACGAAGTCTATCCAGCGAATCGTCGATACGCGGTGCGCGTACACATCCTTTTTGGTCACGTTGTTGAGCTTTCGGTAATCGACGCAGAAGGGTAGCGATCCGTCCTTCTTTTTAACAAGCACGACTGGAGATGACCACGGGCTGTTGGATGGTTCGATAACGCCATCGTCAAGCATCTCGCGAACTTGCGTACGTATCGCTTCACGTTCTTTAGCCGACACGCGGTAGGGGTGCTGGTGTATTGGGCGTGCGTCCTCGTACGTGATGATCCTGTGCTGAGTGATGGACGTCTGGCGAATCTTTGAGCAACTTGCGAAGCAAGACCTGTACTCGAACAAGAGCGCTCGCAGTGCAGTCTGGTTATCGGTGGACAGATCAGGATTGATGTCAATGTTGCTCATTGATGTGTCTGCGTTATCCACTATTTCTGACGTGGGACAGTTGGTTACGTTTGCTACTGCGTGGGCAAACGCTATCGAAGTGCCACGGAAAAGGTGTCGATGCTCGTTGCTAAAGTTGGTAACGAGCAATTCAGATCGGCCGTCGCGAACGTGAATTACACTTCTCGCTACACATATGCCTTGCTGCAGGAGGTGTTCTAAATTTGTCTCGGCCACCACATCGCCATCGCTCAAACCACAGCATGTCACGTCGACTAGAACACTGGCTCGGGGAGGAAGCGTCACGCTCTGTTCAGAAATACGGAGTACGTCGACACGCATTCCGTCATCCTGCACGTTGATTGCTCGCTGGGCTGAGAACGTGACGCGGCGCTCTTGCAGATCAATGATAGCTCCATTTTCCTGTAGAAAATCAACTCCCAGAATGACGTCACGGGAGCATTCACGTAGAACAAGGCAGCTTGCTACGAATGTGTACCCTTGAATCTGTACTATAATTGTGCAGGCACCCAGTGGAGTTACGACATGGCCACCAGCTGTCCGAATCTGCGAGTTATGCCACGGCGTGATTACTTTCTTCAGCTGCGTTGTCAGTTTCCCGCTCAGTATGGAATAGTCTGCGCCGGTGTCCACTAACGCATTAACTACACAACCAGCAATTGTTACTGCTATGTCGAGTGAAAGCCGGCTATCCTTTGCAGCAGCAGGTGATGTCGGACCAGTTTCTGTACGGTTCTGCGTCAATAGGAGGTCTTCAGCGCTTCGACGTTCAGCGACCCCGCCCCCAGAGGTCGCTTCGGCTAGTTTTCCCGGCGGGGGCTGGGAGATCGTGCGGTAGAATACCGCTGGGGCATTGATGAAAATCGCCTCGGTGATGGCGAGCGCGACTGGCGCCCGGCAGACGGTGGTTCATGCTGCTGGGAGAGGTAGTTTTGGATGTCGCGTGGTCTCTGACCGTAACGGGGGGGCGGCGAGTACGCAGAGAAGCCGCGAAGCCCAAGACGGCGATAAGGACACTGGCGGTACAAGTGATCAGCTTCTCCGCAATGAAAGCATAGAGGCCGGTGATCGGGTGTGCGCCAGACATCAGACTTCCGAGGATACGAGTGCCGATCGTCGATGTACTGGACCGGTTGTACCGAACGATGGGCAACAGAAGCACCACGGCCAAAGGGCAGGGGCGGTGGCGTGTACGTGCCTTCGTAGTATGGGATGTGCTGCGCTGACTCGAGTGAAACTGCAGGGACAGGATGAACGAACAAGGGCGGCGATGCAGCAGGGCGTTTCAAGGCTTCCGCGTAGGTTGTCTTACGGTGGTATTCAGCAGGAGCTGGCGCAGCTGTGTCAGGAGGCAAGGTGTCCCGGAGGGCCTGGTACAGCTCATCTTTGATGACGGTTGCAATAGAGCTAACCGTAGGATGAGGTGTTACACCAGCCTTTTGCAACTCCTCACGTACAATATTACGGATGAGTTCACGTTAGGAGTCATTGTTGGTCCCAGCGGCGGCGAAAATGTCAGCAGTGGACATGCCACTGACTTGCCTGTCGTATTGGTTTGATCGCTGCTGTAGCATTTTTTCCATTGTCACGGCTTCAGACAAGAGCTCCGCGACCGTCTTCGGAGGGCTTCGCACGAGGCCGGCGAAAAGCTGGTCCTTGACACCACGCATCAAGTGACGCAACTTCTTGTCCTCCGTCATTCTTGAATCTGCCCGTCGGAAGAGACGCGTCATGTCTTCGACGTACGCGGTCACAGTTTCGTTTGGCGACTGGACGCGGGCAAGAATAGCTCGTTTAGCTCTTTCTTGGCGGTCAGCGCTGGCATATGTCTGCAGAAGTCTACGAGAGAATTCTGGCCACGTCGTCAGCTGCTCCTCTCGATTTTGATACCACGTACGAGCCCCGTCTTCGAGATAGAAGTAGACACGACCCAGTTTCGCCGCGTTGTCCCACTGATTCAAGTTGGCTACGCGCTCGAAGTCCGCCAACCAGTCCTCAACGTCTTCGCTCTCCGTACCATGGGACGTCGTCGGTGCCCGTGGGCTTTCCAACGTATATCGGTTCGACGACGTGCTTCCCGTGCCGGTTGGCAAGGTTTGTACCGAAGTGCTGGTCATGTTTGTTGACGTGGTGGTAGCAGTATCGTTGACTTCCGGTGGCAATCCCCTGATTCGGCGGCTCGTCCGATGCACGGGAGTATTGACTGGCACTGGACTCGTATTACGGCTTCCTGGGGGGGTCTGCAGCATCCGTGAGACTACCCAGCACCTTCCACCAGTTTGTCACGATGAGTCACAAGTACTGGGAGATATATTGAACAACCGGGTAGCTAGCTCTAGGACGATGCGTCAGTCGTGGCTGGCTCTCGAGCAGAGAAGAGACACGCAAATCTTCTTTCTTTCCTCCAGATGGTAGAGCCGCTCTTGCAGTCGACCCACTACGTGTGGGTGGCAATATACTCACTCAACTGCAGCTTGTATGTACTTCTAAGGGGCAGCGCCATCTAATATACTGTTTGAAAGATACTGCCGCTTACGCCCGAGGCAGGACAAGGTTAGACTAAAAAGTGCTTTGCTCCTAAAGTATAAGTCAAGGGCATGGATGCTACGATAAATAGATGTCTCGTAAAACAGTATTGTGTTAGATCTGTGTTGCAGCAGTAATTGCCGATTTTCCCACCTTGCTAAAAACCAGGGTCAAAGCAGCGTTTTTCTGTTCTTACTACGATGCTTGTGCGGCAGTCAGAGCACCGTATGCTGGCAATTAGTATCTACAATCGGCTCTTGGAGATTACCGAAGCTCGACGACGCCAAACCTGTACCAGCTCCCCAAGCAAACTTTTAATCATACAAGAAACGACAAATGCGCATTGCTTACAGTTTGTTCGGCGTCGACGCTGACCGTAAGGTCCATGACAGATGTTGACGACGACGATGATGGTTGCCTATATGTATGCCTGGCACCCACTCTGGTGGATTGACCAAGCAACAAATTAGAAGTAAAATAGATCACATATAAGAATTGTACGACAACATTCCCAACACGACAAAAACTTTAAAGTGCTGAGATATTTAGAGAAAGACATACCCTCGCCCCCCTCCTTGCCCCCTTACAAGTCCATGACTCTGCCCACGAAGCGACCAGAAGTCGAGGTTCCGTCGTGATGTCGTGGGCCCTCTGCACGGCCTGAAGTTGAGTGGGAAAACTGCTGCATGCTATTCAGAGAAACAACCCTTAGCTGCTCCGTGATAGCTGGAGCGGCAATAAGGTGAATGCTGTGCACAGCATTCGAGAACCTCTGCTTCTCAAGAGAGAGAAAGATGATCTATTAGAAGGCAGAGAGGTTGGCCCGAGCTAGTTACCTCTATAGCCTGCTACTCTGCACAGAGAAAGATGGACAGGCAAAAAAAAAAGAAGCAATGAAGGGTGACGATGGTGACAGAAACAAGTTATGCGTATATATAATAACGGCGCAGCACGGTGGCTTTGCTAGAGATGCCACTTCCCAAGTTCAGTGAGTTGACGCGAGAACTGCTGGTATTGGCGTATAGCCTGGAGGTTCAAACCCCTCGAAACCCTCGAAATTTTTAATTGTACATATCGACAAACACACACACACACACACACACACACACACACACACACACACACACACACACACACACACACACACACACACACACACACACACACACACACACACACACACACACACACACACACACACACACACACACACACACACACACACACACACACACACACACACACACACACACACACACACACACACACACACACACACACACACACACACACACACACACACACACACACACACACACACACACACACACACACACACACACACACACACACACACACACACACACACACACACACCTTCTTTCTGTGCAGTGTTTAGAAAAGAGGCGGAATAGGGACCTAAAGAACAATAGAAACAGGGATGGCGTTTTAGGTAGACAAGAACAAGGACTCCAGAATGGTGAAAATGCAGTGAATAAGTGCCGCGCTTAGTTTTGTACAACTTGGTGCGTGGGCTGCGAAAACTCAAAGGCAAGGTCATTGTCGCAATTCTAAGGAGCTTTTGTTCGAAGCGAAAAAAAAAACACGTTACATCACATCTTGCGAAAACTGCGATTGCGCAGTGGCAGAGTTGAGTGAAAAATAAAGGCGTCTCCACTGTTCTTTGTCTGAGCCGCGAAAAGTCATATGTGGCGATGGCTAGAAGTCAGTGATTACGAAACGCAGATACACATATAACATAGCGCACGGCTAGAGCGTTTGCGAGTGTCCAAGCCAATATCCGGAACCATGGGCGTCCGGTGCAATTGGCCAGACAGCCAGCGCTTGCACCGAAGACATGACGTCACAATGGGTGGAGGGTGGAATTGGGTGCGGTGACGTTGCTCACTTCGCTGCGTTGGACCCGAGTCCACATGTAGCAGGACTTTGGGCCGACACAGGAGCGCGTATTGGCCGTACGCAGCAGGTAGTCGACGAGGAGAAGCAGTAATCCCGCGATGGACGCCACCACCACTCTGACGACTGCAGCAGGTAACGAATAAAAAAAAAGATGTATAACTTGACCTTTAGATTCATCTTGGACTGCAATGAAGTAACGTTGCATATATGTCGTTCCCTTGTCTCACCTTTTGCATCATTTCACATTCGAACAAGTCACTTCTGGGACCCATTGAACTTTCGCTCGGCCACTCGCGGTATGTCTTGTGTCATCTGGGTCCACACTACAGGCCCTATACGTTTACTTCCGGTGTATTTATATAGGGCACACAGAAGTCATATGTGGGCCGGCGTAGGCCGCAACCTGGATGTTCGCGGGCCGCGAGTTCGAGACCCCCATGCACAATTAGTCTCAATAAATAGTTGGCTCACGAACAACTAGTAAAAAGAAACAAAATTCCCATCCACCCACCAGCAGCTGACCAAGTGCCGAACAAATTTTGTACTTGCAGACTGTTTGCGGCGGCGTGACAACCTGAGCTCGTTCAGCTTAAGGCTTCATTATTCTTCTTATTCAGATGATGGTGATGACGGTGAGGATGATGACATGCTTCCACTATGGCTTTTACCCACTAAGGGGGATTGTCCAAGAATTGATGATATGAACTTTTAGCCTGGCTTTCTCCTTTTTCTTCTGTCAAAGAATGTAGGCTCATAAGTACGAGATGAGGGTGAATGGCACTGACTGCGAGCACGCGAGAAGACAACATAAAAGCACGCACGATTACAAAATTTCACATGCGACACGCGTGTGACGAAGCCTGTGATCAAAAAGTTGCATGTAAACTCTTCTTGCATTTTACGACGTTGATTGGTGGGATTAATGTAAAGCGAAGTCTCAAAAACCAAATCCAGCCATTCAGCGTTAATGATTCGCTCAGATTTACGGGCACCGAAGATAGATTGTAACGGCACTGTCTGTATGATTGAGCTATACACTTGCCGAAGTACAGCACCTTTAGTAGAGGTGGTGCTCAAATCGAGTGGGATGTAACACGGCGCGTGTGCAAATTTGCGACACCTGCGAATTATTTAGGGTTTGAAGGTTTGGTCACTTGGTACCAAGCTGAGGGTTGATGCAATGAGTATGTTCGTTGCTAAATAATACTATGCAGAATATAACAGAACAGCTTGAGGAAATAGGAGGGCGGTGGGATAGGCAAGGGCATGTCAGCATGTTTTGCAGGTGCGCGCTTAGCACACCTGTAGTTTTAATTGCTTCTTACAGTTGGTGAAACATGTGACCCGTGCGAGACAAAAAAGTGCGGATTTTTTTTTTCGTCAAAAGAAGCTGAACTATAACACTAGTTAGTCTGTGCGGGTCGTTGTTTAATATATTGCTGGGGTCTTTACGCCCCAAAACCACAATATGATTACGACGAATGCCGAAGTGGAGGGCTTGGGAAACTTTGACGCCATGGGGTTCCTTCAGTTGCACTTAAAGCTGAATACTCGTGCCTCGAGCATATTCGCCTTTATCGAAAATGTGGCTGCGGTGGCCATAATTCGATCAGGCGACCTTCGATTTATTTTAATCGAGAACAATGGCCACTATACCACAATTGCGGATAGGCCATACCTAAATAATGCACTCGTCATAATGCCTCACTAAGGGATCCCATAGGACATTGTGGCTAAGGGACATAGCAAACTTAATTTTTATGTGGATTTTTTAAAGCGTTGTTATCACATGAGAAAATAAAAATAAAGATACATCGTTGGATATGACGAGATTCACGCTTGCCGTTGGAGCCTAAGGACGACGCCTTCATCGGTGTACCAACATGCTTCAAGTTTTTCATGTCCCTAAGCAGCCGTCACTTCTTTTATCTCCACCATCTTAAGTGTGAGGTAAGTGCTATCTCTTTGCTGCGCCTGTTCAGGATTTTTTATTCATTATTTACGGCTGTTTTCTTAGTCTAAAGTTCCATTGGATGTTTTCAGAATCATTCCGTTACCTGCCATCTTGTTTTTGTCCCATTCCCCTTTGTAGGTGAGTGTCGTCAGAGTGAGAATCATCATCATCATCATCATCATCATCATCATCATCATCATCATCATCATCATCACCACCACCACCACCATCATCATCATCCTAATCATCATCATCCTAATCATCATCATCCTCCTCATCATCATCATCCTCATCATCATCATCATCATCATCATCATCATCACGAATGCCTTCACCTCATCCTGCGTTTACAGATGCGAAATCTACGTCGCGATGACAACGGTACGGTGCACGTGTTTCGCACCGCATGTTTTTAATACGACAAGAAGACGTAGAAGAAGAAAATGTCTGACCTTGAGCGAGAAGCGCCCGAGAATCAGATGACTTTGGCGGGGCGAATATGTAAGTATATGTGGCTCTCTTGAGTTACAGCTGCGGCACTCGCGAACAAAAAGCGAACAGGAGGTTTTTGTGCCGCAGTTGATTTGGTTCGTCTTGTTTTTGCTTCTACACGTATCAAGACACTCTTACTTCGATCCTGATTCCACGAGTGAATCAGTTTCTCACTTCGATCTCTAAGGTCGATCTTAACATTAGGCAAGACGACATAGCGAAACGCCGGTTTGTCAAACTTGTACGCTTCATTTAATTGTTTATCCCATTGGTCCGGGCTACTCTCTAAGGGCGCATCTACGGTGGTCCGTTCCATTGCAAACTCCAAGGTCGCTGGTTCGTACCCCTGTCGCGGTGACCACATTTTCGATGACGACAAAAATGTTTGAGGCCCGTGTGCTCAAATTTAGGCGCACATTCAGGAACCCCAGGTGGTTGAAATTTCGAAAGCCCCTCCACGCCAGTGTCTCTCGTAATCGTATCGTGGTTTTAGGAAGTTAAACACAAGCGAATCACCCGTCCCCCGTCTATGCCTCCTCCATAATACTACTACAACTCGTGGACCAGTCGTCTATCGCTTGACATTCCTTCGCGTACATCTAGTCGACTTCATAATCATCCCAGGTTCAGATGCATCTTCGACAACACACAGTCATTCAATAATTCTGCATTGCCACGCACCATCGCAGTTTAAAATAGCCTTCCGAATGAAATTGTTTCTTTGAGAGATCCGGACAAATTTCGTGAGCTACTGCAAATTTATATGTTCTTTTGATTTTGTATAAAAATGCTTTATTTTTTTCATTTTGTATTTTGCTGCATTTGCTTATAGTGTTTGTTCTTCTCCCTTACATTGTACAATTTTCTTTGTTTTCTTCGATATATTTCTTTTTATGCTTTATGTATTGTGATTTTTCTGTAACGCCCCCTACTCAATGCTCCTCTGGGGCCTGTGGGGTAACATGAATAAATAAATAAATAAATAATTACTACTATTAAATAACTTTACTCGGCAGGTATCGGCCTCACGCTGACGGCCATCGTGGGTTCGCTGTTGCTGCTCATCGACTACCTGTATCGCGCCAGCGTGGCGCGCTTCCCGAACGGCCCCAAACCTCTGCACGTCCTCGACACCCGTGTAACGAGCGCCGACGCGAACGCCACTTCTTCTGCCTTGTGGCACAGCGGACAGCTGCGCCCTTGACCGCAGTAGCTCGCGCAATGCCTGCAGCAATGCATTTTCGTCAACGTGGTTGAACAGGCTCCGCTTCGCCGTAGATGAACTGACGCGACACAATTACCGATGATTTTTTTTTCTATTAGTTTCAATACTCCTGTATCATGCTAAGAAAATGGTGTGTTCTACTCAGTATAACAATAAAAAAATGTTCAGAATTGTGTATTCTGGAGAAATGTACACCCCCCCCCCCCCCAAAAAAAAAAAGCTATCTTTAGTTAGTTTGTGCTTCGGATTAATTGCCCGCTACCGTCGTGCTGATATGCATGGTGTTTAATTTATTGAAAACTAGTCAGTTCAAATATAAGCTTCTATTGGGGTCGTAGAATTGTGCCTTGCTTGCGCCTGTAAAAAAAAAAAACGTGTTATTTTCATTTGTTTACAGATAGCTGTAAGAAAGTAGCCTTCTGGCGTTGCGTGAAAACAATTATTGCAGACGACAATCTTATCCGCATGGAAAGTCTGAGATTGGCGAGATAAAAAGCACATAAGTTTGTAGAAACATAGGCAATAAATTTTGGTGAAAGAAAAGTCAGTATCAAAAATATGTCATTTTCACGGCCGTTCAGTACCAAGACTTTACTGGTCATGCACAAGCGGCCATGTTGAAAAACTTAGTACCTGGTGTCATTATAACTACGAGACCGCTGCGTCAAGTCACCAGATTTCGTAATGCAACCTGACGTCAAACTATATATAGTGTCGATGTTGGTAGGTGTGCCATGGGAAAGATGACTTTAATATCGAAATGTAACATCTTATCTGCATTTGCTGACCTTCACACTTGCCGAGGGCATTGTCTGTATACAGCAGATTAGCATGAAAGTGTGAACGCTCCTCCGAAAAATATTGTCAGCATCCGTTGAAGTGAAAATGTCATTTTAAGATAATTGGAATCTAAGTTCAAGAAGCAACATGAACTACAATGAGCTAAGTAATAGTACTGACATTATATACTACAGGAATAAAACGTATTTGAGATTTAGCGACATTTTCAGTTGATGAACTAATTATTATAGCTACAGCTTCGGGGGCACTTCTTTGCGTGCATCCTATACACACTGACGCCGGGATTATTGCTCATCTGCTGCAACTTAGACTCCTTTCAAGAGGAATGATTTTATAATTAAAAAGTGTCCCTCGGGTTATTATTAATTGTTATTATTCTTAAAGTATGTACGTTGTTACGTAGACAGTAATATATATCGATCAATACCACACAGTGGGTGTGAGCTATCAGCTGAAAGCAAAACAAAACAATGAGACCTCGACGCAAAGCACGAAAAACAAGTTCCTTCACGCTTCCGCAGAAAGCATGTAAGTAACTGGCTAGTCTAACCAGTAAACGTTGAGAAAGTTTGCAGGTATTCACGAGTATGGAAAGGCAGGTGTGTAAAACCCAGACGCAAGAAGCGACGTAAAGGATGACTGGCTGTTAGCGTCACCATTTTCGTTCTCCCCTATACGTTCGGCAAACCGGGCTTCAAATAAGCGTTGAATCACAGCTCTTCTTTCTTCGTAAGTTTCACTCTACAGCATAGGTAAAACGCTGTTTTGTTTAAAACAAGCGCACGTGGGCTGAACAGTTTGATTTTGGGCATTGTCCTCGTAGCTGCAAATAAAGCAAAAATTAAATATCGAGACATGTTCTATAATCATACTTTTGCTCTCGATTGCTTATTTTTGGGAATGTAAATAGGATAGGCTGTTTAAATGAGTTTTTGGCGTGCACGAGCGACTCGGAGATTGAATCGAACAGCCGCGAATAGTATCTAGAGCAGTGGCGTAGCCAGAAATAATACTTCACTTTCAGTTTATTAATTATTCTACACAGCGATAGTGTACCTGTGCGGATAGAATTTGTACGTGTGTATTATATACGCACACACAAAATAACACGCGTAAGTACATACAAAATCCATGGCTGGACCCCCCAGTCGACCAACCACCCTGAAAATTTCTGGCTGCGCTACTGCTTTAGTGATCTGAAGGCATGCTCAGGCGCATGGCATGCGTTTTTATTGAAAGCGCGTAGGGTATGGCCTGTGAGCCGTTTTCTAATACCTATACGTGTCCCGCAGAAATGTTTCTGGCTTTCTAAAGTGTTTTCCTGTTCTGTGAGTAGTAATTTAACCTATTTGCCAGGTAACATCGCAAGAACGTTATGAAAAAGGATTATTAATTCTTACGAGGCAAACACAGGACGGACAATATTGCGCGAAGGTAAAAACGAAATGAGAAGCACAACACCTCTTGAAACTTGCATCTACTCACTTTATACACCCTGTTTACGTCTGAGCGAAAGGGAGTCGCGGTATTTATTACGTCAGTGTGTTTTAATAAGTGACGATATGTACTAAATTCCATTCGAGGATCATACGACACTCATTAATTTTTCTTGAAGATGCGTTTCTACCCTTACTCGCACTCATTAGCATATGCCTCCCCCCATCATAATAAAAAATCGACCTTTACTTTGACATGTTACAAAAGCACGTAGTACAGTAGTCGTGCGCCCTGTTCAGCACTGTGGCCTATCATTTCGATGAATGGCCAAAGCACATGCTTCTACGTGTCTTTAATGTCAAAGCTATCATGCGCAGCACTTACCATTCTTCAAGTGTACTGTTGTGAAACTCGCGTCGTTGGACGCGTTAAATGAAGGAGCTTGAGGGCGCTATAAGCGGTGGAGTACGCTCTTGTAAACTTAGAGGATGAAAAGCGACTTCTGGTGCGTAAATGTCGAGTTCACTACGCGTTCCAACCCTGAGATGGTGCACGAAAGCTCGTAGCTGCTACGGTTTCGCGAAAAACGACGTGCTTCCGACTCTCTCCTCCGACATGCGTGTTCTCCTTCCCCACTCGTTTCTACCGTGGAAGCAATGTGACGTTCACCATGTCACGTGTTCGAGCCCAGAGAGCAGTCGGCGGAAATCGCCGCTAAGCTAAGCTGTGAAGTCATCGCACTTCAGCGCATTTGAATTTGCTCCTTTGGAACTCGGAGCCCGCTAACCTAACGTACTCATTCCTTTATCTCTTTTTTGTCAGGCATCACGCTCACCGTGGCAATCATCGTGGGGTCCCTAACACTCGTATTCAGTCTGCTAATTCGAACGGGCATGACACACAGACACGGAGACCGGCAGGCACTGCGATCTACACCATCATCCAAAGGAAGCTCGCCGAGCAACGACACGTCGACACTGAACTGTACTGACTGCCTCTCGCATAGACATGAAAAACAAATAAGCTACGAAATAACGACGGGACGTGCGAGAATATAAAACATTCGTACTGGTGTTACCTCGTGTAGTTTTTACCTGTAAGAAAAACACAGAGAAAGTGTGAACCTGCGCGGTAAGTTCCAAGAAGGGTACAAGCCATGGAAGCAGACCATCTGACAGAATATTGCGTTATTATTACAAGTGAATGCCTTCTGAACTCGAATTAAGTAAATGGTCCATTATTTTTCATTGTTTTGTGTCTCTCAGTATACAACTTTACATCAAAGGCCCCTTGGGTACCCCCGTAATCCATTCTGGGCTGTCGTAAATATACCCCCCCCCCCCCCCCCAAATCGCAGTGCCAGGGCACCGACGTCAGCTCGCGCCCCCTTTTGTACTCCCGTGCTATAGTCTACAAAGGCGGTGCACATGATTTCTGTTGAAAAGACCAATAATGATCAGCGAGTGTTGTTAATTATTCATGAGTAAGTACTATTGTACCTTTAGTTTTATGTCAAAAACTACAGTATGCCACGCACTTTAATAATGGGGCTCCGGATCAATTTTTGACTTTTGAAGTACTTTCACATGCATCAAAGTCTAAACAAGCGAGTGCTTTTTTCTTCTTTTCATTCATTTAGCTTGCTCTATAAAACGTGGTCACCTTTGTCTTGAATAACACTTGCGACTTCATGCTTGTATGAGCACAACACTGAAGCCATCAAGTAGGGCATCAACATAAAACCGGCTTCGCGGCAAAAGCGGTTATCCGGTTATTCGATTAATCGGTTATTCGGATTCGGAAACCGGATAACCGGATCGACCGGATATTCGGTTGGTTGTTCGGTTAACAATAGCATGATGTTCGAATAATCGAATAAGCGGATTTTCATTTTGTAATGCAATAATAAATATTCATTTTTCTTGGATTCTCGTGTTTGTAAGAAACATTGCAACCATTTGTACAAGTCCGATACGTGTTTTATTGACCTTCTCTTATTATTCAATTGTTTTAATGTGGCAATATTACGTGAGTCCCTATGGTGATGATGGCTCTTGAAAGGTAGCTAGTGATTACCCACTCCGAAACTTTCCTTTCGTTATGAATATCCACAGGGTGTGAAAGTGCATGCACAGTTAAGAAACGGAAAGTCTTTGCGTGGGTCATTAGTGATTACGTCAGTAATTAATTAACCAGCTGCGCATGTTGTGTCGGTGCGCATCCAATAGGACCTAAATTTCCATAAAGCTCTTAGCGAGACTAACTATTCGTTTCTAAATATTTAAATAATAGGGTGTTCGTTTATTCAAACCAGATAAGCAGAATTCCCGTTTCTTTATGTCTGGATAACCGGATAACCGGCTTTCAAGGCTGCATTCGCTTTTCTCCGGTTTAACCAGAGAGCCGGTTTAGCGGATACTTGCAAGCCCTACTATCAAGCCGCAGCGGGTGGACTACACGAGAGTTTATGTGTTAGCGTGCGCATCATATCTTCCACATATTGGGTTGAACTACGCATAGTGGGTCGCATCAATGCTTTGTAAGCTCTCACATCAACTCTGCTGATGCTCGTGCAACTTAATAATCGATTGATATGTGTAGTGTAACGTCCCAAAACCACCATTTGATTATGCGCATGTCGTGATGTAGGCTGCCAGTACCTATATATATACTTCCCACCCCGTTTTTTTCCAATAAACAACAGTTGTGAGTCAGCGCCGTCTTTTATTTCTCTTATGCTCCTTCCGTGTTCTGTGTTTTTTCTGGTGTTGCGCCGTAAATAAGTTCACGATTGATTATGAGACATGCCGTAGTGGAGGGCTCTGGAAATTTCGACCACCTGGGGTTCTGTTATGCCAGCGAGTCCTCGTCAAACGTCCGTGCCTCTGAAACAGGCAATCTGGGTCAAGGCCAGCCCGCAGCCCGCCGGGCGCGAACAACTCCACGGCGTGAACACGCGCGGCGCATCTGTGGCCCACGTGCATTGAGTCAGCGTCGCACGTGACAGCGAGCCGGCGTCCTCATGTCTGGTGGCCTGACGCATCGCGCGGCGAACCCCATTGGAGGAGCCTGCTCGGAAGACCAGCGGCGCTTCTGATTGGACATTTTAGTTGGGCCCGGTGTAAATAAAAGAAGCCCTGCGCCGCGTCGCGATCGGAGATCCTAGGAGAGGAGTCCCCGTGTCGGAGTGCCGACATGTGTGTGAGTCAGCGGTTTTAGGCGAAAGGCTGACCTATGTGTTAGAGAGAGGAGCTCGGCTCTTCGAGTCTCTGCCGGCCCCAGTGCCGAAATTGTAACGCCTCTGTATATATGCTGTACATAAACCTTGTTTAACTCACCGTCGTCTCGTCCGCTCGTCTCCTCAGCTCTGCGCAGAAGCAGTCGCGAGCTGAGAAACATACGCTACCAAACGGCTGGTGACCTTCCCGGCGGGGTCGAAAGCAGTGGCGCCTCCGGGACCGCGTCGGCGTCGCCGTCTTTCGCAACAGTGGTGGCTTCGGCGGGATCGGTCCGCCGTTTCTCAACAGTGGTGGCAGCGGTGGGATCGGCCGGCGTCAGCGACATCGATGCGGTGAGTGCCTGATGTTTTCCCCTCAGTTCACCAGACTACTCTAGCTCAGGTTGTAGTAGTTTAGAGAAGGGCTGTGTGAAGCATTGAAGTGAGCTTTGATAGTTTCAAGCCAAGTCGAAGCGCTTTGAAACCAAAGTTAATGCGGAGGGGGTAAACACGGGAGTGTGAAAAATTGCTTGCGCGTCTTGCTAGTAGGCTTATAGTGGGTACGGCAAGTAGATTCTTAACAGGGGCAAACAGCAAGAGGCTAGTGTGAACGATGGAGAACCTTAAAGTGAAGGAACTCATCGAAATTTGTGAGGAACTCGGCATTACTTTGGGCCGTGCGAAACGAAAGCAAGCGATCCTTGAGATCATGAAGGATGAGGGAGTGTCGGCTGAGGAAGTCGATGAGGCCTGGGTGGATATCAAAGCACGCCGTGAGGAGGCTGAAAGGCGAGAAGTAGAAGCTCGCGAACGTGAAGAAAGGCGCGAAGCTCGCGAACGTGAAGAAAGGCGCGAAGCTCGCGAACGTGAAGAAGCTGAAAGGCGCGAAGCTCGCGAACGTGAAGAAGTTGAAAGGCGCGAACGTCGCGAGCGCGAGGAGGCCGAGAGACAAGAGCGCCTCGAGATGAAACGACTAGAATTGGCAATCCTACAGTGTTCGCAGGCGCCTAGCGTAGTTTCTCCGACGATTCAGGTCAGCGGTTTTAGAATTCGGGACCAACTGCCACCGTTCGTTGTAGGCGAGGACATGGCGAAGTATCTCGTCAAGTTTGAACACGTCTGTGAGCGAAACGCTTTGGAGCGGTGTCTTTGGGCGCGGAACCTGTTAGCTCTTCTTCCCGGCGAAGTGTCCGACGCGATAACTTGCTTGTCGAGGGAAGCGTTTGAGAGCTATGACGAGGTTAAGGAAGTGCTCTTAAGACGTTATAAATTGTCACCCGAGGCTTTCAGGCAAAGGTTCCGGTATGCTAAAAAGGGGAATGAGTCACACGTTGACTTCGCGTTTCGTCTTAAAGCCGATTTGATCGAATGGCTCAAGGGCGAAGGTGTTTATGACGACCGCGATAAAGTGGTGGAATGCGTTGCATTGGAGCAATTCTACCGCTGCATCGAGGAGGATGTCAAACTTTGGCTGCAGGACAGACTTGGGGACGTACAGTTAAACAAGGCAGCTGAGTTAGCTGAGGAGTATTATACTCGCCGAAAGTTGCATAGCAGGGCAGTGCGCGTTGAAAAGGATGAGAGAAAAGAGGGCTTTTCAAAGAAACCTGATCAACGGAAACCCGCTCCGCACCGTAATTTCAAGAAGGACCCGTCTCTTACGAAGGACAGTGTAGGGGAAGGGCAAACAGAAGCGGAGAAATCGAGTGAGGTTTCTACCACACAGGCATTAGAACCGGAAAACAAACGGAAGCCGCTAATCTGCTACAACTGTAAAAAGGAAGGGCACATCGCGAGAAACTGTCAGGAAAAGTTTGCCTTCGCAACGATCCGAGAATCAGAAAAAAACATGCGGTTGTTGGAGCCGTATCTCCAAGAAATTAGGGTCAATGAGAAAACGTGCCGAGCACTTAGAGACTCAGCGGCAACCATAGACGTTGTCCATCCTTCATTGGTGTCTCCGGATGACTTCACAGGAGAATGCGCGTGGATCAGGCAAGTCGCCGAGGAGCAGAGTGTTCGCTTACCAATCGCCACCGTTGTCATTGAAGGCCCGTTCGGTAAGCTTTGCACCGAAGCGGCTGTGTCTGCCGCGCTGAATGGTCGTTTTTCTTATCTTTTCTCCAACAACTCGGAGCAGCTTCTCAAAGAGCAGGGCAAATCGTTCTTCCCCAACTTAGCGTGCATGGCTCCCACGCGATCGCAAGCGCGAAAGCTTTCGCGGAAGCTTGACTTGGTTCCATGCGGTGAACTCTCAAGTGACCTTGTCGGCGGGTCGACGGAACCCCAGAAAGGAAATTTTCCGCATGAGTCATGTGAGCAGTCACGCGAGCGGCCCGTCGCGGGAGCGGCCGGCGCGGTATGCGCTGGGGGAGACGACGTGGCGCCTTTGAGTCAGAGCGAGAGGGTTGCGACGCTCTCGCCTGTAGCGGAAAGTTGGAGCGAGCTGCCGAGAGTTGATCGAGAGACGCTCATTCGAGGGCAGCGTGAGGATCTCTCGATTGAAGCGCTAGTGGAAAGCCAAATTGAAGCGCGAGTGGAAAGCCAGAAAAACGCGGCAAAAGTGCTGTCGAAGGAGCACTACGAGAAATCGGGGAAGAAGCGCGCTTTTGAAGTTGATAATCAGGTAATGCGGCTGCAGCCACCAAAAAGGAACAAGCTTGAGGTTGATTGGGAAGGGCCCGCCAAAGTATTATCGAAGCCTTGCGATACAACTTATGAGGTGCAAGTAGGAAGGCGGCAGAACAAAATTTACAACTTGATAAAACCCAATGTTCAACATCAAGCGGTCGTAAATCAGCTGTTGAAGGCTTCAGAGGAAGAGGAAGCAGAAAATTTGAGTTCTAGTGAGGTGATCGAAGGGGGATCGAAAGTAATCCGGGAGCAGATAAACCTAGAGCCTAGCTTAAGTGAAGGAGGACCTGAGAAAGAGGACCTGAGAAAGATTGGTTCCGAGTTTGAAGACGTGTTTTCGGACCGCCCCGGAAACACGAGGGTGATCGAACACGATATCGAGCTAAGCGGTGAGGAGCCAATCCATAGCAAGCCGTATCGTTGTTCTCCTGTGGAACGTCGCAAGTGTGAGCCGCTCTTGGTACCGCATAGGTATCGTCGCCTAAAAGTGACCGGTTACTGAGATGGAGCGTGGTACTCCGGCAGGGCAACTTTGACGTTCGCTAAAAAAAAAAAAGAAAGCTATACGCTAATGCAGGTGCATTGAGCAGTGCGTTCCAGCTAGTAACTTCTTAACCTTTCGGTTTCTGGCTGGCGATTCGGGGCAAAATTTTGACCTCATCACGACCTGGGCTGAGCGCTCTCGTTCAGAGTGATCTCAAGGGGCCAACTTTATGTGGTATTCTAATCCGTTACGTTGTTGTACGTGGGAAAAAAAATTGAGTTGTCATTTTAGGGGTCTTTTGTCCCACATGTGCCTCTTGATGTAGAGGGAACAAAATTCCGATAAACACGTAGATAGGTATATGTTGTACTATACTTTGTCTGGTGTTCTGTCGGGTGACCGAGGGCACTTGCTTGTGTCGTGTGTTGTCTGTTGTCGAACCGTTCTTAGCAAGTTGCAGAACCATCGACGAGTGCTGAAACCGAAAATGGTCAGAAGAGACGAGCGAAGTTGGCCAGCAAGTTGTGGCGACAAGCCAGTGGAGCGGGGATCCGTCGTCAATGATGGGATGTGTTCCCGGAACAGTCTGGAGCTGTATTCTCCCCATGGCCCTGGAGGCGAACCTGGAGGGACCTGGCGAACGAGCGCACCTGACATCCGAGCCCCGTGGAAGCAGCTCGTCTTTCCGGTGCATTGTCTGGCGGCGGGGGTGCTGTTATGCCAGCGAGTCCTCGTCAAACGTCCGTGCCTCTGAAACAGGCAATCTGGGTCAAGGCCAGCCCGCAGCCCGCCGGGCGCGAACAACTCCACGGCGTGAACACGCGCGGCGCATCTGTGGCCCACGTGCATTGAGTCAGCGTCGCACGTGACAGCGAGCCGGCGTCCTCATGTCTGGTGGCCTGACGCATCGCGCGGCGAACCCCATTGGAGGAGCCTGCTCGGAAGACCAGCGGCGCTTCTGATTGGACATTTTAGTTGGGCCCGGTGTAAATAAAAGAAGCCCTGCGCCGCGTCGCGATCGGAGATCCTAGGAGAGGAGTCCCCGTGTCGGAGTGCCGACATGTGTGTGAGTCAGCGGTTTTAGGCGAAAGGCTGACCTATGTGTTAGAGAGAGGAGCTCGGCTCTTCGAGTCTCTGCCGGCCCCAGTGCCGAAATTGTAACGCCTCTGTATATATGCTGTACATAAACCTTGTTTAACTCACCGTCGTCTCGTCCGCTCGTCTCCTCAGCTCTGCGCAGAAGCAGTCGCGAGCTGAGAAACATACGCTACCAAACGGCTGGTGACCTTCCCGGCGGGGTCGAAAGCAGTGGCGCCTCCGGGACCGCGTCGGCGTCGCCGTCTTTCGCAACAGTGGTGGCTTCGGCGGGATCGGTCCGCCGTTTCTCAACAGTTCTTTAACGTGCACCCAAATGTGAGCACACGGAAAAACAACATTTATGCCCGCATCAGAAATGCAGCCGCCGCAGCCGGGATTTGATCCCGCAACCTACGAGTCAGCAACCGAGTACCTTAGTCACTAGAGCACCACGGCGGGGCGTTCGTGTAACTTAAATTCTGAGGTTTTATGAACCAAAACTACGACGATTGTCAGCCACAACATAGTAAAGGGCTCTGGATGAATTTTAATAACTGTGAATTCGTTAACGTTCAGACGAATGTAAGAGCACAAGTGTTTTAGTGATAGCCTCGGTGGGAAAAGGCTATTACTAAAACGCACTCGATAAACGTTATCGTATAGAGCGCCGAATACACTATAACCAGTGAGTGTCCTAGAACTAAATATAGTGCACTATCGATCAGTGGAATCGAAGAAACAGTGGCATAATTTTTAGGGTTTTTTTTCTCTCGTAGACTGCTGCTGATGGAATGAAAATGTTAGTACTTTGGCAATGGCATGCAAACCACCCGTTCAGTGAAACGAAAACTAATGTTAGCTAAAGAGGGAGCTAAAGCTCACATGAAAACAACAACAACAACAAGAACAAAACATTGCAGTACTCATACATATTCAACTTACAAACCGAACTCCTAGCGGCCTGTACAAAAGCGTTGCATAGTGAACGCACTTTGACATCTGGACAAAAAAAAAAGCAGTGCTTCCTTTCTGACTTTGAAGTCATGGTGGTCATGACGAGACCGTGTTGAGCCCTTGGTCAGACACCAACAGTGCAACTGTGGTCATAAGAGTGGTTATAACTTTTTTGGAAGCAACTGGACTATATGCGCGGCTTTAAAAATTTTCTCAGCTAGAAAGATTTTTATATACTCACCTCTCTATCTCACCAGCGTCATCCATTAGTCTATCTTCTCCCCATTTCTCTCCCCCAGTGTAGAGTAGCAGGCTAGAGCAAGCTATTGCTCAGGCCGACCTCTCTTCATTTCTGTAAATAAACCTCTCTCTTTCTCATAGTGTTCGCATGCCCTTGAACCACTCGTGACAATGTTGGTGCTTCAATTCACAAGGAGTTGTTACCAATAAATCGCAAGAAATGCGGTACATTCTATTATAGTACATTTTATTTGATATATTACACATGTACAGCACTGCTATAAATGTACGACATGAAGTGCGTTTATCGAAGTTTTCCTTGGTGTGTGTGTGTGTGTGTGTGTGTGTTTGTGTGTGTGTGTGTGTTTGTGTGTGTGTTTGTGTGTGTGTGTGTGTCTGTGTGTGTGATGAAGCTAGTCGTTATCCATAACATCCTTTGTGTATATACGTAATTATAGTGTGTTGTAAGGCCTGTGTTTTGTACGAATTGAAGCATTGCAGAATATGCTATTATGCATCCAGCGGTCATCACTGGTCACGGCACTGTATATCGATGGCCGGCTTACACAGGTGCACGATGCAGGTTCGGGAAATGATCACGTGCTGCACGCGAGATGCTTGGCCGCAGTTTGACGACTTGCGATGCCTCACAGTTCTCGGTTCGCGAGAATCCACTGCACAAGCTGACGCCTGACGAGTTTTCCGAGATTGTTGCGTGGAATCTTGTCAACAAATGTTACGCCGCCTTCAAGGTGGCAGCCCTTCGGTGCGTTGGCTGCAGGCACAAATAAACAAGATTGAACATTAGTTATTATGTTCGATCATTCCGAACAAAGAGAAACAAGATTTAGCGTTATTTATTATCTTAATTTATTTTATACCACCAGATTGTTGCAGGAGGAAATTATACAAAAGAAAATAATAAACAGCTTAATAGTGCAGGAAATACAAGAAAAAACTATACCCAATACGACACACGTCTTATTGTGATGCAGTCCCTGAGTACCTACATATTTTCTAATAAATTTTTTTACCACCACCCAACCACAGATAAAAATGGTAAGAAGAAATACAGCGGTGACAAGAATAAATACGGACGATGTAAGACAAATAATAATAAAAAGAATAAAAAATGCCAATAACTGGCAATAAAGCCTATGCGCACGCAATAGTAGGCTCAGGCAATCACCAAAAGAGTGCCTTCATTTTTTGTGTGCCCACTGAGTGTGCGCGCGTGTGGTGTCGAATGTGTTGTATTTATCTCTCTTCCATCTCTGCTCTCTATCTTTCATCTCCCCCATCCCCCTCCTATGCGCAGGGTAGCAAACCGGCTCCCTATAGGCTGGTTAACCTCCCTGCTGTTCTTTTCCTCCTCTTTTCCTTCCTCCCCTTATCATACTGATCGTCTGAAGGCGGTGCGAAGTTAGCACCATATGTCTGTTTAATTGGACGCGTCCTGTTAGTGTTCAATGTGCAGGGTTTTAGATGCGGAGCATCTAATACTCGAGGCTTGTAGTGCGGCGTCGTCCGCAAGCTTCCTCCTCCTTCTTCCACCATCTGTGCATCCCTTCCTCCTCTACACACCGCGCGCGCTTCACTCCTCCACCATCTGTGCACCCTTCCTCCTCTACACACCGCGTGCGCTTCTCCTCTTCACGAACATTCGCTAGCTGTATAATGTAGCGCGCATGCGCCGTCACGCTTCGAGAACATCGGCAGCTGACGCGCGCGCATGCGCCGTCGCGCTTCGAGAACATCGGCAGCTGACGCGCGCGTATGCGCCGTTGCGCTTCTCCCCCTTCTCGAACATTCGACAGCTGACAGTGCATGCGCCGTCGCGCTGTATATATACTCAAGGTCGGCGCTCGCTCGCTCAGTTGCCACTCGTCGGTTGGTTTGTACGGCGCGTCAACGTCCAAGGTCGCGGTGAAATGAATTCCAACGAATCCACAAACACAATGATCGACGTCCCTTCGACCAGCGCCGCCATTTCGCATACGTGTGTACGTGTTCACTCATTTAACACCCCCTCCTACAACCACGTTAACCAATTTAGCCATCGACCCAAGTAAGTCGCAATTTAACACCCCATTTCACAACCACGTTAACCAATTTAGCCATCGACCCAAGTAAGTCGCACTTTAACACCCCGTTAACCAATTATATGCTCCGCATCCTCCTCAGTGTTCCCCCGAGGGAAGCTGCGGGCAATTTTTTTTGCCACACAGGTTTCTGACTTTAATGGTAGGTGAGGATGACTTATGCTGATTTCTGAGAACTGCCTGCTTCCCACCTTAGCCCCCTGAAGACCAGGAACAAAACGCCAGCTGCCGTGAGGAGTACGTCATCTTTTACACTTTAATTATTGCTTCCGTTTTGAAGGTTGCTGTCTGACGAATTCAGCCAATAGTGAGGCTGTGTGGGGTTGTTGTAATGACACTTCGCTCCCTCTAATGAAGGAGGCACCTGCGCATGCCTATGACAAAGCACAAGGCGCCTCCATGAAGACAATAGCATTTCTTGTGAAAAATTCGACGTGCAGAAGTGGTGGCGTCAATATATACAACACAAACACGCCCGTTCAATTTCTGCACAGGAAAAGTAGATTGATGATTTTTTTACTGACGCAGCCTTAGTATGTGCAACAAGCCTTTCAATACAGAAGACGATGAAGCAGTTTGTTTGTGTTTAGAAGTTAAGGTACAGGCTGTCAAAAACCACTCAAAATTCTAAAGAATGAAGACACTACGCGCGTATACGCTTGTGAAAGGATCAAGAGAGAGAGAGAAAAAAAAGAGCTAACCTTCTACGAATTGCGTGATGTGTTCGGCGCTCAACGCTCTCGCTCGCGGTTCGGGCACAACCAGGGCGTGCGCCACTTCTCCAGCTTCGGGATGCGGTATCCCCACGACGGCGCAGTCGTGAACCCCCGGACACTTGAACAACACGGCCTCGACTTCGGAAGGCCAGAACTTGCTCCCGCGGCAGCAGTAGAAGTCGCTTAGTCGCGCGACCAGGTACAGCCAACCATCATTGTCGTAGTAGCACTGGTCACCTGCGTGGCCGCGAACGCCGTTGCGCGGCCGTAAATGCCGTAAATCCCGGTCGCGGCGATCACATTTAGACGGGCGCGACATGGAAGAAGCTCGTGTGCGATGAAAGTGCGTGATAAAAAAAAATCACTAGGTGGTTTAAATTTCTGGGGCCTTACACTACGGCGTCCATCACAGTGTCATGCCTCTGGGACGTAAAACCCCAGATAATATCGGCCAACTTGCAGTGTGGCTATGGATGAACAGCTAGAAAATTGTTTGAAGGTAAAAAACCTGGAGGAACTGCGCCGACCAAAGTAAATGTTAAAAAAAATACAGAGGAGAGACGTTGTGGCTCCCACCGTAAATCCTTCTGCGTGGGAGCCTAAACATCTTTTCTCTGCGTTTTTTTTTCTTTTTAAACTTTTACTTTGGTCAGCGCAGTGTCTCCAGATTTTCTACCTCCAACCATGTATCATCCCGACCAGACGGGATTCCGTCAAACGTTAAACTTCAGTTACAAAATTCTTCAACGTTGTTACCCGATGTCATTGCAGTGAATTGGTCACACTTCCAATATTTCGGGTTGGAAGGCCAGATATTTAAAGAGAACGTGGGCACTTAGAAATATATTGAAAGCTGTAACTTAGTACAACCTGGATGTTCAGGGAAAGATGAACGCTTCAAGTGATGCTGATGCCTTCACAAAGTCAGGTCTACTTGTCGATATGTCGTCTTCAGCGGCATTACCTCTTTAACGGTTTCTGTAACTATAGTTCCGTGAAGAGTTGTTCTGTGGGGGCTCGTGTCCGAATCAATCGTTCGCATGCCAAGAGATGAAGCGTTATGCAGAGCTAGAACCAATTAGGGACTGAAGGATTTTCTAGGGAACTAGCGGTAAAGTTCGTCACTGAATTCTTTCTTCATGTCTTTGTCTATCAAATTTATGTACTATACCTGGCACCCAAACGGCACATTACGTTACAAGCAACTTCTAGTGTTTTCGCTTATTACAAATCTCCGTTTTATTCATTTCACTGTGCAAGTCATAGCCGTCCCCACTTCGGTTATTTGTGCATTAGAGGTTTAATTAAGTGGATTTATACATCGGGCCTTGCTTGGATTGCACGTTTGCTTTAGGCACAAAATGGCGGCTCTGGCTTATATAGGATGGATACCAGCAAATGGAGATCATTTCCACCAATTATCTGGCCACACACACACACACACACACACACACACACACACACACACACACACACACACACACACACACACACACACACACACACACACACACACACACGCACACGCACGCACACGCACAGGCACACACACACACACGCACACACACGCACACGCACACACACACAAACACACACACACACACACACACACACACACACACACACACACACACACACACACACACACACACACACACACACACAATAGGTTCTCGCAGCAGGTGCTTTTTTGCAATCTACGATCGTTAACGAACAAAAAGATGGGTGAATAAAATAAAAAAAAATGCAAGGAAATAGTTGATAAGCCAGTAAAGCTTCTGTTTGGGCTAGATTGGGTTGCGCGAAAAAAACATGGACGAAGGAGAGTACACAGGAGGGGCGCGAAACTTCAACTGTAAAACTGAAGGCCAAAGTGGCTCAGTATGAATAGTCATCAGCCTGAAACGAGGTTATACATCACAACAAAACTAAAGAAGGAAACCCGTATGTATAAAAGTCTACGGTGAAAACGATAAACAAACAGTGAATGATGAGAAAAATCTAACAAATATCGGCAAAGACACGCGCACAGACGGGAAACTGGAACAACAGTGCACTGCTCAACAAACTACTAGTTTCGATTACCTAAAACCATCTAAAAATTGCAGCTCCTTAGGAAGCAAAATCAACGAAGGCATGCTTGCACATTTGTCACTTCTAGCGATAAATAAGGCTTCCATAATTTTCCTTTTCATTTTGTCGTTAGAGACTTGAACAGCATTAATATATATTTTAGGTGCGGCGTACTTCCGCATCGCCTACTGTGCAAATCCAGGTGGCTGCCCATGTGTGAACGAACGGCTAGCTTCTGCCGAACCTAAGAGCGCAACCCCAAATATGTGTTCAAGTTGATAAGAGTACATTTGTATTTTTATGCACTACATAACGTGATAATCACTATTTGTTTCGCAAACGTTACGCATTCTTGCACCATGGTCTCGCATCTTTAAAACACTTTTGCGGTAATGATTCCTGCAAAGATGTACTAAAATACCAAAAGTGAGGAGAGCTGGGTTTGTTGTTCGTGATGCACTAAGAGACCATCGCAACCCTACCTGTCCTGTACCAGCCATCTTCGTCAGTGATGGGCTCATGAAGTCTCCCCCAGTATCCACGCATCAGGCTTGGACTTCGTAGCACGAGCTCTTCGCGTTGCCAAGGTCCCACCGGCTGTCTTGTTTCTGTGTCGCGCACCTGCGGGAAATTGGCCGCAGGACTAGTAGTCTTCTTTACCAAATAGTACGAAATACTCGCGTAAGAAATTCATTAATTAAACACAGGTAAAAATGCTGGTCGGACGGTCATGTTTTCTATCTTTACCCCACGCGAAAATTAGATGAGAAATTAAGTCGCCCGACTTTGGGACCCTTGTCTGCATACTTTTAACTGCGAACTTTGTATTTTGAACGATTAAAACCGAAAGTGAAACTGAAAACAGGAATAGAAAGTATTTTAGCAAGATGCTATTCCGAGTGTCACACGTCTCAGCTTCTTAGAATACTATACGATGTACAGTCGGGTCCACTGTCAAAGGGAACACACGAATGGGCGTATTTGGCATTGCTAATGCTCCAATTAGTGCGAATACATGCGGAAACTTTGTCCTTGCGTGGCGCTAGTTTGTTAAAAATAGCCTAAACTCTTAACCATTAGCAGTTTTCTGCAAATGGAAGCAACCATGTTTTTTTTTTTTACAAGAGACCGAAATCTGCAGACGCCTTGCACGCAAGTGTTTTATTTTAGGAGTGGATCCGTATTGAACACATCCCGCGCCTTCAAACACATAAGCTGCATGGAGGTACCTACAGAAAAAAAGAATGTGACGAACAGATAAGTTAGAAGTCCTACTCACAAGTTGGGCTACATTTGACAGCAAGTCTGCCATTATGGTGCCCATACCTCATACAGCATACAGCAACAAACGTCACCACCTCCACTGCCACCCTGTCACTACACCGCTGGTTTCAACGTCAAGATTGCACACATTAGGACATTCCGTGTGTGCTTACTTCCTTGAAGAAACAAGTAATACTGCTTTTTATGTGGCTCTAATTTAGCGAAATATTGCGATAAGCTTGAGAAAACGCAGTTCGGGATTTTTTTTATAACGCTTCTTGAATACGGTCTTTAGAGTAGTTTTGCTAACTGCTGCCCTCATACTGGGTGTCTGTGCGAAAGTTTCGCTGTAACATTTACGAATACTAGTTGCATGCAGCTTTACCTACGAAATTTCAATTATGCTTACCTAAATAAATTAAGGACAGGACAGAAAGGGTGTCATTGATGATACCACGTGATGTTTCTTCCTCGATGGTACGTGTATTTTTTTTATTTCAGTAAGCATGCAATCACTAGCACAACAAAAAGTAATATTGAGTTCAAGTATGCTTGTTAAGCTGACGCGGCAAGGCCAAGCACGCCCAGTGAACATGATGTATTCATTGATAGGCTTACTGAACAGCTTTGTCGCATGTTTATTCGGGATATCGGCATTCTTACCATTGCTTCGACGCCGAAAGCCAAACAGCCGATGGACTTGCCGTTGGTCGGCGCATTGTAAAGGCCAGCTGAGATTAGAGGTATTTCAGACTGACCATACACTGCCACATGAAAAATAGAAAAATACAGCGGAAACAAACTGATGTAATATTTTTACCATGATTCACAAAGAGTGGCACTTTCGCGAATTAGTCATGACACCATGACATCAGTCTAACAGTTTGTGCGAGAAACAGCACCACTCATGAGACACCACTATTAGGTTACTCTGCTTACTTACATAAGTACTCGTAGCAATGAAGATAACTTCCTGCTGCTTTTTGCAAACATGCGTTTTCTAAACATGAACTGTTAGTATAGTGCTAACCTTACAGTTTCACCTTGTGTAGTGGCTTTACTAACAACCTGTAATGACCTAATCACTCATTACGTATCTGTTGTAAGTATCCACTTCTTTCACTGTCATTATTTTTCTGTCGTGACACGTTCTTTATAAGTCTTCAATTAGGCATTATTCATTGACGTCATGTGCGTCAAATGATTGTACGTGCCAATTTCTTGTAATTATTATAAATTCTTATTTGTAAATTGTACCACGAAATTGCATTTTCGTATATCTTTGTTGTATGAACACCGTTCCTGCTAAAACCCCCGTTGTGATAGGCAGTATTGCCCCACCGCGGTGTTTTAGTGACAAAGGCACTGGGCTGTTGACGCTCAAGTTGTGGGATCTAGTTCCAGCTTCGGCTGCTGCATTTTCGGTGGGGGCTGAAAGGCTGTAGGCCCATGTGCTCGAATTTCGGTGCACGTTAAAGAATCTCAGGTAGTCGAAATTTCCGGAGCTCTCCACTACGGCATCTCCCATAATCATATGGTGGTTTTGGGACGTTAAAATCCCCATATCAATCCTCAATCAGCGGGCAAGTAGCGAGCTCGAATCAGGATCGACGCGGGGGATGGCGTCTGCGCGAGAGCTGCTATGTTGGTTTGTCATCACAATTATCGGCAATTACCGATATATGGTAGTTTTGGGACGTCAAAGCCGCCATATCAATCAATGAAATCAATCGTGATAGACAGTATTTCTGAAACAAACAAACTGTGAGGAGGTTTATTCGCCGTTAAAGACAGCGACGAGACAGCGTGAAGAAGCGTCCAGCGATCGGCACAGCAACGGACCGAAGCACGAGCCGAGAGAGCCGGGCGTTGGCGATGCTGCTCGCTGCATGCACATCTTCTTCTTCACAATCGCCCCCGCTGAAAAAGGAGCCATCCTGGCGACTTTCAGGCAAAGGCAAACGTTTCAGGCAAAGGCTCATGGTACGGTTTCAGTCGGGAAACATGGACGATGTCACGTGCACGCCGGCGCATGTCGTCCGATCGGGAAACTGGTTCAATTAGGAAATTAACCGGAGAGGTTTTCTCCAAAACGATGTAAGGCCCCTCGTACCGGGGCACAAGTTTCGAGGAGAGTCCCGGTGTTTGGTATGGGATGGCAAGCCACACAAGAGACCCTGGGGCATAGCTGGGATCCGGAAGAGAGGTGCTACGGGTTTCTTTCTGGCGTTGTTGCTCTTCCGAGGTGAACGCACGGGCAAGCTGGCGGCACTCTTCGGCTTGTCTAGCAGCATCGGAGATAGGTGGACACTCGGAAGCATCAGGACGGTAAGGAAGTAGGGTATCAATTGTATGGGAAGGCTCACGTCCGTAAAGAAGGAAGAAAGGTGAGAATCCCGTGGTGGTTTGTATTGCGGTGTTATATGCGAACGTGACATATGGGAGAACACGGTCCCAGTTGCTATGATCAGATGCCACGTACATTGAAAGCATATCACCTAGCGTGCGGTTGAACCGTTCCGTTAGTCCGTTAGTCTGCGGGTGGTATGCTGTCGTTTTCCGATGAATGACGTGGCATTCCGAAAGCAGAGTTTCGACGACCTCAGAAAGGAAAGCGCGGCCTCTGTCACTAAGGAGCTCTCGAGGTGCACCATGTCGAAGGATAAAGCGTTGCAAAATGAAAGAGGCGACATCCTGAGCTGTAGCGCTCGGCAAAGCGGCTGTTTCGGCGTAGTGTGTCAGGTGGTCAACCGCCACTATAATCCACCGATTACCATCTGGTGTCAATGGAAGGGGACCGTAGAAGTCAACGCCGACGCGATCAAATGGCTTGGCAGGGCATGGAAGTGGCTGCAATGCGCCAGTCGCACGTGGCAGTGTTGATTTACGTCGCTGGCAGTCAGGACAGCACTGCACGAATTTACGTACAAAATTGTACATGCCGCGCCAGTAATAGCGATGGCGAAGGCGTTCATATGTTTTGAACACTCCGGCGTGGCCACATTGCGGATCGTCGTGAAGGGAGGCGCATACTTGCGATCGTAAAGTGAGTGGAATGACCAGCAACCACCGGTGGCCATCGGGAGCGTAGTTGCGTCGACAAAGAAGTTGATCGCGGATAGAGAAATGGAAAGCTTGACGTCGGAGGGATCGAGATACTGGAAGGTGGGGCGTGCCAGATAAATATTCGATAAGAGAGGCGATCCACGGGTCACGACGTTGTTCGGTGGCGATCGAGTCAAGATTTAGCGATGACAAGGTCTGGAGGCAAGTGTTTCCGCACGTCTGATCTGGTGGTAAAGGTGAGCGGGACAGGGCATCAGCGTCAGAGTGTTTGCGTCCGCAGCGGTATACGACGCGAATGTCGTACTCCTGGATGCGGAGTGCCCATCGCGCAAGGCGGCCAGAAGGGTCTTTCAACGTGGAGAGCCAGCAAAGCGCGTGGTGATCAGTTACTAGATCGAACGGGCGGCCGTATAAGTACGGCCGGAACTTTCCAAGCGCCCACACCAGAGCCAAACACTCTTTTTCTGTTACGCTGTAATTAGTTTCGGCTTTCGTCAGAGTGCGGCTAGCGTAGGCTACAACGTATTCTGAATAGCCGGGCTTTCGTTGAGCGAGGACCGCGCCTAGCCCGACGCCACAGGCGTCGGTGTGCACTTCGGTAGGAGCCGTCGGGTCGAAGTGGCGAAGAATAGGTGGGGAAGTGAGCAGACGGCGCAGAGTAGTGAAGGCAACGTCACACGCTGTGGACCAGGAGGTGAGGTTCACGTCACCGCGAAGAAGCTGGGTTAACGGTGACATGATAGATGCAAAATTGCGAACAAAGCGCCGGAAATAGGAGCATAGGCCTACAAAACTGCGAAGTTCTTTCATGGTCGTCGGCTTGGGAAATTCTGCGACTGCTCGAAGTTTTGCTGGGTCTGGTAATACGCCGTGCTTGGACACGATGTGGCCTAAAATGACGAGCTCGCGTGCAGCGAAGCGGCATTTTTTCAGGTTAAGCTGCAGACCAGCGTTGGTCAGACAACTCAAAACGTGCCTGAGGCGAAGGAGGTGCGTAGGAAAGTCATGGGAGAAAACCACGACATCGTCGAGGTAGCAGAGGCACATATTCTATTTGAGGCCACGTAGCGTATTATCCATAAGACGTTCAAACGTGGCAGGCGCGTTACAAAGCCCAAAGGGCATGACGTTAAATTCATATAGTCCGTCTGGTGTAATAAATGCCGTTTTTAGGCGATCGGCTTCTGCCATTGGGACCTGCCAGTAGCCAGACCGCAAATCTAGCGACGAGAAAAATTCCGCTCCGTGAAGGGTGTCAATGGCGTCATCGATGCGCGGCAAAGGATAGACGTCCTTGCGGGTTATCTTATTCAAACGACGATAGTCCACGCAAAATCGGATAGATCCGTCTTTCTTACGTACCAGGATGACGGGAGACGCCCAGGGACTGTGAGATGGTCGAATGACGTCTCTACGAAGCATATCTTCAACTTGATCGTTGATGACGCGGCGCTCTTCAGCGGAGACACGGTATGGTCTTTGACGCAGTGGCTGGTGTAGTCCGGTGTCAACATGATGTTTGACTTGTGATGTGCGGCCCAGTTGAGGTTGCGACACATCGAACGAACTCCTGAACTCATGCAGAAGATCCAGCAGGTCGGCATGTTCGGTGGGAGTGAAAGTGTCGGCGATGGCGCTGGAAAACGTATCATTGGACGACTCCCCGAGTGCCGACAGTGCTTTTGGGTGGTCGCAGTAGTCGTCCGGAACATCAAACAAAAACGAAGGGTTGAGATCCTGCACGCGGCCGAGACATTCCCCCGCAAGCAATGTGACAGGTGTGGAAAGCGGATTGCTTACGAACATGTTGCTTCTTCCGGCGGCAAGGTCAATTGTTGCGAAAGGCAGCGGCAAAGCTCGACGACATTTGAAGATATCGGAAGGCATATAAGGAACTGTAGCGTCAGTGTAGGCGTTGCATGAAACCGGAACAAGGGCGAAATTTCCAGGCGGAATATCGGTATCTTTACGAACGAGCAACTTCGGCGGCTGATGAGGAGCGTCCAGTAATGGGACATCACACAAGGGTGAAAACTCAACTTCGGCGCGTGGGCAGTCTATGACGGCATTATGGCGGGATAGGAAGTCCCACCCGAGGATGACGTCATGCGAACAGACAGGAAGAACAATAAACTCCACGATGTAAAGAATGCCTTCGATGGAGACTCTTGCAGTGCAGGCTGCGAGAGGCGTTACTTGCTGTGCGCTTGCGGTGTGAAGCGACAGTCCCGAAAGTGGCGTCGTTACTTTGCGTAATAAACGGCAGAGATTAGCGGCAATAACAGAAACAGCGGCGCCAGTGTCCACAAGGGCCTTGTGGACACTGGCGCCGGGTGTACAATAACCTTCAACAGTTACTGCGACCACGTTAGCAGGAGAGGAGCGAGGGCTTAGACAGTTCGAAAACGGCGCAGTTCTTGCCTCTTGAACTACGTTGCTTAGTTTTCCTGGTCGGAGGGTCCGGGCCGGCGACGCATGGGGGAGGGCGATCGCCGACGAGGAGAGGGTGCGCGTTGCGGCTGGAAGTCAAGGTGGTCAGTAGGCGCATAGCGAGGTGGCGAGACCGGCCCGTATTGGACGAAGGGTTGGCTGCCGGGATGCGACGACCGGGCATAGTTGCCGAAAGTCTGAGGTCGACGGCGGCAGTAGCGAGCAACGTGTCCGGGAGTGAAGCAAGCGTAGCAAATTGGTCGGTTATTGGGCGTCCTCCAGGGATTGGCGACTGGTGCTGCCGCCGAAGGTGCAGTATAAGCAGCCGGGTGTGCGGGCTGTGAGCGCGTGGTGTAGGGTGCTTGCGGGAGTTTACGTACAGCATCTGCATATGTGAGCGGCGCGGCTACGGGCTGCATCTCTTGCGAAAAGGCGACAGGAGGAGCCACAGGCTGCGTTGCATAGGTTAGGGGCGTGGCCACAGGCTGAACGGCTGGCGGATAGGTGACAGGAGCGCCTACCGGCTGTGCGACACCCGGGCAGTGACCACGGCTAGATAGAGGTAACTCGTAGTGCGCAAGAGGAACAGCTTGTGCAACCTCTTCCGATATAGCAGTGCGAAGCGGGGCAGGTAGACGGGTGGTGGTCTCGTGAGTAAAGGGTACTAGGGAAAGTTGGCGGGCGACTTCCTCACGGACGAAGGCTCGGACTTGCTGAAGCAATGGTGAATTGTCGGGCATGGAGTCGAAACTGGACAGCGACTCAACACCAGGCTGAGGCTGCCTAGTCAGAGTGCGTTGCTTTTTCAACTCATCGTAGCTCTGACACAAGCTGACGACTTCAGAAACTGTGCTTGGATTCCTTGCCAAGAGCATTTGAAATGCGCCGTCGTCGATGCCCTTCAGGATGTTTTTGACCTTGTCAGATTCGGGCATGGTGTCATTCACACGTCGACAAAGGTCGACGACGAAGGTCTCGCCAGTCTGCTGAGAGCGGACGCGCAAGCGCTGTTCTGCTCTCTGCTTGCGGACAGCCGGCCGACCGAACACTTCAGCACACGACGTCTTGAAGACGCTCCATGTGGGGGTGTTGTGTTTGTGGTTATTAAACCACAATTCGGCGACGCCAGTGAGATAAAATATCACGTGGCCCAGCTTGTCGGCTTCATCCCACTTATTGTTGGCGCTCACCAGTTCGTAGTGCTCGAGCCAGTCTTCGACGTCGGTCCCATCCGCACCGCTGAAGACCTTCGGCTCCCGTAGCGTAGGATGGCCAGGGCAGTTGAACTGGAGCGAAGGTGTCGATGTAGTGGCGTTGGCAGTCATGACAGGTGGTAGCGTGCAGCTTCGAAGCTCTAGGGTGTAGCAACGGGGATTAACAGCACCTTCCACCAAATGTGATGAGGTTTATTCGCCGTTAAAGAAAGCGACGAGACAGCGTGAAGAAGCGTCCAGCGATCGGCACAGCAACGGACCGAAGCACGAGCCGAGAGAGCCGGGCGTTGGCGATGCCGCTCGCTGCAGGCACATCTTCTTCTTCACATCTTCTTCTTCAAACAAACAAACAAACAAACAAACAAATAAACAAACAGACAGACAGACAGATAGACAGACAAACAAGTAAATATATAAGTAAATAATTAAATAGGTATCTGGGATTATTAGTATCACAGAAAGTTACAACTCACACGCTTCATTACATTGGATTAGAAAATATTCAAGGAACGTAATTGTTAGTGTATAGTTATTTTTTAAGAAAGAAAAATGAATGCTCTTCCGTGAGCTGTGCGCTAAATAAGATGTGTTGGAGATTGTGGTACGAGAAACTTACGCTGTATAAAAGTTTTGAGATTAAATTCCCTGATCACTGCCTGTACAACGTCTTCCCCGATGCACGTGGTCGCTGTGGTGACGTACTGAAGACTCTGCAGGTCATAACTGTGGCGCCGATCGTCGTCCAGCAGGCACCTCACAGTGTAAGGCGTTGTGGTTAGTGCTGTGACCTGTTACAAAAGTAAACATTTAGCGTGCAGCAATCGTTAACGAAGCAAGAAAAGTGGAGCGTACGTCAGAAGAGAACTGTGCATATGTAAAAGAGAGAGAGAGAGAGCAGTGTCAAATCACATGTTTTTCAATTTGTTGTGCTCGAAATTTTATGACACCAGTGATTGAACGGCTTGTCGGACATTCCGAATTTTTATTTGAGTGGCGACATGACATGACTCGGTCAAAAATACAAGCAAATAATATTATAATTAGGTTTCTTTCATTCTTCATAATATATGTGGCACCCTTCTCGAATGAGTGCAGAAAATTTCAGTTTTGGTAACTACTAGAAACGTTCCCTAAAATTGCAAAAAGGGTGTTCGTATCAATTTTTCAGTTCCTTAGGCTATGG
The DNA here is from genome assembly GCF_013339725.1 of Rhipicephalus microplus. Lineage (NCBI taxonomy): Eukaryota > Metazoa > Arthropoda > Arachnida > Ixodida > Ixodidae > Rhipicephalus > Rhipicephalus microplus. The sequence continues at coordinate 62,650,835 of NC_051170.1, forward strand.
ACGAAGTGTTAGCTGACTGAGTTGTGCTGGTGGTTGTGTGTCTATCTATCCCATCGTTCCAACCTATATAATTGTACTTACTCTGTGTTTGTAGATAGCCTCGAATATTGCGCTCGATTCGGCAGTCTCCATAAAGGCGGCCGACGCTCCCTGGGCGATAGCCTTGCAGACCCCGTCATACAGTGCGTACACGTGACCCAACGATGTTGTAGAAAGGGACACGTCTTGTGGACCCAGACCCATGTGCATAGGGTGACTGGAATGTGGGAATGAGAAACAGAGAAGGTCACACAATTTCAGCTTGATCTTCGCATGCAGCGTATATGCTGTCGTCATAGCGTCATGCAACGAAATCAGGCTAACCGCTTCAGAGTTGATGCATCGTTCATTGACTGCCACCAATCCTTTCGTGAAGGTTCCCCTCAGTTGCCCTTGTGTACAATACGTAGTCATCAGCGAAGGAAAAAAAAACAAGAACAAAGTAGATGACAAGTTTTTTACGGCTTTCCTTTCTGACCAGCCTGATTGACTCAAGTGACTAATAGCTTTAACTGTAATCCTAAGGTTAAATCACATAAGCACGCCAAGGTACTTCACAAAACATGCAACAAAAACACCAAAACACAATGATATAAAGAATGCTGGGTGAGAAAAAGAAAAAGAAAAACATACGAGACACTACAGGCGATTGCATAGCCGTATTCAATTGTTAGAAATTTGGTTTGTTTGTTTGTTGCAGCCCTGCGAATAAAGTAAGCGATGGAACACATATATTTTAACGCTGCCCATTTGAACACTACAATTGAACACTGCATATTATGGAAAACATGAGGTAAGACAATTGTTAAGTTTAACGAAACTTTGAAATGATGGATAAACAAGTAATTGAGGTGCAAAAAGAAAAGAAAGCTTTTCGCATTGAATTCAATATTTCACATTACGCGTGGTGTGCTTCACCTAATAAATCACCTTATTGCATATTTTTACATGAAGGTAATCGAGACTGGCTCTTGGGAAGCCGACTTCGTGGGAAGGGGAGAGGAGTTATGTTGCCACTCACGACAATTGTTGGTATTCGGGAGTCGCAACTCGGTTGAAACGGGCGTCAATGCGGGTGCTGGAAAAATGGTTTGAAGCGAAACTTGGAGTAGCGTTTACTCGAGTGAATGTTTGTTTGAAACGCAAAGACACGGGTGACGGTTTGCGCTTCCTGTAAGTTTTATCGCCGATAAACGAGCCGAAAGAGTGTTTCACTTGACGTGTGGTCAAACGTTGCGGATGGTGGAGAGGGCGAAACGAGAGAGAAGGGTGTTGCGAGCGGGCCGAGGAGCCGGCAGCTGTGGGCGGTGTGGCGAGCGTGCTGCAGGTGAGGGAGAGAGTGACGTTAACTCGCAGCTGCCGAGTTACCTAGTTGCCACCGCTCCAACACTTGCGGTGAGGATGACGCGTTACGGCGCGTTCTTACGGATGCACGTTCGTACGGCGTTACAAACGTGTGTCAAAGAGCTGCTTCGCATCTAAAGATTCACAGTGAGTGCGTTAACTAAAAAATGACACCATCTTCCCGAAGGGGACGATTGTGTGATGCGGAGCATCGTGGGAGTTCCCATAACGGTCATGCGATGCGTGGTAGCAAACCAAGTGAAGTACGTAATAACGCGCAAGGTTCACTGCGAAGGTAACACCGCAAACCGGTAAACAACCCCGTTAAGAACACCGTTGAAACTCTGCGCTATGCTTTGCATCAACGCATTATTCCCTTCGGGGAGATTGCGTAATTTTTTCTTCTTATTTATTTTATTTTGTGCCCCCCTTTCTGTCTATATAATTCCTATCGGAATAAAAAAAAGTGAGGTGCTGTTAGTAAGACTACTTTTTTTTTCTTTGTGTGACCGGCAAAAGACAGCTTTTGTGATTGGCAGAAGACAGCTTGTGCCCTGCATATGATAAAAACGCATATACAATGTATCCTTTTGTTGCCCTTATACACCGAATCGACTCCTCGTCTTTGTATTTCACCTAATTCTCAGATTTGCAACATACCACGTTTGTTCCTAGCTCATGTGAGACCTAACTCGTCTCTCAGGATTTTTTTTCGCAAGGCAATAACTAGAAGTGTTAACAGGAAGTGACAACATTGAAAGTCACTTCTGACTGAGTCTAAATGACGAGACAGATTTTAGACACAAAACACCATCCCAATATTGCTAGCCATGCTAGGCCAATCGCACTCCAGGCAGAAACGCAAAACAGCAGGAGCAGTAGCAGGACCTAGAAGAAGCAGGCACATTCACGAAAACCTGTAAAGCTTCACAGCCTAGCTTCGGTTTCGAAAAAAACCTAACCTGTTTGATTGAATTAGAGCCACTAGAGACTCGTGGCAATGCACTACCAGCTTTGGCCTGCCGGTCGTGCCGCTTGTAGACGTCATGTAGCAGATCGTGTCTTCACGATACTCGACAGGGGGCGACGTTGTCCCGTTCTGTGCGCGGCCCTTCTGCAACAGCTCGTTCCATGTGATCACGCAGTCCACTGCGCCGTCTATTTTGTTCTTCGGTTCGTCCATTGCGATGATGTACTGCAATTTAATAAGCAGAGAGAGAGAGATTGAGAAGGGTGCTTCCTATGGTACCTGTGAATGCGAGGATCTCTGCGTGATCATGTATGAAATATGGCGATAACTACATGGCAGTATCTTCAGATACTATACCCTTCACGGAATACCCTGTACCGGCTACTTCAGATACTACTCTGAACGGGGAGATAGCATTATAGATTCTGCTGGTAAAAACGAGTCTTAGCTCAGACAGTGACGCAATTTGAAGAAAACTCCGCATTTAACTTGTATGTTAGCAACGCTACAGCTTTCATTTGCTTGTCCTAATTCTGGACATAAAAAGGAGAGAGAGAGAGAGAGAATTGAAGCGGAAGGCCGCGAAGTTGCCCAGTTATCCTCACCTGGTTTGCTACCCTACACTGGTGAGGGGAAATGAGGCAAGAAAGTGGGTTCAAACTCAGGCTTTTTAGAAAATATTATCTTAATAGAAGCCTTTTCAGTACGAAAAAAAATGTTCTTTAAAAACTGAAAAACTGGGAATTATTTTTATGAAAGCTGTTACAAAATGCCGGTCCAGTATACGTACATATCCATTGCACGCATTAAAATGCATGCGAGATGAAGCAATAAAGTCAGAAGAATGCGATTGGAATTTCTGAGAATGCGACTTCGTCGTCATGGAACGAAACCGTTTGATACTGCAATCACGCAAACTGCGCCGGTTATACCGTGTAAAACGTCCAATATTAACGTTATTGTTGCGGATTAACGTCAATCGTGACTTCTATTTTTACTGGTTCGCGAACACATATAGTAGTCATTGAGACTTTTATAACGAACACAGGTGCTATAGTGTATTTGTGCACTTAAAGACTACGGCTAACAGGAAATTATGATTGATTGATTGATTCGTTGAGTTGAATGGTACAATTCAACACCGTTTTTATTAATTTTATACGTGGTAACAAGCTGGCCTTTATTGATATCGCTCGTGTTCTATCTGAGAACGGAATGGTACGGTTGCCTATAGAGTCCCATGTATGTAGTGTAAATTTGGAGGTCAATCCATTCAAATGGAGCTGGCATATGTATACGTGGCTGGCTCCATTAACTATTTCTGATGCTATCTTCAGCATTCACAGTGCATCTTACTCCACAAACGTAATGCGGAAGCTACGTTGTTGTGACAGCTAAAAGGCCGCTTATCTCTTGGTCGCCCGTTGCACAATATTTTACGCGTGAAGAGAATGAGTGCTTGCAACACACCTTGGCGTAGCATGTGAATATTTCCATATTGCCGGCTTTTACGACCTGTCCAGTCTGAGATAAGTGCCCACAATCTCTCCTTGAGTGAAAACAGGCTGTCATCAACAAGAAGTTGTAAGGATTTAGCTTTAAATATGTGTTTTCTCCTGCATGCTGTGTGAGTGCATCGTGCATAGTGTCATTCAATAAATTGTTTCGTAATATTAATACGACTGCGTTATAAGATTATATTTTAGAGATAAATAGGCAGTGTAGTCACGAATGTGTAGTGAAGTGTAAATTCTAATGGTCTAAATATTCTGATAAGCATTCTTTACACTTGATTAAGACAACGTCCTGTTCAACTAAATTTGTAATATTAGGGGCGGCGACGTTCGTAATCACCCGTGCTTCTCGCCAAAACGATGTTGCCTTCTCTGAGTACAATACTTGGTCATTTTTTTTATTTCCGAGTTTTGAATCGATTGTTACACGTAATCTTTTAAATTTTCCTTTTATCGCAATGTTACTCTAGGCACGCTTTTATGCCGCTGAAGTAGCAGTGCGAAAAATTCTCAGAAAATAGAAAACTAAAGAAATAAGGCAGTTTCGCACACAAGGTGCAAAACCTTAAAGAAGTGCCGAGCTAGGCAGCCATTTTTTTTACTTCATTTTGGTTTTATTTCTGTTTCATCCTGTATTTAATTTTTCCCATTGCTGTATGCCTCTCTCTCTCTATTTCTATTTATTTCTTCCGCTCGCGTCACTTCTTTTTCTTTCTTTCTTGCTCTTTTTATTTTTCTTCCTAGTTTAACACCGGAGTATTATGCCGGGGTCCACCAAGTTTGATGCCGGGCTCCCACCAAGACTTCAGTACCATATTTCCGTCACGGAAATGACCTCTAAAAATAAGCACGATCAGAATACAAAGGAAAAAAAGTTCCGTTAACGGAAATTGAATCCATTGCCTCCGCGTCGTTTTTAAGCGTCCGTCCCGTGTGGGCCTTCCCTATAGATGTACAATTTTGTAAACGCCTTAACCGCAGGTAGTGACCTTACCCCAAGCGCTGGCGTCGCTTATAAGTACAGTAATATCCTCAACATGCATTCATACCGAAAAAAATCACAGCATTTCCATGGAGTGAATGATGATAAGTGGGGCAAAGTGCCCATTCATCCATACATCCATCCATCCATCCGTCCGTCCATCCGTATGTATGTATGTATGTATGTATGTATGTATGTATGTATGTATGTATGTATGTATGTATGTATGTATGTATGTATGTATGTATGTATGTATGTATGTATGTATGTATGTATGTATGTATGTATGTATGTATGTATGTATGTATGTATGTATGTATGTATGTATGTACGTATGTACGTATGTATAGGCAGACGGACGAACTGATGGATGGACGCCTTGCCCTACTCATCATCATTAGATCGTGTATATGCTGCAATTTTTTTATTATAACGGCGCCATCTATCTTCTTTGATCATCAACTAAACAAAAACCACTAACGCCATCTAGTGATAATATTTCCGAAGACATACACTCAACGCCATCTAGTGAGAAATATTTAAAACTAACTAGAAGTGGTTACAACATTTGCGAGGGAACGGCACCCTAAGGGGCTTCGCGCTCAATAAAGCCCTGCGTTGTTTGTCTGTAACTCCACGTTTTTCACTTACACTCGTCCCGCGAAATATCACGGCTTGCCAAAGCGAAAACACGACGTGTGCTGCGTTTGCCGCTGGTCGGGCAGTGGTATTCATTGACGCCAACATGCCGTGAGTAGGCGACCTTAGCTCAAGTTTGGCGCCCAGTCAGTGACGCTCTTCTGGCTCTCACATCGATTTCTCCAATTCTGCTCTCACCGTAAACTACTGCAGCTATCACAGGCATCTCTGACCACAAGAGTTTGTTTAATCATTAACGATGGACTTCAGTCATCGGGATGGAAATGTATGACTTACCGTCTACGTAAGTGCATCGACATTAAGCGGTGCTATGACTGTCAAGTATCAGTAGGCATTGCGCAAGCTCTTTTACATCAATGTAAAGTAAACATGAAGCTACTTCTGTAAGAACACATCTTACTTTCATGATTTCTTCATTCTTATGACGGAGAGATCAACCTTGTTTTCCCTTTTCTCTCTCCGTTTCACGCTTGCCTCTTTTTTTACTCTTTATATGCGTGGTTTTTCTTGCGTTATGCCATTATTTAAGTATGCTAGTATTTTTTTTTGCTGCTGATGATAAGCGACGGACATTAAGGTGCTCGAAGAACAAGAACAAGACTTCTGGGCTCGAGCGCGCACTCAGTATGCTAAACATGGAGCCACCCAGATCCTTTTTTTTTTTTGGGGGGGGGGGGGATTGAATTGTTCGAAAGAAATTCTTTTCATTACCAAAAAAACTTGTCCGGTAATATGGCTGACTGTACGGATGTCGGAGGAAGAGGAGAGTGACACCACTGCCCCCCCCCCCCCCCCCCTAGCTATACCTGCCTGCATGAAGCGTTACGTCAAGTGACGACGACAACATACGACAGCACAGCACAACATACAATAACTTGTCCCTCTAAAGTGCTTCACATTTAAAAAAGCGATGGTTGGAAGTTGTGGCCACCCGATGCTCACTGTAAGGGTTAGAAGTTATTTTCCTTTGAAATGAGTGCAGCTTTTTTTACGTTGGCTATTGAAATGAAGATGATGCTGAGAATTATATTGAAGTCAAGATAGAGAATATTTTCCAATCGCGTGTGCTCAAAAAGCCTGAAGAAGGAAACACTAAACTGTTGAGGCTTACAAATTGGTCTTTGCGAGAACTATCTTTGTTATTTTTGTTATCGTTGGTTTATTATTGAAGAAAGAACTTAATGTCTAAATTAATCTTTTTAATTCAAGTCAGAATCAAGACATCTTAATATCAATGTAACGACACAGATTTCAGTAAGTTTTTTTGTAATTTGGCCACGTTAGCTTAAAAAATATCTTGAAGCTTGCTATGTTATGTTCATTGATCTAAAACGCACAGGATTTCACTCTAACAGTAAAGAATTCACCATGCCCTAGCATACGCCTTTAAAATTTATCATATCACGGGGATTGGCGCGCTAGCTTTACAAACTTCGTCGCCACATGAATTCTATGTTTACGTGTTTTCTGTCATCATCGAGTGTCTTTTCGCGGCAAAAAAGTGTTGCTTTTTGTATAGTGCGAGGATTACTCACCAACATACGTAATAATATTCTCGCATTTAGCGACCCTATGATCGACTTACAGCTATAATTTCTTAAGATGAACGAGTTATTCTTTGAGGACTTCATTGTTCTTATTCACTAAATCATTGATAGGGTGACTGAAAGTGAAAGTTTGGCTTTTGTTGTAAACGGCACCAGGTGCGTAGCCAGAAATTTTTTTCGGAGGGCGGGGGGGCACCACCTTGATATCGGGAGGGGCATCTCCTTAAAATGGCCATTTTTCGCTCCCTATGCCATGGCGAAAAAATTTGGGAGGGGGACGTGTTCGGTGTTCTACCCCCTGGCTACGCCCCTGAACGGAACGGATCAATTCACTCCTCCTCTCCTTGTGGAGGTGGAGCCTTATGTTCTCCGGAATCTTAAGTGCAAAGCCCTTTACGGGCCCGCGCTGTCACTTGCTGTCATCGCTTCGCGTAACGCTCATAGAACCACGCATAGCATAGAGATTTGTAGCGTATTAACGTGCTCGCGCAGAGAAGGAGACTTCTTCCTATACTGTTGGTCGAGTGCACTGAAGATCTTACAAGGGAAGAGCATTTTAGAGACACGGGATATCATATGTTGTCGTCGCTTGATGTAACAAAGACAAAACCACGCATAAAAAGAGAAAAAAGTATGTAATTGAGAAGTGTAAAGAGAGAGAGAAAGGAAGAAAATTGGGAACAAATGTAGAAATAAATAGTAATAAAAAGAGGGATAAAACAGACAAAATAGGGAAAAATAAAAATAAAGAAAACAGAAAATAAGGAGAAAACCGAAAAAAAAAATAAAGGCTGCCTAGCTCCACCAATCCTCCGTGCGTGGCACATCTACAGTGTGAAGCTGCCTTCATTACTTCTCAATAAAACTTGTCTTTGGGCTAGTTGGTTCTTCGACATTTTGTAAGATATTTAGCGCAACCTCGACTTTCGCAAACACTCACACAATCACTCACACAACCACCCACACAACCACCCGAGTATGCTGTGTGTGTTACTCGAGTGGTTGTGTGGGTGATTGTGTGAGTGTTTGTGAAAGTCGAGGTTGCACTAAATATCTTACAATATCATTACTGGTGTTTTTGGTCCTTGATTTTCTTTGCCACTATCTGGTCCTTGGTTTTCCTTCTTGTGTCAAGTATAAAACTAGAGGTTCCAGTTTTGGCTTGACCCCCAGCCTCTGCCTCGTTTGCAGGCACCTTCTCACTCTATATTACAGTGTTTCAATCCGAAACAGTAATTCGAGGCAGAGGTGGAAAATGACAAACTCGGCCAGAGAGCGTTTAGTACTTACCTTAATAGAAGGTAATCTTTGCTTTATTTCAAGGGCCTCGTCAATCCGGTCCGGCTCACAACAGACGCATGCCAGGGACAGAGTTTGCATCGCGTCAGCCACGACATCTGCGACGGGGTACACCATTTGTTACGCAGCTTGAATGTACCGTTGGACGAAAAGACCGAAGAATAGCAACACTGTGCGCATGCACGTTTTTGTCCGCGTCACAAGTGCACAATTGAGCAGGGGATCCAGTAGAACGGCATTTGGAAAGTCATCGTCTGAATCACCTTGTGCCATTTGGGGTCACCCTTTTTGTACAGACGCTAACACTGGCCCTAGAAGTGGGAATGTAAAATAAAACAGTTTAATTAAGCCAGTGCAGCTTGCGCAAAGATGCACAAGGCTGATTGATTGATATGTGGAGTTGAACGTCCTAAAACCACCATATTATTATGAGAGACGCCGTACTGGAGGGCTCCGGAAATTGCGACCACCTGGGGTTCTTTAACGTGCACCCAAATCTGAGCACACGCGCCTACGACATTTCCGCCTCCATCGGAAATGCAGCCGCCGCAGCCGGGATTCGATCCCGCAACCTGCGGGTCAGCAGCCGAGTACCTTAGCCAACGAGACCACCACGGTGGTGCTGCACAAGGCTGGGTTCCAACAGAGCTGATGGGCACGTATACTTCTGGATTGGCTTTTGCACTCTCACACCTTCCTTTACTATCCCTCGCTATACTATACAGGGCATGAATATGCTTGCTGTCTATATTTGTGCGTATTTTTCGTGTTAATGTGCTTTTAGCTATTTTATTTATGCTTGCTTCATTCTTTGTTTTCTAGATTTATCATTTGATCTCGTTCTCCCCTTCTCGTTTTCCTCCTCCTCACGTTTACATTTGTACTCCTCACACTAACTTCCCAATCCCACCCCCTATGCTATGCAATACTGTACAAGGCTATGCCATGCTCAGCTAGCATGCGTGAATCACCGAGTACTTACGATGTTCGTCCTGGTATTGTGCGGACATGGCTATGAATTCCACCATGCTGAATTATCCAGCCTCACCGAGAAATTCTATAGGTCAAGAATTTTCATCTCACACTTCCTTTCTTTCTTTCGTTTTCTTTCTCTCTTTCTCCCATGAGATTTATTGCGTCTCTAACCAAACACGTGTTCTCGGAGCGAAGTGACAGAGGATGATGAAGGCGATAACGTAGAGTATGAAGAAAACAAGCGCTGGTAAAGATGAGGATAATTTTTTACGTGCGACACACGACGAAACAACGACCATACAAACTCCACTCTTTAAATCGGTCAGCTTGAGGCCGCTTTCCTTCATATCACTGGCAACATGGCCCCTGAACCACTCTCTGGCCGTGGAACAAATGACCTGGTCGTAAGCTTTTAGCACAGCAAAACAAGGATGGCACGTGGAATGAGGACGTACGATAAGCAATGGAACACGTGTTTTCGGTTAACGGGGGCCCGTTTCTACCACTTGTTTTTAGTGTAGTCTTGCGTCAAAAAAGAAAGCACGTGAACGTAAGCAACGACATTCTTTGCGTTATGAGTCAGAATAACACGTACTTTGGCTTGGCAAATATCATAAAGAGTGCGGCAGACGATCGAGTACAGTGCAGCTTCAGGCAAGGTTAAAGGTGAGCCTCGTGGGACACTTATACTGAGTCTTAGCAACCACAGAGTTTCATAACACTACGCTGGAAGGAAATCTGGTGCTATGAAAGCTGCAACAAATGACGGTTCAGTCAGCATGGGAACGATGGGTAGAACACGGATTGATCTAAGTTTCGTACTTTCGGCTCCGTATAGTTCCCTGTGGACTGCAGTTGATTTCTCGCGAGTCGAAGTTCAGTGAGAGTTCAGCAGTCCCACTTCATCGCCTTGATCCTTTTGAGCTTGCCTATTCAAATAAGCTACGGGTCATTCTTTGATCCTAAACAAAAAAAACAGCATTAAATAAAGTCACAAGTGCATTCATGGCCACAAACGTGGAAACTAGGCAAGCCCATGTACAAGGCATCCTTCCCCTGGTAGATCAATAACCGCACCGCTGTAGTTTCCTCTAGTAAGTATGGTATATAGGTAATGCTACGTTAGCAACCATCTCCGTAATACAGAGGTAGGCTATTTACATTACTCATAGAAAAGGGGTTTTTTTCGAAATTCTTCCACAGGTTTTCTATGCGGTTTGAGTTGGACAGACAGCAATACTGATTTGCATACACACCGGCACTGAAGCCCGGACTTTCACTGACGCATGCCACGTTCGCACACGCTGCACCTAAAAGCATCGGCAGCAGTTGCATCCGATTGGCGCTGAGAAGCAGGATCTTGTCTCCTGCGTTGAGGCCCAATCGGCAGAGTGCTGCCCGCACGGCACCCACCTGCTCTGCTACGATGCTATAGGTGATGGCTTTGTGGCTCGTGCCGTTTATCTGTATGGAGAAAAGAGTGACCAAATAGAAAATTTTTATGCGTGGAACGTGGCTGTGCTATATGCGCGTCTTCAGTTATTTATTTTGCAGCGTCCTGCCAGTATTAGAGGGCCAGAGTGTACCTCTGAATAACTCTGAATTTGCAACAGCTTGTCACCCTATGTTCGCACCGAATTTACATTATCGCAAAAGACTGTCCCACGCCCAAAGCACCCTTCTAAAGCGTTCTGGCATGGCCATTGTACCAACACCCACCAAGTGAAATGTGTTCATTGAACCAAATGTCTAGGTAAAAAAAAGCAAGCAACGATATAAAGTCAACGTCTTCCCAAGGCTCGCTGGGTTCATAATTATAACTTATCAGACGCGCTCACAGATAAGGCTCCAAAAACATAGTTTTGCATATGCGTGTGACTCGCTCCTTCACTGTAATAGTAGAGCAGTCGATAAACGTGGTTATCTTAAAAGTGCCAGCACGAGGTCTTTCATCTATGCAAAACTATTTCACATTATCTCTCCTCCCGTATCGAGTGCTTGTTGGATTAGCTCGTGGCAGGGGTGAAGACCCGTAATCCTGGCCGCATTGCCTGTCAACTTCTTTCTCATTCTCTCGCCCATTCTTATCTGCCGCTGACAGCGACATATGATGTTGCCCGATATTCTTGAAAAATAACCGGCAGAATATGAGAAAGCTTCCTTTGAAGAAAGGTAGGTTTACGTATCGAAGCGTCGCCTAGACTGTTTGTAGCGCAATAGTATACAGTTTATACAGCTTTTATTCCTCATTGTGTTTAAGACTGGAGGTTTCCAATTTACATTGGCTAACCCAGCTCGGCCTTCTCTTGAGTCACTAAGAGCGGTAGATAAGATTGACTACGGAGTGTGCTTGGTGAAGTTAATTTACATTGTTTACAAAAAATGTTCATAAGCACGAAACACAACGAGCAAAAATAAGGCAATGTACTGGCACAATTGAGATTACTTGTCGCTTTTCACGAAAACGTATGGCTGTGGCAAGTCATCATTCAAATTTTTTCACTCCCATGTGAGGGTTAATTCCAGAGGGACGTAGTAGAACAGTTGCGCTTCATGAGTGCCTTGCGCGATTTGTTTCGATTTCGCCCACCATATTCTCTGACAAGTACCTTAAACTAGTGCACCAATTGCTATTTATATAAATATAAATATGTTACGAATTGGCACGCACTGCAACTTTTTATATAAACACTTGTTCTCAGGTCAATATTCAAAGAGGTAATTAAATCATTTTAATTAGGTAATTGATACAGCGTTATGCTATCATTGCGGCACAAAACTGTCGCCCCAGCTTGAAGTTCTTTTGTGAACCAAGGAGGTTTAAAAAAATTGCTGGAGTGGAAATTTTTGCCCACAAGTGAAGCCGTGCCAACCGTGAGATGGTGGCTGTGGGCATTTGGAGGTTGAGAAGGAGGGTTTTCTTCGCACGCCCAACGAGTTTAACGTGGCAACCTTCTCGGGTCACATAATGCTCATAATGCCTCCTTGTGTTTCTAGTTTTCTTTTCTAAGCCTTGAATTCTATGCAAATTTTATTGCAGATTAAGTCACTGATACTAGTCTGCGCATTATTTCGTCAAAAACAACTGTCTTTTAATTTATAATTAACGTAGCCTTTAGACTAGCAAATCGAATCCACTTAACGTCTAAGTGGGCATCATCAGATAATAGCATGGTTCTGAGATCATTGGAGGGCAAACGCTGGCTTCACTGCTGCTGGAAAAGCATTGCGCTAGTTTCCACTCCAGCATTTTTTTTTTAAACCTCCTTGGTGCGAATACGAATAGACGTATATGACATAAAGGCATGCGTGCCCATGTATGCACTATGGTAAGTTGAAATACAAAAAAGCGAAAAAAACAACAAAATTAGCAACTTTTAAGATGTATGACTTGAATGCAATATTTGGAAGGAAGTCAGATGTATCTAGTAAGGATTTCACAACAATCAAACTAGGCCGACATTAACGACAATAGCGCAGCCACACCACACTAATTGGTGAAATGATTTAGAAATAGTACGTCTGCAGTTATGTCTGACCACCTAAATTTATTTGCCCACGATATTAAATGTTCGCATTGAAATTTTCAGATGTTATGACTACATCAGATGTTATCACTCCTTAAGCTAAAGTAGCAAGGCGCATAACTGGCATGTATGTCTCAGCAACGCACTGCATGTTTCGCGTATAAATTTTCCTATGATAACCAATTTCTCACCAATTTAGATCCGGCATGGCGCCTCAGATGCTGCACCATGTACTCCCCAAAGTTCCTTCGAGCGTCAAACGCCGGAGCAGTCGCATCCATGCAGCTTTTCAGTGGAGAGTACATCTTGCGAATACTCTTGAGCTTATGGTGCTTCGTGACCAGTAGTCTACTAGCGAAAGACCGATACGCATCTGCGCAGCTGTGCCTGGAGACAAGGGAACAAACTAGGCCCCCGCTATCTCTCGCCTACAGGGAGGAGTAGTGAGATTAGCAATGATGGTGTCAGCAACGTGCCACCGCAGGTCATTGGGGTTCCTTGCTGTCTGCTTCCATCTGCCCTCCTTGTCGAGACGGATATTTGGTCATAAACTGAACAGCCATGGGGATGTTTATCTCGTTTTCAACAGGAACCACCTATTCAACTCAGCATGCTCCACAAGCGCGTGTCAGAGGCAGGAGAGACAAAGAAAAAAGCTAGAATTGTTCTCAATGATCCCTTAGTAAGTCTTATTGAATATGAAAACAAAGAAGTTTTGTCACAAATATATGGCCTACTGTCAGCACGATGAATAACAAAGGAAAAGATAATGTTGATATGAAAGATTGCCAGGTGTGTATACTGGAATGGCAAAAAATAGCATGGTACACACACACACACACACACACACACACACACACACACACACACACACACACACACACACACACACACACACACACACACACACACACACACACACACACACACACACACACACACACACACACACTCTAAGTACGATGCTTCAGAAAGTACAGCTAAAACTCAATTTGACGAAACCAGTTTTTACAACTTTTCCGATATAATGAAGAAGTTTACATGTCCCGCCAAGTGGCCATAGGGTTTAATGTTGTCATGAAATTGACGCAATCGAACTAACTAGGCCCCAAATCTGATGTAACGAAGTTCTTCCTGAAGTGTTGCAGTGAAAACGTGAGAATTCTGATTTTGACCACTCGTTTTTCATATTGTGTGCTCTAATATGGTTAGAACATGCAGAAACCCCAGTAATCACTCTGACTTCATTTTGACAAGGATGCAGGGTGCGTACACGCAGTGTACAACAAACCTAAACGTAAACGGCCCTCTTGCGGACCAGGTTGTGCTAGGGGCGGCGGTGCTTTATGTTTTGTGCAAGCACTGCGACCCAGAAAGTACGGTGGTTGCTCTGGTTATTTCATGTTTTATGTGAAAGATGGCACTTGATCGCCTCGACTCTCCCCACAACTTTCTTGCTTACCGGTCTGCTCCTACAACCATGAAGAACGGTATCCCCGACTCTGAAGACAGGCAGCTGGTCCTAGTCTGATGTGGCCGCCCCCCCATAGCCTGTTTCACTCAAACGTGGGGGATCCATTCCCAATCCACCCTCCGGTAATTTTCGCAAGCGGAAGTGCGAATTGGCCATGAATGCACTGGCATGGTCCTACCTGGATGTTGATATGCGTTACATTTTGAAGTGAATGAATATACAGAAACCTCTCTCCTTGAGCTTCACCCCGCCACTGTGGTCTAGTGGCTAAGGTACTCGGCTGCTGACCCGCAGGTCGCGGGATCGAATCCCGGCTGTGGCGGCTGCATTTCCGAAGGAGGCGGAAATGTTGTAGGCCCGTGTACTCAGATTTGGGTGCACGTTAAAGAACCCCAGGTGGTCGAAATTTCCGGAGCCCTCCACTACGGCGTCTCTCATAATCATATGGTGGTTTTGGGACGTTAAAACACACAAATCAATCAATCAATCAATCAATCAATCAATCAATCAATCAATCAATCAATCAATCAATCAATCAATTAATTAATCTCCTTGAGCTTGTCCCACAGTAGTGTTATGTTGGTGTAGATTTCTAGAGACAAGAGAAATATAGGTACCCATAACGGATAAATTTGGTGTGGCTTCAGCTGTGAAGTTTCACAGGGAAGACAGGTATGCATGATTTTCCACCGTGATGCCATGTGTATGAACTTCACTTAAAAAAATATTTTTCTAGACGAGGGGTGGTTGACAGAGATGGCTGCGAGCCATGTCAAGCTGCGTTGTTTTACTTTCTTCTCGGTCATTTTCTATAGTTTCATTTCTTCCTTGTAAAACAGCATTAGTTTTACCAGCATTCAATTAGTGTGATGAAATTGCCGTGATGTATTGTTTAAGTTTCATGGCTCGATGCCTAAAGGAACGAGCTAAGTAGCTGGCCAGCTCATCTGTCAAATTTAGAATGATGACCTTAAATTAAATACAAGAACCACCAGAACTATAAAAAAAGCAGAGGAAAGTATGGGTAATGTTGTTTATAGTAACTATGACCTAAGCGTGAAGAAAATAAAGGGCACGAAACAACACCTTAGCGTTGGCAAGAATCGCACCTGTTACTTTCGAATAACGCGTCCAACGACGCATCCGAGCTACAGAGGCGATCATCGCCCGTCCACGTTGCAAAGTACGTATGTGCATTTAAACCTGGGTGTGTTAGTGAGCGCCGCCAGTACCCATGATGACGAGTTTGAAGAGTCCTATTCTTCTTGCTTGCGTCACGAAACACGCTTTTTTTTGACTAGCTGGCTGCTGACCAATAATCTCTCGCATAATATCTTCCAGCATCCAGTCGGCCAGAATATACGCCCGAATGCACATACACATCCCATAAAATGGGCGGAGGAGATGATACCTCCACTGTAGCTCAGTTGGTCAAGCATAGGACGCGTTAATCATAGTCCATAGTTTGCACTATATAGTTAAGTATTTTTTGTGTAAGTTAGCGATGTCTTTCTTTTCTTGAAGTTTTTTTTCTCTTTTTTTGCTGAACCGCCGTAGTGAATTAGCGCTTCCGCAGCTCGAGTATATATATATATATATATATATATATATATATATATATATATATATATATATATATATATATATATATATATATATATATATATATATATGTGTGTGTGTGTGTGTCATGCTGTCTATTATAGAACAGCAATGTTAAATAATCGAACATTGTTTAGTTCAGGAAATGAAAAACCTGAGTCCGGGTGGCACAATTTCTCCTCAGTCGTAAAGGTGCCACGTTATCATTTTGTGACCGCACTACTCCGTAACGACTCAGCATGTTGTATACACGATGCGTGACCACTGCCTGCCGATTGCGAGCGCGCGTGGCCGTAAAGATAGCCGAGTCTGGTCAGCAACCACCGTGCAATAGCCAATGACCACTGAAGGACAGTCACGTAACTGCGCAGACACTCTCTCAAGACTTCAAGCACTTTGCTGCGTGTATACGTATTGCGCGTGCTCATCGCTTTAGGCGGCTGGGACGGCACAGGGGTCAAGGTCCTTCTTCCTCCGACCTCCCCTGAAGAAAACTGATGGATTGATTTTAAAAGAAGTTTATTTATTATATCGCACAGTAGAAGGCCAATGCTCTGTGATTTGCAAAACATTACTGTTATGGACAACGGCATTTTACAATTCAGAGAGTTGAACGTGACTTGCAAGTCGATTGGGAAATTTTGTCCCAAGACCAATTGCATATCGACTCCGCAATATAACTTGGTCGTTTAAATACTGAACGCCTCATACTTCAAGGGTCATTCAAGGGTCACACCGGCGCATTGGAAATCACAGGATCTATGTTTCTAATCATCATCATCATCATCATCATCATCATACTAATCATCATTGTCGTCGTCGTCGTCGTCGTCTTGGCTACGCAGACTGCCAGGTCTTGTGCCTGGCAGCGGGCATAGCCACGTAACCAGGTCTTGTGCCTTCTGGTTCCACGTATACTTGGAAACATTTTAATCTCATCGGCCCACCTAACTTTCTGTCTTCCCCTGGCGCGTTTGACTTCTTTGGTAATCCAGTCAGTTACCCTTAATGATCAGCGGTTATCCTCCCTACGCACTACGTTCCCGGTCCATTTATTCTCCTTAACTACGATATCCTTAACCACGGTTTGTTTCCTGACCTGCTCTGCTCTCTTCTTGTCTCTACGGTTACACCTATCATTTTACTTTCCATCGCGTTCTGCGTCGTCCTCAATTTCAGCTGAGCCCTCTTTGTAAGGCTCCAGCTTTCTGCTCCGTGGCTTAGTACCAGCAAGATGCCGCTGTTTTATACATTCTTATTGAAGGTTAGTAGTAGAATACCATACATGATTTGAGAAAGCTTGCCGAATGAGATCCACACCCTCCTTATTCTTCTAGTTACTTCACTCTCATAGTTCGGCTCCGTGGTTACTACCTGTCCTTTAACAACGCCAATAATTGCTAAGATCAAAAGTTTATCTATTCATAGTTCATTCTAGCAGCGTGTTACATGGCTGTGCCATTCAGCTAGATGGGATATCAAAATTTACGAAAAGCAAAAAGGGTGTTAAGATGCAATTGCACCCTTCTCTGCCACCCTCCTTTCCCCCGCACCCATACTATTCACGAATGAGGTTTCGAGGTTTGTAGGCTTTGAGGTGGTTGTTACTAGCAATACTCTCATGAACTTTCATTCGGAAAGACCAGCTGTAAACGTGGTCTTTTTTGCTGTATAAAGCAGACGTATTAGTTGAGTAAAACGTCACGCCATTTAATTCACTCTTCCGATACCTGGAAAAAAGACCCTCACTCGGTGGGCTTCATTTTTGGCCTTGCGTGTCTGTTAGTCTCTCCATCGAAGATAATTTTAATTTCCAAGAAGGACTACATTTCTTAGCGGCGAACATTTCCCCTCCATGACGCATTGCCGACGTCCGTGAATACAAACATGTATCGATTACCGCGAGCTGAAGTGAGAGGCCTGGCCTGGGTCCAGCGACAGCGTAATGGGTCGCGTAAACAAGACAATAATAACAGGGCGGATAAAAACGCTCAATGAGAAGAAAAGGTGGCCGCTATGAAGAAGAAACATGGGTGACATAGGAAAAGAAGTGCGTAAAATAAAATACATGTATGGGACGCGCGTGAA
Source organism: Rhipicephalus microplus (assembly GCF_013339725.1). Lineage (NCBI taxonomy): Eukaryota > Metazoa > Arthropoda > Arachnida > Ixodida > Ixodidae > Rhipicephalus > Rhipicephalus microplus. The sequence continues at coordinate 62,668,856 of NC_051170.1, forward strand.
GCTAATAAGAAGGAACCAGTTTTTGTAAGACAAAAAAAAGTCACAGCTTTGCCGCAAAGGCGAAGCAATGAACGTGATAGCAATAAACTGGAAGGTCATGCGCAGAATGATAAGCAGATCGGAACATTCCCCGCGTTTCTCACGCACAAATGACGCACGAAACGTAATGAAATGTACAGATGAACGCAAATAACCGTCTAAGTTGTTACTTCGCTGGGTCTGAAAAGCGCGTCATTTTCGCAAACGGAGGCTGTGCAACGATTGCAGTCAGCTTTGTGCGCCCAGTAACTACAACAGAATCGTTCCAGTGCAATCCCAATGCCACCGAAGACGTATGATCCTCCCCAGTGGGAGATAAGGGCACGCGAGAAAGTGTGCACTCTCCTCCTCTCCGCGGGCCAAAGTGCGCGCTAGAAATGAGAGCCGCCGTCAGGGTGCCTTGATGCCCGCGCGCTCCGCTGAGGGTGAGGATAACCGCGTCGTCTGCTACGACCGCCGCCATTGTGCCTCCCCACCACAACTCGACCGTATGCGAAGCCCGCTACGCAACGCTCGTGTGGTGCCCTGATACGCCCGGAAACATGTGCAAGCTAGCGAGCTTTTCTTCTTATTGAAGCTTGGACATCTTTTAGAGTTAATTTTGCCTGAATGCATGCAGGGAGCGCATATTTCATGTAAGCTGACGGCTTGCGCATGATTTATGCGCTAGAGGCAGACGCTGACTCTTTCATGTTGAAAACAAATCCCTACGCCGGTTACCCCAGAGGGGATTCTAAATTTATATCGGTGGTGTCGTTTATATGCTTTCTTTGTTAGTGTTAATTATTATCTGAGGCTTTTACGTTCTAAAATGACGCCTGATTGCAGGACTGCAGCAATTTTGACAATCAGTTTTTTTTTGCCTGCACGGACACAGTACATGGGTGTCCTCTGGTGTTTTACGTTATTCAAAATGAGACCGCCGTGGCCTAGATCGAAAGCGTGAGCCTCGCGTCAGCAACCGAGCACCGTGCCCACTGAGGCGGACGCCTTTCTTATTGCATTAACTATTTCTCCACGATCTTGTCATCGCACAACTTGACTTGTTTTTTTTGTTTTTTTTTTGCGACATAGCGTGTTCATTCTACACAGCGGTTCCCCGTCTTGTCTTTATGCATCTTCTTTGTATGGACGCTTCGCGAGTACAGTTTGCATAAGCACTTGCGTATGATCCCTGATAGCTCACAGTATTAAGAAATAAATTATTTACTTAAATAATAATGCGTGCTGAAATAGTTTAAATGCTGACAGTGGGTGTGTGTGCGTGTGTACACGCCTGCCGTTTCCGCTATTATCATCCAGTGTAGAAATAATTTATTTTTGTGCATTAATGCAGCGCTGCCAGAAGCAATTCAAACTATACGCTCCATGGCAGAATTCACTGAGTACTGTCACTAGTTGCTTCGCAGTGGTCGTAAATGATTAAAAAACAACATCAATTGCATAATGATTTGAGACAGGACAAAAACAAAACTTGAAGTACAGGAACAATGAAAAAAATTTGAACTGCACACATTCTTACAAGGGTCATCACACCAGCATAGAACGCGTACCTAAACCGAGGAAAAGATCGTAGAAAAAAAGAACCTGTGTGGCTTTGTAATGGTTTGGGCGCTCGAACGGTCGGTAATCGAATTCCGGCCGCAGTGGCCCCACTTCGATGGAGATGAAATGCCGGAGTTCTTAAACTTAGGTGCAAGTTACATAAAAACACCTGTTCGAAATTTCCGAAGTCCTCCAATGTATACCGCGTCTCTCGTGATCATATGGCGATTCCGGAACGTACACACACTCTTTAAACTTCAGTGGGTACGACACCGCCGCTGCGCAAAGCTTTATTCCCACAAATGAATATTACGAAAAAAACAAGGATATCATCTGCAAAGAAACACGTGTAATGTATATTTAATAATAAAGTTCTCATCGCAAATAGCGAAACCGAGAATGAAGGGCAGATACAGTACCAACCAAGAGCAGCAAGCAATGTTTACGAAGTGAAATACGCGATTCATGCACACGAGAATCAAGCATACAGCCGTCAGCGTGTCTGTTGCTTACACGAAATTGGTGCCGGTACAAATTATGCATGCGGAATACCGGCTGGAAACTTACGCTGTGAATGGATGATCTGTTTGTCGGATGCCACTTGTCATGTTTGATTTTCACTGTTGAAAAGGCCTTCATTTCGGGTCTCTTAGGAAACAATACAGCTTTCAGAGTTTTTGCAATGATTAGTGCCCTGCGGCACGCAATACCCGCTACGGTGACGGTAGCGAGCTCATTAAACCGCAGAAAAGCGAGCGCCAGCACAATTATTCGGGCGCAGCGAACACGCAGAAGTGACTGAGTGGAGTCAAAATGGCGGCAATGCCGCCGCTAAGGCCGAGGAGGCGGCACCTGCCCTTACAAAGGCTGACACCACTTTAAGCGGGGACGCGTGCATCGAGGCACTCTAGCCGCCGTGCGCTCATTGCGCCATCTTGCTGATAATGCTGAAAACTCGGCAGTCCCCTCCCCCCCTCCCCGAGATGCCCGCCAACAGCGGTATGTGGTAGATATAAATAGCCCCGCTTTAACGTTGAAGGAGGTACTTCTTGGTGGTTTAGTGGTTACCACCTAGCATTCATGACGCGGAGGTCTCACGTTCGATTCCGCGCGCTGGAGTCATTTTTCTGGATTTTCTTTATGTTTCTTGCGTTTTATGTATATATAGATACACATACGGTGCATGACACCGACGCCGGCGGCGAAACCCAGCCGAAAGTGTTCATATAATTGCTATCGCAATAAAACTAACGCATTGATTCTTTTTACCTTAGCTGTCCGATGCCTGCACTATAGAACGTTCTATAAACGAGGCGGTGCACTCTCCTTAACATGACAAAATTAATGGTGTCAGCGGTTTATGAGATTTAATATCCCAAAGCGCGTCTGGCTATGTGAGTCATTTTAGTGGAAGACTGAGGATAATTTCAACCACCTCAGGCTATTTAACGTACACTGACAACGCTCAGTACACGTGCATCTAGCATTTCACCTCCGTTGAATCGAGACTGACATAGCAGAGACAAATGAGGTCGAAAGCCGGCAAACAGAACTTTTAAGCTTCTGCGGTGGCTTTATGGTAAATCGTAATGTTAGCTCAATGTCAGTACTGCAGATAATAGGGCTAGAGGCCCATGTACTTCAATTGAGGTGCACATGAAAGAACCCCAGGCTGTAGGAATCTCCGGAGCCCATCTCTACGGTGTCTCTCATAGTCATATTGTGGTGTTGGGACGTTAAACTCATTATTATTATTATTATTATTATTATTATTATTATTATTATTATTATTATTATTATAGGAAGAAGAAGAAGAAGAAGAAGAACGCCTGTGCTGTTGTTTTGTAAGATTAGACGATAACGAAAATGATCACTGCAATTTTAGCGCTTTGTAATGAGTGATACGCAAGCTCCCAATTACGAGTGTTTCCATTTCTTGTAACTGACAGCGCAAGCAAAATGAAAAGAAAAACAGAACAAACTTCGCACCCGTGGTTGACGAACCTTCAACCTTCGTATAATGTATGCTTGCTTTATCTGTCAAGACAACCGGAAGGGGAGGGGGCGGGTTTCCGTCATTTACTATTTTGTGTTCTCTTGCATCAATGTTGAGAGTCTGACCTTGAGAGTATTAAACTTCACCACCCCTTGCTAAGGTATCAGATACAGGACATCCACTAAAACCAAAATACAATTTAGTGCAACAGCCTACACCGCTAAGGAACTGACCACTGCACCTTAGTTTTTCATCTCAATGCACACGCTACGGTGGTCTAGTGGTTTCGGTACTCGCCTGCTCGCCCGCAGGTCGTGGGATCGAGTCCCGGTCGTGGTGGCAGCCCTTTTGATGGAGATGATAATGCTTGAGGTCCGTTTACGTATATTTAGGTGCACGTTAAAAGAGCCCCTGGGGGTAGAAATATCCGGAGCCCTCCACTACGGCGTACCTCATGATCATATCATGGCGTTGGGACGTTTAAATCTCAACAATCATTGTTAGTGTTATCTGAAAGCATACAAGCTGCCATTGTCGAGACACATTGCAAAGAATAGGCCGGAAAAAATGTGATTGCCAGATGAGCTCGGCTCCTATAATTACAGCCATAACAAATAAGCAGGCTACGTATGCCATCATGCTTCCACTTGTTTGGTTAAAGTCACCACCTGGTAAGCTCTATGTGATAGTTAAGTGGCGAAAATGAAGCCCTGTCATTTTTTGTCTTGTATATGCATCCGTTATGATGGGTGCGTCTTCAAGTGAGTCACTATTTTCCTCTTAACAGTTAACTATGGCTTCCATGTTTACTGCTGCATTCGTATTTAATTTCGAGGCCTATTAATACCACTACCACCCCCGTATCATATCTCTGCTTCAGAGAAAGAGTGAAAAACTTTATATCGGTAGAGAAAATACGTCGGGTAGTGATGTTAAAATATCGGCTGAAACAGAGTTTTCATTAGGTTTTACCGACGTGGCATTCTTCCAAGGGGCAATGGGAAATCCTTTTCCCAACAGAAGTCTTGAATCACCTGAGATAAGCGCTTTGAGCAAGCGCCACCTTGAGCTAGCCTATTCAAGGACACTGCAAATGCGCTTTACTCTACCAAGAAGGCTACACGATTGAGTTCTGCGGAAACTTGCATGGCTGTACATAACAATTCCTCAGCCTCTCCGTATGGACCTTCAAAATGAGTGGTCGAGGCGATGACGTTTTATTTCCTTGTGTGTTTACAAACTAACTCGCATTATACGTATATCACATGACAAGACGTTTTCATGACTTTTGGAGGCTTGAGATCTAATTTGACGTTCTAAATGCAAGGTTTTATAATACCCAAATTGAATGCCTTTATAAATGTGCTAAACGCACTACTAAGGAATAATAAATATAGGAGAATGGCTTCTGTGGAAGGGTATTTTTTTTCTTTTTGGCAATAGGTTAGCTGCACGCACCGACACCAGAGAAGAACAAAAAATGAGTCGCAGTCTGAAATTCTTACTTCTTAATTATTTGTGCGCTAACCTAACAAATGACAGTTGGGCCTAAACCAGTCGTGACCGCTTGTATGGAAAACGTGCCGGCGTGTCTTACATGTATTGCAGGCTTCAATTGAGACTTGGCATACAATCGTACGGCACGCAACGAACATCAGAAAGCTGAATAGGGCACTTTTCATGGCAGTCTAGAGTTTTATTCTTGAAAGTTTATCGCTAGTTGTAATGTCTAAGCTGTTGAATAAATAATAATGTTGAGGCATGCAATCAGGCCAAATAAGAGAAGCATGACTTACTTCATGCGACGGAAAGCAAGACTGCCTTTGTTGTATTTTAGTTCTCGTTATGGAAAGGGGGGGAGGGGGCATCTAGTGTATTGTACAAATGCCCACAGTGCTGTGCCTATTTTTTGTTGTCTATATTGTTTTTTACGCTTTTCGTAGCAGTATGCACAATAACGAGGCCAACTATGTGTACTTTTTAGAACTGATAAAAAAATCTAAATTCAAGGTTGCTTCAATATGCAGCCCGAACACTAAGCTTTGTCCTTGCACTTTTGAGGCTTACTGTATGCAGTATAGCATAATGGCGCTTTTATCAGGTGGAGTCACCGTAGAGGACGATGAAAATAGCCTCGCGCAAGCAGGCGACGTAACATCTACACTAGCTAAGCGGCAGCCGCCGACAACAGGCGGGCTGTGACGCTTCGCTGAAGACGTTTTTCAAATAAATGTAGTCACGGTCCCCTGCACTTGAGACCTCCACAGTAGTGGAAAAAAAAAAAAAAAGAGGAGCATCCAAGCTTGGTCGCCTACGAAGACGACAAGGCCGATTGAGTGTGGCCCCGAGGTGGGTTTCAGTTTCATGTATGAGAAGAAGACGAACATTAATGTTTTATAAGACCACCCAATTCTTGGCATATTGTCGCAGTGGGTAGGAGCCACAAGGGAAGGTGAACAAGAACAAGAACAAATGCGGCTGTGGGGGGAAACGTGTTTGGTGCGGACACGAGGCCTGCCTTCCTGCTTCCCTATGTTTCACAGTTTCTCGTTGAGTGCCTGCCCCATCGCGGTGGTCTAGTGGATAAGGTACTCGGCTGCCGACCCCACACGTCGCAGGATTGAATCCCGGTTGCGGCAGCTGCATTTTCGATGGAGGCAAAATGCTGCAGGCCCATGTGTTTAGATTTGGGTGCACGGTACAGAGCCGCAGCTGGTCGAAATTTCCGGAGACCTCCACTACGGCGTCTCTTATAATCGTATGGTAGTTCTGGGGCGTTAAACCTCACATGCACATTAATGAATCATCAATAAATCGTTGAGTGCCTGAGTACAGCCGTTGCCGGAGCAATGCTGCTGCCCAACGAACAATCTATCTGCCTACAGCACCTATAGATACAAGCCATCGCACGATGCTTTGAAGTTTATCTAATCGGAGCTGGTGCTTCGAAAGAAAGGATTTTGCACGTGCCGCCACAAGATCGACATCGACCGTGACAACAGTGACACCAGTGGCCCCTTTAAAACTGTGTCGCACGCATACCACCAGCATTGGTCATGAAAGCATCTGCAGAAGCATGTTCTCATTCATGACTCCCTATGTTTTGCAAGTGAGTTACTTTAACAGACTACCATGTATGAGAGCTTTCGATCTGAAAGCTTTTGTATTGTAGTGATTCCATGCGCAGAAGCCCCGTTGGTGCTTTTTTGTACACTGCTGTTAATATGTGGTGATATTGGCAGAGCCCGGGACCCAAAGGTGATCAACTTACTGAAATACATAAACTGATGAAAGATATGCATGAACGATCAATTTGCATTGAGCCCACGCAAAAGGCTTTGCCAGGTGACATTCAAAAGCTTAGGCGAAAACAGCTTTCGCTTGCTAAAGACATTTGCAATATATTCACACTTCTAGAAATACACTCTAAAAAAGCGAGTAAAAAGGGTGTCTTTTTGTCCCACAACAATAATCATCATCTATAATGCGTTCCATCCTTGCGCTATCGCCCCACGCCCGGTACATTCCGGTCACCATCGACATGCCCATTATCTGGTTTACATTGCATTCTCGATAGGAAAGTGGCCAGCGCCGAGTTTTCAAGAAAGGAAGCGCACGCAACCCTGATGGCGATTATTGTTGTGGGACAAAAAGACACCCTTTCTACTCGATATTTTTTAGAGTGTAGTTGAAAGGAGGACATCTAGTATAGATGATGTCCCGTGCGAACTAACAACGAATCAACTTACAAAGCAAGTGGAAAACGACATGCTTGGGCTACGTGCGCATCTATAGATGAGGCCGAGTATCACTCTCGGAGGGACAATCTGTTATCTTTTGTTATCCTAGACAACGCCTCTGAAAGTACACAGCAGACTGAGGAAACCATCTTGAGCTCTTTTCACCGGTCCCTGGATCTAACTTTGTCGGATGATAACGTTGGGCGCACACATAGAATCGGCCGCTTTTCCACTGATAAAGTTCGTCCGATTATAGTAAAATTTTCCACCTACAAAGTGAAAGAAATCATTTTTTTTAAACGTCACGTGCTCAAAAGAAGCAAAGTGGTTATGCGAGAAAATTTTTTGGTTAGTGCTCACCGTGCTATGTAGAGTAATGCTAACTTCGCCAAAGAGCTTCATTGCCCTTTTAACCTGAGTTACAACAAACTTTTTGCAAATGAGAAATGCTACGGCCACGACTACGTTACTGATGCGGTGCATGAAATCGGGCCATTCAGATGCGTTACTAATACGATTAGCGTCGATAACTTCTCTTCGCGGCAACTTCGTTCTGGTCGTCAAATAATTGCTTCCTCAGGGAGTTAGGAAAAAGTAAGGGGTGGTGGCACTTGCGATGACTACAAAAAAATGATCATGCTTTCTATCAACGTTGGCAGCCTCCAGTCCAATAACGATGAAATTTGTGCAGTGGTTATTGATTCTAACATCCATATTATTGCGTTCACGGAAACGTATACCTTTGTGACAAAATCCGAAACGAAGAATTCCTGTGCTGAGAAAAAAAATAACAAAAAAACATCAACTTACCTACATACTGCAGGTAAAAGCTTCATAAGCAATCGCTTTTGTTTTCATGTGTTGCAGGCGTGGTTACGGGCCAAACGTTAAAAACATTCATCACAGTATTTTATATTTTATCACTGCATAATTGTTGTTCGCATTCGTGGTAATACGTGCAAGTAAAATCACTATGCGCTAACGTTTGCACAGTAGAAAATACTTTCTTGACTGGTTATGGAGGTAAAAAAAAATGACGTGAGAAGTAGTTTTGCTATTTCCCGCTTCATTATTATTTTTCACGTATATGGCTTCTCATCATTTTTCTTCCATAATTTAGCTTTTTGCGAATATTTGTTTGAATATTGACAAAAGAAATAAATAAATGCACATTACGTTTATAGAATTCTACACATGAGAAAAATTCAGCCAATCATAATGGCGGAAATGTAATTAGCGAAGCGGATTCACCAATGTGGACAATCACTTACGAGCGAAAAGTGTTGTGAATGCGGTTCCTTTTGATCTGTCAATGTCACACTTTTCAAAACGGCACCGGCTCTCCGATCGCATATCTTTCGCGTCAAAAGTGGCACATGAAAAATCAATAGGAGCTCTTGCTCGATACATCTTACGTGCATGAAATCAGCGGGCATAGTTCTTTCGTAAAAGTATTGCTGCCTCTGACGCGATAGATCTGTGATCAAAATCTACGTGCCATTTTATAATACGGTACGCTACGAGGTCGTTCTCCAGGCCTTGGAAGTGTACCGTGCAGCGTAGCCTAGCTATTGGCATGAGAGTAAGGGCAATGTGAGAGTAAGGGCAAGGAGGTGAGAGTAAGGGCAATGTACAAGCCTCTTGCCCTCTTTTTCGGAGAGAGTGATGAGCGAGAGGCGAGTGAATGAGAGGTGGGAAGCATGCGCAGCTCTTGCTGTTTTTTGGAGAGAGTATAATACCCATGCCACACGGGCATAGAAAATGACATTTGGTGGCGAAGGCCGTCAGTTCCCGAATGACATTTGTTTCGCCGGCGCTGCTACACGTCCAAAGCGAATGACATTTGACTTGAAGATGTCGATCACAGCACCTTCCAAGTGAGCATTGAGTGAATAGCAACAAAAAAAAATTAAGAAGCATTTACGAGCTTCATACACATCAGATAATCATTAAATGTAGAAATAAACGTATTACGCTGTCCTAAGTTTTAGTTTTTTTGCTTTGTTTTACAACATTGCAGCCGACCATAGCAACCTAAGCCAACACTAGTCAGATCCACAGCGTAAATAGAAAATGGCGCCTGTCGCATCGCACCCACGGAGGAAGGAAAGGTTCCTCCGTGCATCGCACCTGTCGCATCTCTCAGAAGAAGATGAAGATGTCGCAGAGTTCATTTTTTTCATGGCAGCACTTGTGTGTTTCCGTGCAAAGCATCGTGCTCAAGAGCGAATAATTTTGGAGCAGAGACGAGTTATTATGCGCCAGCTTCAGGACATTGAACTTAAATTAATATCAAACCATTTCAACCTGAGTCACGGTCCTCACGGAGAAAGTGAACTCGATGGCGATGGCAATGAAAATACCAGTGTTGCATGCTTGTTTGCCAAAGTTTCGCTAAACTTGACAATCGTTTCATTATCAATACTTTATTTTCTTCGTATAACGTTCAATGCACCTTTTTAAGACTTTAGTGCAAATAAAAGACGGGAAATTTCATTTTTAGCTCAATATGATTTGTTTCATATACTTTCAGGTAAATCGCACTTCGCGAGCTGTGTCGTCGAGAGTAGGCATTTCTCAGTCAACTGAGTTCTGGTGAAGGCATTTGGTGGCGAATGGCATTCGAATGACATTCGGATGAATGCCATTTTGTTCGCCCGTGTGGCACCGCGCGAATGGCAATAAATCTGAAGGCATTCGGGGGTAAATGCCATTTTTTCTGCCCGTGTGGCACGGGTATAACTTGCGCGTATACGAGGGGACGAGGAACAGACGAGATCTGCGTGATTTTGCACGGAATCATTCGTGGACTTCGGGCTTCACTGATATGGAATTGCATAGAGATGACCCGAACATGCGTAAGAAAAGCGAAGTCGGCTAAACGAGCCCTACTGCGTCCGCTTTGGCAGGGAGTCAGGGCGCATGTTGCTTCATGGCGGAAAGGCAGTCCCTCCTTACTTCCTGCGTTATTATCGCCCCTGCGATAGCGGATGCGAAAGGTGAGAAATGGTGGGAATGGAGAGCGATGCAAGGCTTGCTGTTTCGTAAACTTAGCGTACCGGGAGGTGATATGGTGTTCGCTGGAAGGGGGGGGGGGGCAATGGTCATGGCTATATTTTGAAGAATTCGGTGTTAAAACCATTGAGATTCCTATACACTAGAGAGAACTCTAGCACTAGTATATATGAAAGCTGCAACTCGCGGTGCTTTAAGCAGCATGGGAATAATGGGTAGCATACCGATTTTTGAAAACTTCACTCTTTCGGCCCCGTATGGCTCCGTGTGACCTGAATACTCTTTCCCAAGACGCAAGGCAAAGTTTAGCAAAGGTTCAGCAGTTACGCCTCACCACCTTGACTTTTGTTTAGGCTCACCAATTGAAATCAGCTCGTGGAGTTCACAACGGTCCGTTATTTTATTCGAAACAAAACTGAAACACCGTAATAGTCAAAGCGACAAGTGCGTTCGAAACCCCAAGCATGGGATCTAGGAAAATCGCTGTACTACCCTCCATTACGATTGTGGCTGAGCGATCGCAGCGCCAGAGATTCCTCTAGTAAATATTGTAGGAAACTCTATGATGGCGACACTTGTGTAAGATGACAGGCTGACTGAAGAGTCAAGTGAGCCATTTGACCGACACGTGTAAAATTACCATTGGTGAACTGAGGGTTCACTTGTTCCCTCTTCTCACATCACGCCGGTTAGGAGTACGTCAACTTAATGTAACCACCATGACAGCACCAACACTACGAATTTTACATATTAGACGAGTAGTCACGTTTACAGATGTAATGCTACGTGGCAGACTCGTAGATTTGCTCCAGGTGGCAAAGTCGGGAATTAAGTAAAGACCAGGTGGTTTAAAGTGCTCCATAAACCATAGTGCTGCCCCGCCGTGGTGGTCTAGTGGCTAAGGTACTCGGCTGCTGACCCGCAGGTCGCGTGATCGAATCCCAGTTGCGGCGGCTGCATTTACGATGGAGGCGGAATTGTTGTAAGCTCGTGTGCTCAGACTTGGGTGCGCGTCAAAGAACCCCAGGTGGTCGAAATTTCCGGTGCCCTCTACTACGGCGTCTCTCACAATCTTATGGTGGCTTTGGGACATTAAACCACACATATCAATCATCAAACCATAGTGCTCTACACAAACAGGAGACAAGATGAATACAAGATAAACGCGTAGTGCAAAGTAAGTGCTTGAATAATACACTAACGTGTGCTGTGCCAAAGTTGCAACGGGTGAAGTTTCGGCACCAAGAAGGTAAACACTGAAGAGAGAACTTTTGTGAAAAATATTTCAGAAAATTGTGATGTATTGTGCACATATAAGGAATTCTGTCACCGGCTTTAAAAAAAGGGTCTCGTAGTAGGTGTGTGAGACGTGCGTTTCAACCTGCGAAGATCAGCCGCAACTTTATTATCTACCGTAACAGTACAAAATAGTTCAGATGGTTGAAACAGTGCAATGGTGTGCTGTATACAAAAAAAGTATACCGAAGACACTTCGAAGGACACGATGCGAGTATTGGCGAGATGTGACGTTATACGTTAAGATAAAATGTTCGACACAACAGCAGATTGACGCTTTCACTGAGCTTTCATTAAGGAAATCGAGACTTTGTATGCTTGCTCGTGGCTGTGCAGAACATTTTATCCGATGCAGGCGGCTTTGCAACTTTTGATTTTGTATATATATAGTCGCGCAGCTGGTCTATTTTTTATTTCAATGTTGTGGTTTCCTTTGTTAGACTGCAATGTTTAAAGTATTTTAGCATAGGCGTGTGTGCAAGCGTATTACATTCAACAGCTTTGCTTAATGTTTATAGGAAGTAACAGTGCAAGTTGTACTGTGCGTGAGCATCTTCCTAACATGCGTCTGTATGTACACTGTTACCCTGCAAACACAGCGCAACGAACCACAAGAGACCGATCCGTAAATATATATACACGTTTTCAAGGAAACTGGTGGCAACAAGCTTTTGATCATAAAGCGTAAAATGAAACAAAAAAGATGATATAACTCACAATAACATTGGCAAAGTTTGACGTCAGCTTGGTGGAATATATTGCAACTACATAAATTTGTACCAGCCAGAATGAAATCCTGGGTTTTTAAGTGCCGCAGTCTTGTAGACAGTATACTTACGAGGCATATGCCTTAATGAAAAACATTGGGTCAATTTTGAACAACCGTTTATTATCAGGTGCACTCAGCGGTCACTAAACGAGCCTTTATTCGTTCCACCTCCATCTGATCTCGGCCGTCACTACGGGAACCTAACCCGCACCATGAAGCTCGGCCTCACAAACCACCTTTCGTTTTCTCCAGTTTACGTGAAAGCGAGAAAAAAAAACCCAAATACTTCGCTGACGTTCGCGGGTATGCACACGAAGGGAGCAAAAAAGAAAGAATTATTCATAAAAGGCAGGTCATGCTGTCGCTGAAGGTGAACCGAAGCAATGTACTCACCACTAAGCAATGCGCGTCGACGCAGCTAGAAAAAAAAATAATCTAACTGAAGCAGTTGACCACGTGCACAATACTTGCAGTCTTTATTCATGCACCTGCCGAACAGGTAGCAGCCGTGATTCCCACGTTGGTAATGCTATTGCCGAACTGGCAAGAGTTTCAACGAAGCTGGGTTTCACGTGCAATTAATTACTCTATATATAGCGCCTTCCCATCGTGTTTTACGTTATCGCAGTCGAAGGCGTTTGTTGCTCAGTGATTGCGCTAATTGACAGCATTACGTAGGGGGGAAAAACATCGAGCGCGTGTTTCCAGTGCAGAACACAATCTCGTTGTCATTTTTAGTAATAAAAGACACGTTTAGTTGAGCGTACGTGACCTCTGCGGACCCTCGACTAGATATGTCTAACATCTACAGTTTTACGTGCATGCAACCAACCTCTGTAAGACTACTAGGCACACCGGAGTAGAGCACTCCAGAAAATCGGGCTCTATGGGGTATACAAAAACTATCTCTAACAACGCATAACGCTGTTTGAATCACACTTGTTCTTGCCCAGAGCGCACGAGTGCTTGGATGTAGACACGGCCGCCGGTCGCACGTGCTTCCTCGCATCAACCGCAAGCCACTGTTCATGTTCTAATTATAGCACAAGGACCTATAGACGTGGTAAGACTTCGTTAAGCATCACTAAGCCGTCGGTTTCGGCATATTTTGGAGGGAAGCGGCGGCTGATGTGGTCGACTGACGGCTCTGAACGACTTTGATTTGAACAGTACACGGATTTGTCCCGTTCAGCCTCTGTCGAAGTGCGACTGCCGCGGCTGGGATTAACCCACAACTTTCGGGGCCCTTGAGCAATCACTTGCGAAACTGGGCGTTATAGAAACAACTGAAAAAAAAAAAACTTCACGCGTTGTGAAGTTCTTTTTCTACGCTATTCTTCTCGTATACATATATGCTCGCTGCGCGTTTATTTCCCCCTGCGTGTCACGGAGTGGCGCGCACGTCCCTGTGGCGTGACCACTGCAACGTGTCCAGAGCATCGCGCCCCTTTCTCAATTGCACTGACACACCGAGCCTACCAGCGACGAAGCAGCAAAGCCGGTTTGAGGAAGTCACGGCGTCTCCAACTTACTGCTCCTCGCACTTCGATGCACGCCACGATGTGTGACAGAAAGCAATAACAGAAAACGGACAAGGCGGTGCCTGGGGCGAACTGTACATTGAAGCGTCGCCGCTTTGTTCTTATTTTCTTATTGCATAATCCAGACCCTTGAGTCACCTTTGCATGGGAACACCAGGAAATAGGAGCCTCGTGCAACTACAGCTGCCTATAGATAGATCAAAGGCGCGGCGTTGCTTGCATTCAAATGCATCCGGGCTCAAGGTCAGCCTGTACATCATCGCTCGTCCATGAGAACGTGATGACTTGAAAGATTGCGTTGAAGGTCCTCCCAGTTCCGTTTATCACCGTTTAAGTCGGTGTGTTGCAGTTTTGGCTTTCCGTGCCATGGTTCAAGGTGACAAAATATATAGGTCCTCCTTGAGAAAACGGGTGCAGTCTACACTCTGATCTAGGAGGCGCCGCTCCCGTATATCCTGAGTGGCTGGCTTCAGAAATACTGGACTAGAAGAAGTAAGAACGGGTAATCCGTTCCAAACCACATTACGGAAGATGCGCTCGCTAGTCAAGTGGAGTGTTTTTGTCACGGTATTCGCTCTCGTTTTTGTCGAGACATGGGCGGTCCCGAATCCCCAGAAAGATTGGACACCCCCAGTTGGATCGTCGCACGACTTGACGCGCCTGGTGAATTTGGGCGCAGACCTCGTGGAGAAGCTTGGTTGGAAGAAAATTGGTGGCAAGAAGCTCGGCGCCGAAAGACCGTCGAACGTTCGTCTCTAGCTGGACAAAAAAGTCGCCGCTGAGTGTGCTGCAGGCTGTGCACAGCCACTTGAAAAAGACTTCACTTCGCTGATGGATCTTCAGGACGTTGAAAAGTAGTGAGTGTCTACGAGAGAGAAAGACGCAGGGCTTTTCGACTTGGAAAATGGAACATTTCGCATCAAGTGCTGGTACTCTTTTCGACATTTCTTTTAAAATGCTTGGTCTTGCACCAAATGCTGCTGCATAACTTCTGTCTCCAGCTAGACGAAATGACGGCGTTCAAGCTGCTGAAGGGTTTGTACAGCCACTTCAAGGAGCCTCGTCGTTCTTCGTAGATATTCAGGGCGCTGAAGAGCAATCAGTGTCTTCGAAAGGGAACCGCGCAAGATTTTTGACTTGGATCACTGAAGCCGTTTGTCTGAAGTGCTGTCGCTTTTTTAGAATATTTCTTTAAAATAACTTGATATTTTATTGAGAGTCAGCGGAAAGCAAAGCCGCAATTCGACTGGGGAGAATTGAATGTCGTTGAATGTTTATTGTGGGTGTCTCAGCATAAGAAGATCATGCTTGCCTGTTTTGTCATGTGTAAAGAAACTTTTAATGAATTTACAGTGTTCTACATTAGCACATAAAAATGCGATTCATAAATCAAAGTTAAACAATTTCTTTAATAGCAATGAAGTTATGAGATATAGTTGCAATGGTCTGATATTTTTGTTAGGAGTCAGAGACAATGCTGATCTGTCTTAATGGCTTTACAATGTTCTACATAAGCACATCAAAGTGCGATTCTTGAAGCAGACTTAAAAAAAACACTCCCTATAATAACAACAAAGTTATGAAATATAGTTGCACTGCTTGAATATTTTTGTTAGCAGTCAGATTACGCGTTGACCTGTCCTAAGTTATTTACATTGTTGACCTCTCTTAATGGTTTTACAGCGTTCTACATAAGCGCAAATAAGTTCGATTCTCGAAGTAAAGCTAAACAAACGCTTCATTTAATAACAATGAAGGTATGAGATATAGTTGCAGAGGTTTAATATTTTTGTTAGCAGTTACATTGTACGTTGACCTGTCTTCTGCGTGAAAACCTTTCCGATATGAAATGTGGAGAAACGTATGCCGTAACTGAAGAGAATAAACACCGAACAAAAGTAGATCTCGTGTAACAAATGCTTATTTGTTTTCTTGACCTGTAATATGAATAGTCGTACGGCATCAGATGACCACAACCTGTGCGTGGGAACAAACAAGCTGCTCTAGGCGACTTCGAGGAACAGTTTGTCCACGGGTGGGTGCTTCCTTTCTGAAGTGGATTCCGAAAAAAATATGTTGCGTTCGAATGACAAAACTTGATTATACCACCGTGTGCACACAATCTGTAGTTAAGAGTGCAAATACTTAAGTATTTATGTGGGAGCACACGCAGATGCTCTCGAAACTATTCTAGGCTACCGGGTATACAATGATTGCAGTGCGGGAGTGCAGCTGGATAAGGGCTTCTCATTGAGAAAAGGTAAGCAAAGATAGCAAGTGACAAGGCACAGCAAAGTCCAGTAGCTACCTCAGGTTGGCTGTACCAGAAACGCCGCCACCAGTTTTTATTAGCCGCCCGCAAGAGAGTCTTGCGAAGAGCAGTTGCTACGCATTCACGCACGCGCACCTTCTTGCTTCTTTGTACGCGATGACTCATGCTCGGCCACACTTTCAAAGGCGAGCGCGGTGATTCCCCATATTTTGGCGTATCATACTTGGACTCATTTTCTTCCTGCCCTGTGTTACTGGTCAGCAGCATAGCCCGAGGGCGCCTCTCCGAGTGACGTCAGTTATGCGCCCCTTACACTTTTTTCTGCGTCAATCGAGCGCGCCCTTCGGCTCTTTCGTTGTATAGTAGGTAATCGTTTTCCCCACGCCAAGGTCGGATGTCGTCATTTGCCTTTCGCGCTGCGCACTTATTTAAGGTAAGAAGTGAGAGCGTGAAGACCACACTTGTGTCGGCCGAGACAGGCGTTTTTGTTGTCTCCGCGGCTTTGTGTCTGGAGAGACGTTTTCTGCTCTTAAAGTGTTTCCGAAGCGCGTTTTGAAAAGATGTGATCACTCGCAATGAATGGGCTCCTCGTGGCCGTCCTGCTCGTCGCCTTCGCTTTCGCCACCGTTTGGTCGGCGCCGGCACCCCAGGACTTGCCGGCCGAGGGACCAGCGCCTGGCTTCAAGGATCCGTTCGACCTGGGCATCAACATTCCGGATATCTTCAACTTGAAGCTGCTCACCGGACGCAGCCGCGGAACCGATCTCGGCATCGACATCCCGTCCATCCTCAACCTCAAGCTCGACCGCTCCCGTGGTCGACCGGGAGGACTGCTGCTCGACATCTTGGGAGGCAGGTCTGGAGGAGGTCGTTCGCTGTTCAGGCCGTCCGAAGCAGAGAACACATTTACCGACAAGAGCTCGTAGGACCAAGTACGCAGTCAGATCAAAGACTACATACAACCTTACCGGTCATTATGATGCGTGGACTGAGAGCATACCTGTGATGATTTTTGGCTGTGATCCAGGTGGTTTTAACGTTTTATTTGCGCTTTGTTATCGTGCAATGTGCTTGTTGCAGAAAGCCGATCTCCACACCACCTGAATGAGCATGGCAATTACGAACGGTTCGCATGTTGTTAATTAAACTACGTCTTTTTTTTCCTTGAAAAAGGCAAGCTGATTGCTTTTGTCATCTCTAGCACCATTGCCGATGATGAAGAGTAGGTGGCTGCGGCTGACAGTACCTCGGTGATGCTGATATCATACAGGTCCAGTTTCACAACACGCCAATTTGAATAGGGTATGATGGCTTATTCCCGTGGAGCAGATTGTTTTGATGATGACATTAGCAATAACTAATTTGTCTCGTTATATATAGCTTTCAATGACATGGTAATAAGCTGCTCCAACCACGGTATTATGATGGATGTTTGAAAACTTCATGAACACAAAACATGCGAAAAAGGTATCCTTAATTAGACGTGGGAAAGATAACGCGTTGTGAATTTGACACTATCATCATTTTGCTGCCGGAGACGAACATTGCGCATTGATTACCGGTTGTGTAGCCGGTGGCTGTACGTATGGGCACCTTACCTGATATATACAGCCCCATAATAATTTTTGTTGGTGCCTTTCAGAGATTATTTAAAAACGTAATCAAAAACTGACTCCTTCTAACCAAAAAGTGGCACAAAAATTTTAAAATATCGTCTTCATGTACTTGGATGGTCAAAACAAGAACGAAGAAGGTACTCATGCAATATATGATTTTAAGATTATATGATTTAACTTAAAACGTTCGAAGAGCTTACCGAGAATTCTTGAGTCGAAGAAAAAAGTTTGGCCTATCCCACGTACTTGGTAATTGACGTAATGCGAAGCATGAGGAGGGAACGTAGGCATGTGACCATGCTGTAAGATTTATTTACTGAACGACACATCATGAATTGACGCTAAATATATGTATAAATGCTGCACACAAAAACTTATGCTGGAGAGTTGCAGAATTTTATATGAGTAGTTGTTTGCACACGCACAGTGATGCTAACAAGACCATAAGTGCAACACCAGATGCGATAGGCTGATATGGAGCGCTGAAGCTCACGGTGATGGTAGCCCTGGACACTAGTACATAAATGAACTTTAACGCAAAGCAAATAATTACAATTGATGTTAACCCGACCTGACAGCTGTATCATAGGTGTATATATGCGATGTTTATAAAGTTTGATAGCACTGCAACCACAACTGACGTTTCAGGAACATTAGGGTCTACTTGAAAAGCAGTTCTGAGACCTGGCTTGGCTCTGTGGTATAATGCTTAATTGCGACGCTGAATGCTCCGGTTGATTCCTGCTTAGACCCCGACATTTACTTTTTGCATTCGTTGGGTAAACTCAGCTGATGTCAATTTTGCCCTAACGCTCGCGCACCGAAATCGCCCATGCGTGTTCTCGTCATTCTTAGTTAGATACCAAGTGTTATCGCTTGTGGCACATACCCGCATACTATGCAGTGGCACATACCAGCGGTTATGCGCCACTGTCACGGATGGCCATTTTTGGCGACACCGCGTCACGGCAATTAACGGGCGCCGTACTCCCCGACTGACCGTGAGAAACGGCGGCACATGAAAGGGAACCGATAAGTGCAAAATGGGGTGCTCTCCTTAGAACGTCGACGCCGACAGTTAATCCTTTTGTAACTGTGCCGACGTCTGCAAGGGCGTAGAAGGCCGCGGTATACCCCGAACAAGGATTAGACTACAAGACGCCCGGCTGAGAGCTAAGTGGTTGACCATTCCCACGGAGAAAAGCGTGGGAAACGCTCTGGTGGCCAAGCCGTATGACAACAACCCGACAGGTTGTCACTCTCGCTAGTTGCGGGCCCTCTCCCTATTAAAAAGGGGTGGGTTAAAAATATTTTTGGGGTGGAGTTTCCCCTCAATTAAACGCGCATGATTGGACCCAGGTAGAGGTCTCTTGTCCCCAAGGAAGAGAGCGAGGAGACACGAGGGAGATTTAAGCGCATGATTTTGCCCTGTTAGGCAGACTAGTCGCTGACCAAGATGGTGTAGAAACAGATCAACAAGCATCTCTTCTAGAAGTTTTTAGTGTGGCTCTGTATCGGCTGGCCACCTAAACTTAGCCGTTCGTCTAGTTGTGACGCGATATTAACGTCTGCAACGTAGACATCGGGACTTCGCCTCGAGTTAGCTCAACCTGCTCGAAGTCACCTGCAAGCACTAGCCTCCCGGAGCCACCAGCGTTGCAACACCGCCGACATCGCAGTCGTGCCAGAACTCTCTTCGACTTCTCGCATCCGATCGTCGGGGACACAACGCTGCCGGTCATCACACGTATGCCTTCACCTGTTTATATCTTCGAACTTTCTCCTCCGTCGTTCTATTTTTGTTAGTTTGTGTAGTTTGTAATAGCTCTCTCTCGTAAGCTGGTTTATTGTTTTGTTTTTATATGTATTGTTTTAGTTGTATCAAGTGTTGATGTATTTTGTTAGTTGTGTTGAAGTGTTGTATTAGATCCCGTGTGCTGCAATATCACTAGAGTAAAGTTGTTTGGTTTTCCCACGTCTCTGATCTCTTCACTGTCTCTGCTTGCGTACGGAACGAACCAACCTGCTGTCATTCCCGTCGCCGACTTCGCGCTGGCGACGCTAGAGTGGCAGCTTGTAACAAAACTGGCGTCCGCGAGACAGGACGTTCCGTACAAATAGTAAGACAGTGAGGGGTGAACGAGAACCGTGCGGACAGCGGGGGGATAGAGCCGCACAGTTGAAGCGGTTGTAGCCTGCATAAGATTGCGCTGGTTTTTATAGTGGCATTATAGTGACAGTTGCAGTATGGAGTGTATGGATTTTGATAAGTGGATCGCGTACAGTAAACAGTTAGGCCTCGAGGGCGCCGAACTGAGACAATGGGTTATGGAGCAGCAGGAACAGGCGCAGGCGTTAGCCAGAGAAGAGCGGACACTGGCCCGGGAGGAAAAAGAAAAGGAGAGAGAACGCAAAGAAAGGGCGAAAGAACGAGAAGCGGCAAGGGAAGCGGCAAGGGAAGCGGCAAGGGAAGCCGGAGAACGGGAAGTGCAGTTACTGCAATTAAAGATTCGCCTCAGTGAGGGTAGCAGGGTTAGCCGATCCAGCAGTGAGCACGGCGATGCCGGCGAGAAACTGTCATTTGAGCGAGACACATGGTGTCAAGGGCTAGTCACGGTTCTGCCTTGCGAGGCAAATGAAGCTGTTGCGCGACTCAGTCAGCAGAACGCGAACAACGAGGTAGTTAAGGCAGAGATGTTCCGGATATCCGGAACTTCTGTCTGGACAAAAGAAGAGCAGCTCAGACAAGAGTCTAAAAGAAAGCGCGAAACAGAAAGACAACAGTCTGAAAGCGAGGCGCGTCGGAAAGCGATGGACGTAAAAGTGTGGCAGGCAGCGCTAGAATCAGAAATCGTGCTAGAAAAGGGCCCGCATATTGTCACGATGAGTCACAAGTACTGGGGGATTTATTAAACCACCAGGTAGCTAGCACTAGGACGATGCGTCAGTCGTGGCTGGCTCTCGAGTAAAGAAGAACGCGATCTTCTTTTTTCCTCCAGATTTAGAGCCGCTCTTGCTGTCAACCCACTACGTGCTGGCGGCATTATCCCCCCTTCCGAAAAAAAAAAACAAGTACCAAAAAGAGGAAAGGAAAGTACATAGCAGCACCGCGATGCTACTACATAAACACGTGAAAAAAATGGAAATTCGGTGAAGTGAAAGTAAAAATTGAAGAGCGTGCCAACATAGGAAACGTCAATTAACGAGAAAGTAAGTTCACAAAAATAAACAAAAAACACAAAGAACGCTGTACGGTAAAGGAAAAGTTACGAACAACGCGCAATAAATGGCTTCATGCGCAACACATGAACGACGTCCGGCCTCAGCCGTGTCCTGCTCCGTGCATGGGGTGTTGAGTCCGGAACCACTTCGTAGTTCACGTCACTGACGCGGCGTAACACTTTATATGGGCCAAAGTACCGGCTCAGCAACTTTTCACTAAGGCCACGGCGGCGGACGGGCGTCCACACCCAAACTTGATCTCCGGGGCTGTAAAACACTTCTCTGTGGCGGGTATTATAGCGTCGTGCGTCTGCCTGCTGTTGCTGGCCGATGTGCAGTCGCGCGAGCTGCCGGGCTTCCTCGGCACGCTCTGCGAATTCTTATGCGTCTGTTGCCAACTCGTCTTCGTCCTGACACAGTAGCATTGAGTCTAGCATGGTCTGCACTTCGCGGCCGTAGAGAAGCCGAAATGGCGTGAATCGCGTGGTCTCTTGCACGGCGGTATTATACGCGAAGGTCACGTAAGGCAAGATCCGGTCCCATGTTTTGTGCTGTACGTCGATGTACATTGAGATCATGTCTGCGAGGGTCTTATTCAGTCGTTCAGTAAGTCCGTTGGTTTGCGGGTGGTACGCAGTTGTCCTTCGGTGTCTGGTGTTGCTCAGTTTGAAAACTTCGTCCGTAAGCTGCGCCGTGAATGCCGTCCCTCTGTCCGTTATTACACTGGAAGGAGCACCATGTCGTAACACGATGTGGCGCATGAGAAATTGTGCTACCTCAGAAGCCGTGGCTCGTGGAATCGCCTGGGTTTCAGCGTAGCGTGTCAAATAGTCGGTCGCGACGATCACCCATTTGTTGCTGTCCGCAGACATAGGAAATGGCCCGAGAATGTCCATGCCGACTTGGTCGAATGGCGTGCAGGGTGCTTCAATGGGCTGAAGCAAACCAGCTGGCTTAACAGATGGTTGCTTTTGGCGCTGACATTCCCGACAGCTCTTTACGTACTTCTTTACGCTTGCTGAAAGTCCTGGCCAATAGTACCTCTCGCTCACTCTGGCAAGTGTCCTTGAGTAGCCCAGATGACCGGATGTGGGTTCGTCATGGCAAGCGAAGAGGACGTCGTCTCGCATGTCTCGAGGAACCACCAGGAGGTAAGCACGATTGTTCGAACGAGCGTTCTTCTTGTACAGCACACCGTCTCGTAGGCAGAACGACGTCAACGAGCGGGATAAATGACGTGGTATGATTGCACCCTGGCCCTCTAAATGATCAATGATTGGACGAATCTTTGCATCATCTCGCTGTCGTTTGCTCAAGTCTGATGCACTAACGGCCCCCAGAAAGCCTTCGTCTTCCTCTGCTTCCTGACTGACGACATGAAGGGGTGCGCGTGACAGTGTGTCAGCGTCTTCATGCTTACGGCCGGACTTATGGACGATGGTGACATCAAATTCCTGCAGCCGCAAACTCCACCGTGCTAGCCGACCTGAAGGGTCACGCAGGCTTGCCAACCAACAGAGCGCGTGATAGTCCGTCACAATCTTGAAGGGACGACCATAAAGGTACGGGCGGAACTTGGTGATTGCCCACACGACTGCGAGGCACTCTTTCTCCGTAGTAGAATAATTCGCCTCGGCACGGGATAGAGAGCGGCTGGCGTAGGCTATCACTCTTTCGATGTCCTCTTGACGCTGAACGAGCACTGCACCGAGCCCAATGTTACTAGCGTCGGTATGGACCTCCGTGTCAGCATCATCGTCGAAATGAGCGAGAACGGGCGCTGATTGCATGCGCTGTCGCAGCTCATAAAAAAGCTGCTTGTTGCTCGTTTTCCCAGACAAACGGCGTGTCGTCCCTAGTGAGACGAGTCAGAGGTTCTGCTATCTGTGAAAAGCCATGAATGAATCGGCGATAGTAGGCGCACAAACCAAGGAAGCGCCGGACGGCTTTCTTATCGACTGGAGCTGGTAATTCGGCAACAGCGGCAAGCTTGTCCGGATCGGGACGGATTCCTTCGGCGCTAACTACATGTCCAAGAAATTTTAGTTCTTTATAGCCGAAGTGGCACTTCTGTGGCTTTAGTGTGAGGTCCGCCGATCGGATAGCCTCCAGCACGCTGCGCAGGCGGTGAAGGTGCTGCTCAAACGTGGTAGAGAAGACCACCACATCATCAAGGTAGACAAGACAAGTCTGCCACTTGAGCCCTGTGAGGACAGTGTCCATCATTCGCTGAAAAGTTGTTGGTGCTGAACACAAGCCAAAAGGGAGCACTGGAAATTGGTATAGGCCGTCTGGAGTCACAAAGGCTGTTTTCTCACGGTCTCGCTGATCTACTTCGATTTGCCAATACCCGCTCTTGCGATCGAGAGAAGCGAAATAATGGGCACGACGAAGTCTATCCAGCGAATCGTCGATACGTGGCAGCGGATACACATCCTTTTTCGTCACGTTGTTAAGCTTTCGGTAGTCGACGCAGAAGCGTAGCGACCCGTCCTTCTTTTTGACAAGTACGACTGGAGATGACCACGGGCTGTTAGATGGTTCAATAATGCCATCGTCAAGCATCTCGGTGACTTGCGTACGTATTGCTTCACGTTCTTTGGCCGACACGCGGTAGGGGTTCTGGTGTATCGGACGTGCGTCCTCGTACGTGATGATCCTGTGTTGAGTGATGGACGTCTGGCGGATCTTTGAGCAAATTGCGAAGCAAGACCTGAACTCGAACAAGAGCGCTCGTAGTGCAGTCTGGTTAACGGTGGACAGATCAGGATTGATCTCAATATTACTCATTGACGTGTCGGCGGTATCCACTATTTCCGACGTGAAACAGTGGGTGACGTTTGCTACTTCGTGGGCAAACGCTATCGAAGTGCCACGGAAAAGATGTCGATGCTCATTGCTAAAATTGGTTACGAGCAATTCAGATCGACCATCACGGAGGTGTATTACACTTCTAGCTACACAAATGCCTTGCTGCAAGAGGTGTTCTAAATTTGTCTCAGCCACCACATCGCCATCGCCCAAACCACAGCATGTTACGTCGACTAGAACACTTGTTAGTGGAGGAAGCGTCACACTCTGTTCAGAAATACGGAGTACGTCGACACGCCTTCCACCATCCTGCACATTGATTGCTCGCTGGGCTGAGAACGAGACGCGGCGCTCTTTCAGATCAATGATAGCTCCATTTTCTTGTAGAAAGTCAACTCCCAGAATGACGTCACGGGAACATTCGCGTAGAACAAGGCAGCTTGCTACGAATGTGTACCCTTCAATCTGTACTCTAGTTGTACAGGCACCCAGTGAAGTAACGACGTGGCCACCAGCTGTCCGAATATTCGAGTTATGCCACGGCGTGATGACTTTCTTCAGCTGCGTTGTCAGTTTCCCGCTCAATGTGCAATAGTCTGCGCCGGTGTCCACTAACGCATTGACTGCACAACCATCAATTGTCACTGCTATGTCGAGTGAAAGTCGGCCATCCTTTGCAGCAATATGTGATGTCGGACCGGTTTCTGTACAGTTCTGCGTCAATAGGAGGTCTTCAGCGCTTCGACGTTCAGCGACCCCGCCCCCAGAGGTCGCTTTGGCTAGTTTTCCCGGCGGGGGCTGGGAGACCGTGTGGTAGAATACCGCTGGGGCGTTGATGAAAATCGCCTCGGTGATGGCGAGCGCGACTGGCGCCCGGCAGATGGCGGTGCATGCTGCTGGGAGAGGTAGTTTTCGATGTCGCGCGGTCTCTGGCCGTAACGGGGTGGCGGTTAGTACGCAGAGAAGCCGCGAAGCCCAAGACGGCGATATGGGCACTGGCGGTACAAGTGATCAGCTTCTCCGCAGTGAAAGCACAGAGGCCGGCGATCAGGTGTGCGCCAAACATCAGACTTTCGAGGAGACGTGCGCCGATCGTCGATGTACTGAACTGGTTGCACTGAACGATGGGCGACAGAAGCACCAGGGACAAAGGCCAACGGTGGTGGCGTGTACGTGCCTTCGTAGTACGGTATGTGCTGCGCTGACTGTAGTGAAACAGCAGAAACAGGATTAACGAATAATGGCGGCGTTGCAGCAGGGCGTTTCAAGGCTTCCGCGTAGGTTGTCTCACGGCGGTATTCAGCAGGAGCTGGCACAGCTGTATCATGAGGCAAGGTGTCCCGGAGGGCCTGGTGCAGCTCATCCTTGATCACAGTTGCAATAGAGTTGACTGTAGGATGAGGTGTTACACCAGCCTTTTGTAACTCTTCACGTATTATATCACGGATGAGTTCACGTAGACAGTCGTTGTTGGTTCTAGTGGCGGTGAAAATGTCGGCAGTAGACATGCCACTGACTTGCCTGTCGTATTGGTTGGATCGCTGCTGCAGCATTTTTTCCATTGTCACGGCCTCGGACAAGAACTCCGCGACCGTCTTCGGAGGACTTCGCACGAGGCCGGCAAAAAGCTGGTCCTTGACACCGCGCATCAAGTGACGCAACTTCTTGTCCTCCGTCATTCTTGAATCGGTCCGTCGGAAGAGGCGCGTCATGTCTTCGACGAACGTGGTCACAGTTTCGTTTGGCAGCTGGACGCGGGCCAGAATAGCTCGTTCAGCTCGTTCTTGGCGATCGGCACTGGCATACGTCTGCAGAAGTCTACGAGAGAATTCGGGCCACGTCTTCAGCTGTTCCTCTCGGTTTTGATACCACGTACGTGCCCCGTCTTCGAGATAGAAGTAGACACGACCCAGTTTCGCTGCGTCGTCCCACTGATTCAAGGTGGCTACGCGCTCGAAATCCGCCAACCAGTCCTCAACGTCCTCGTGCTCCGAGCCATGGAACGTCGCCGGTGCGCGTGGGCTTTCTAACGTGTAGCGGTTCGACGTCGTGCTTCCCGTGTCGGTTGCCGAGGTTTGCACCGAAGCGCTGGTCATGTTTGTCGACGTGGTGGGAGCAGTATCGTCGGCTTCCGGAGGCAATCCCCTGATTCGGCGGCTGGTCCGATGCACGGGAGTATTGACTGGCACTGGACTCGTATCGCGGCTTCCTGGGGGGGTCTGCAGCATCCGTGAGACTACCCAGCACCTCCACCAGTTTGTCACGATGAGTCACAAGTACTGGGGGATTTATTAAACCACCAGGTAGCTAGCACTAGGACGATGCGTCAGTCGTGGCTGGCTCTCGAGCAAAGAAGAACGCGATCTTGTTTTTTTCTCCAGATTTAGAGCCGCTCTTGCTGTCAACCCACTACGTGCTGGCGGCAATATTCTCGAATGCATCCATATAAATGATGTAGAGAACGAGGCCTTGGCCGGTCTGGAGGTAGAGACGATGTCGAAGGACGCTCCTTGCGTGGATGAGGAGAGTGCCAGCAGCCCTAATGGGCCCAGTAAGATGCTGGAAACCTCCTTCGTGCCTCAAGAGTACGATTCGACATCGTCAAATGTAGGCATGATTAGCACAGTGGCGAAGCAGAGCGAAGACCCGACGCTTCAGGAATGCAGTGATGCCGTCGGAGAGGGCCCAGTTAATGGCTGCATCAGTGTGGACCAAGCTAATTTGGCCCGGCAGTCCGTCGTGACACCGAGTTCAAAATGTTTGAGCGTGGGGCAAAATGTAGCACAAGCTCCAACGAGCTTCCCAACCACTCAGTTCCCGACGCGACATGATGATGGCATTGAGAGAAAGGGGGCAAGCAAACATCGCAGGAAAAGGAAGAAGCGGAGGCGTTCGGCACTTTGTGAGCCTAGGGCAGGTCCCACTCCTTCCCAACAAAGACTACAGGCTAGGCCATGCACACGTTTCAAGAAACGTCAATGGTGGCGTTCATGGAGACACAAGCGGCGAGCCAGGTGTAGAGGGGGAAAAGGAGGTGCGTCCGAACGAAAGCCACCCGAACGAAACGCGCGGTTTATTTCGACGACTTCGGGAAAGCGGCCTTCCCCGAAGGTTCAAAGTCGAAAAGGCACAACGGCTAAGTACTGCGTGGGGGCGACCACAAAGACACTATTACCCAGGCTTCCCCCCTGTTTCTGGCGTCCCTTGCACATTCCTGAGGGAAGCCGGCCGAAATGCAGAATGAGGCGTGACAGCGGGACACAGCCTGGCGTTCGTGCTTTTTTGTAACCTCTGGCGTGCTCGAAAGCCGCCGGGAAAGGGACCCCATCGTGTGCGATTCAAGCGAATCGAATTGAGAAAGGGGGCACGGTCAGTTGAGTAATTGTTGCACGCGCGTACTAAGTATAATTATTCAGGGCAACATTGGAGATTCATGTTTGAGTCGTTTTAATTTTGTATAGGTTACAAAATTTGATGTAAAGTTTTTAAAAGGAAAACCGCCGAGCCAAAAGCTGAAAGTTAGCATCGAATTAGTTTAATTATGAGTGCGAAAATTTGCATAAGGTAAAACCCGAGAAAATGTGTCATTTTTCTAGTTGTTCCAAAGGTTTAGTGTGGCATCGTATGCCTCCACTGCCATGGGGATGTGGCATGAATGAGCATTTGAGGAAGATGTTAGCATAAACCGAATGATTTCGTAAATTGATTAAGATTGGCGTGACCCGGTACAGTTGTCGTTGCACGCATTGAGACTTGAGGTCTATGAGCATGTTGTTTTTTTTCCCTTCCGTCGGTTGTTTTCTGTTTGTATGCACGTATTTCATTGTATAAGAAGTGTATTTTGAGTTATTTTCTTTTTGCTTGGTGCATTGGCTGTTTTACTTGCTGTAATGCACATTGAAGGATTGCACTACAGTTGAGGAGCGCACCTGTTCCATTTTATTTGGTAGTATACATTCGCGCAGTGTATTCTGTATTGATGGCTGCCGTACACGGCTATTTCCTCTTCTTGTTTGTATGGCGCATTGATATTGTTGCGTGTAAATGAAGCTGGTACTCTAACCATTGTTTGTTTTTCCTTTTGTTGTTACTTTGATGCACTCTGCCTATTTATGTTGTGTATGAGAGGGACAGTCCTCATGCCTCCCTTGTTGTTGGTGTTTTGTTCCTTGTTGTCGAAAAAAAAAAAATTCCCCTCCGTGTGAACAAATGTTATGAATAACATTCTGAAAGTGGGGGGCAATGTCACGGATGGCCATTTTTGGCGACACCGCGTCACGACAATTAACGGGCGCCGTACTCCCCGATTGACCGTGAGAAACGGCGGCACATGAAAGGGAACCGATAAGTGCAAAATGGGGTGCTCTCCTTAGAACGTCGCCGCCGACAGTTAATCCTTTTGTAACTGTGGCGACGTCTGCAGGGGCGTAGAAGGCCGCGGTATACCCCGAACATGGATTAGACTACAAGACGCCCGGCTGAGAGCTAAGTGGTTGACCGTTCCCACGGAGAAAAGCGCGGGAAATGCTCTGGTGGCCAAGCCGTATGACAACAACCCGACAGGTTCTCACTCTCGCTAGTTGCGGGCCCTCTCCCTATTAAAAAGGGGTGGGGTCAAAATATTTTTGGGGCGGAGTTTCCCCTCAATTAAACGCGCATGATTGGACCCAGGTAGATGTCTCTTGTCCCCAAGGAAGAGAGCGAGGAGACACGAGGGAGATTTAAGCGCATGATTTTGCCCTGCTAGGCAGACTAGTCGCTGACCAAGATGGTGTAGAAACAGATCAACAAGCATCTCTTCTAGAAGTTTTTAGTGTGGCTCTGTATCGGCTGGCCACCTAAACTTAGCCGTTCGTCTAGTTGTGACGCGATATTAAGGTCTGCAACGTAGACATCGGGACTTCGCCTCGAGTTAGCTCAACCTGCTCGAAGTCACCTGCAAGCACTAGCCTCCCGGAGCCACCAGCGTTGCAACACCGCCGACATCGCAGTCGTGCCAGAACTCTCTTCGACTTCTCGCATCCGATCGTCGGGGACACAACGCTGCTGGTCATCACACGTATGCCTTCACCTGTTTATATCTTCGAACTTTCTCCTCCGTCGTTCTATTTTTGTTAGTTTGTGTAGTTTGTAATAGCTCTCTCTCGTAAGCTGGTTTATTGTTTTGTTTTTATATGTATTGTTTTAGTTGTATCAAGTGTTGATGTATTTTGTTAGTTGTGTTGAAGTGTTGTATTAGATCCCGTGTGCTGCAATATCACTAGAGTAAAGTTGTTTGGTTTTCCCACGTCTCTGATCTCTTCACTGTCTCTGCTTGCGTACGGAACGAACCAACCTGCTGTCATTCCCGTCGCCGACTTCGCGCTGGCGACGCTAGAGTGGCAGCTTGTAACAGCCACTGTCTGGCGGGACGTGTTTGACGACGTAGGCGATGGGATGATGACATCATTCATGTCATGACCAGTGTGTCATATTCGTCAAGCAACCTTACCCTTCCATACTAATTTTGGTTCACAACAAGTTAGGCGTGGGATCAAGCGAGAGCAACCTGACGTTATATATATATATATATATATATATATATATATATATATATATATATATATATATATATATATATATATATATATATATATATATATGTGTGTGTGTGTGTGTGTGTGTGTGTGTGTGTGTGGCAAAAATGCTTGCAGTACGCAAAGAAATAAGGCAATGCTTCTCATTAAACAGAGAAAGTACCTGTACAAGTGTTAACGACCTCGCATCCATGACTTAGACATGGAGCCCCACGAACTACACCTGATTAGTCATCGTGAAGACAACGTCTTCGGTTGGTTGATTGGTTGACACCTATTAATGAGGCCCAACCCACCATTGGCCATGTAAATAAGGGTCAACACACCCCTTCTTGTTTCTAATTTTTGTCCCCGTGTACTTGCGCAAAAACAAGATGGAAAACTGATATGCCGACCCCGGCGGTACAACCAATTTCCGTGTTTTGTGAACCGGTTCTAGAAGAAATCTCTACTCCTTTAGGCAACCGGAAATTACGTCATTGTAAACATGTGCCTGAATGGCGATTTTCTCAGCATATATATAGGAAGTTAAAAACCCACCTATAGAAACGTCTACAACATTCAGTATTGTGTACTAGTGGACTGGTTTGAACTTGGAATCAGTACTTGGAATAGTGCAATCAGTACTTGGAATAGTGCTATCGGCGATTTTGAAGATGGGTTTCTGGGTTGACTTCACTTCATTACAGCTCGATACCCAGCGAAATTCTTCAATAACATTATTTTTTTCTTAGTAACAGGAATTGCACGACACATAGGCATGCGAAGAGTTCCACATTGAAAAAGAGGGGTAGTGGTAATGTTTAAGCTTAGCCCTCCCCCTCACCACCCAAAAGACAGCGCGTTTAACAGTATAGATAAAAAAACAGAAAGAAAATCAAATGAAGCGATGATGCCTGCTCTAAACGATTACAAGCGACTACTCAAAATGACCTGCCTCAGGTCCCTGCCTTCACCTCCTCGGTGGTACGAGGGTTACAGTACTCAGTTGCTGACTCAAAAATCTTGGCCTCGACTCCGGCTGTGGCGGTCGGACTTCGATGAAGGCAAAATGCTCAAGGCATGTGTACTGCGCAATGAAAGAGCACGTTAAAGAATCACAGATCGCTGAAATTCGCAGTACGTTTCACTACGGCCTGCCTCGTGTTCATAATGTAGTTCTGGCACACACAAAAAAAAAACACTCCAGATGCTACTTAGTTCCTGCTTTCCCGGCAGCAGAGATTTTCTGGAATGCAACATCAGGGGCCTTCGGCTGCTAATATTGGTGAAGACCTGCGTGGCCATAGCTTTGTTCTTTGAACAAACAGGTGACACTTCCAACTGAGAAAAAACGGCTAAAAGTTTGCACTAAGCCGCAAAATGCTCAATACACAGTGAATCTGATCGGCATCACGCTTGTTTATTGCCTTAATGCTGCATGTAGAGACACAACTTCGGTTCGAACTTAATTTGAACTTGGCCGTAGCGATGTTGAGCTTTAGCTTGGGAATGCGATTTATCTTCGGTTGCATAATGGCAGCATATGGTTAGGCACGAGCTGTGCCCTAGCTTTGTAATCACTAAGTGTCACGTCACAGTGGTGCGACTATGGTTACGCGCACGTTAATAATGCGTGGTTTCAAGCAGGTGGTACGGTGATTTAAGATACCGCTTCATCAAGGCACATACCAGTTTATAATAATGACTATTATCTGATCGGTCGCATAAATTTTCTGGCACATGCCCATACGTTGGAAAGACAGCTGTCTCTTTCATTCTTAGTGGACCAGTGGTGACTAGTGAAGTTTACTCAATTTTATGTAGGGCATAATTGTATATGTTTTAAATGTTTTTGAATAAGGTGTGAACAAGGAACTATTTACTAAGCAGATTCACTGTTGAAAGTCTGCCCCATACTTTTTCTCGGTTAAAACGGCTGCGTCTTAAACAGCAGGGCTATGGCCACGTACTTCTTTTTTAAACGCGACAGCATTAAAAAGCTAGTTTCGCAAAAATTCTGGCATCGGCGATGGCGTCGTAGGTTGGGAGCAAAAAATCATCTAAATCGTAACCAAAAAATCAAGAACGATTCTAATGAAAAAATTGGCAGATCCCACGCACAGTGGGAATCGATGATATGCGAAGCACGAATGAAGAAGGTTGATATGTCACTTTAAAGTCAGCGCAACGTTTCGAGGTAGACGTAAATTATTTGTACATGGCTTCCATGTCATTATTATCATGTTTGTGCCTGGCGTTTGTGTTCGCCGTCCATTCCTATCACGTAACACCAAATTTGGTATATGTGAAGCTAGTGAAACGGCCGAGAGCGCACTACAGGCGTAGCATGTAGTCATGTTACACGCCACGCGCGTGGATGATTATCATGTTTGGACGTGCCATTTACCTTCGTCATCCATTCACGTCACGTAACACCAAATTTGGTAGACGCGAAGCTAGCGAAACAGCCGCGAGTGCGTAGTGAGTGTGGTATGCAGTCATGTTGTTACATGGCACGCATCTCATGATTATCATGTTTGCAACAGTCACATACTTTCATCACCTATTCACGCCCCGTAATATCGACTTTTGTACAAGTGAAGCTAGCGAAACGGCCGCCAACGCATCATGGGCGTGGCATGTAGGGATGTTGTTACAATACACGCATCTCATGATTATCATGTTTCCACCAGTCACATATCTTCGTCATCCATTCACGTAACGTAATACCAAACTTGATATATGTGACGACAGAAAAAGGGCCGCGAGTGCATTATGAGCGTGGCGTGTAGTCATGTTGTTACGCAACACGCATGTCATGATTTCCATGTAAAGGTATGTCGCTATTGTTCACCATGCATTCATGTCATACCATACCAGTTTTGGAACATGTCATGCGAACGAAACCATCGCAAGAGCAGAAGACCATGAAATGTAAATCGTGACATTCATGACATATATGTCATAATTTTCCTATTATGACTAGTCAATGATGCTCGTCGTACAGTCATGTTATGCCATACCGATATTGGTATCGATACCATTATCGAAACGGCCAGGAGAGCTAAAGGTCGTACGCGGCTAGATAGATAGATAGATAGAAAGATAGATAGATAGATAGATAGATAGATAAATAGATAGATAGATAGATAGATAGATAGATAGATAGATAGATAGATAGATAGATAGATAGATACGCTCAATGTGGGCGAAGTTCACTAAGAAATGCTTTGCTTTAAAAGAAGTCTCCCAAGTCGTTTTCAATGCTTAGATTAACGCTCGAGCGTTTAGACAATAAGGCTGTCTAATTACCCTCATAAATTGCGCGACTAACTCGTATTTACGAGTACGTCACATCACTGAACAGGTACGATCTGGGCTCGTATAGTTTATTTTCACGACGTGGTTTCTGTTTCGCGCGGTATTTGGGCCAAAGCCTCCAAGATGGCAGACGCGCAGCGTGCCATCTTGGAGGCCATGTTCGTGTTGTCGCAGTAGGATCTTGCGCTACATGATGACGCCACATGTCGGCTTAACTGCAATGGCCTGCTTTGTTAGTCCTCTTCACATTAGTGCATTGCTGAATAACAGCGAAGCATTTCGCTTTCCGAAGCGGAGGGATGACGGTTCCGACCCTGTTCGCTCATTTCAAACACCAAATCATCTTTGAAGCGACGGATTGAAGGAAGCAGTGACATCAAATGCTCGAATGGGAGTAGTACGATTTGTACAAATGTTTAGTATATAGTGTGCAGTGCCGTGCTTTTGAAAAGTTACAATACATTCTGAGGTAGCATTTCTGCAATACAACATTCAAGCACAATGAGAGAATGTGTGACGGGTGCGTGCATCGCTTCTGCCAGCTATGTCCAAACGCAGTTGTGGGATCGAAACGAACCACCATTACATGAAGTTTCGTAGCGCAGACAAGCTGCCTTGCAAGTTTTGCAACTCGTCCAGAACGGAAAGTTCATAGAACCATACACGCAACCGCTAGAGGCACTTATGCACTAAATAGTTATGCACTGAGTCCCTATAACTTTTGTAAACGCCGTACACAATCTTACGCAAGCTACCTTAATACGCTATACATTACCAATAAGTTATAGACACAAGAAGCATGTTGATTAACAAAAGCATCATACCTCTCAGGGAGAAAAAAAAATGAAGGGCTGTATAGAGCGTGAAGTACTTTTATTCTCTTTCTTTACTTAGTATGGCGCTATAAAAGATTCCAGTCCCCCCCCCCCCCCCATATACAAAAGAGTGAGCGGGCCAGCATCTAAAAAATTTAGCATCAACACCAAACATGCAGCTCGTACCTAAAAATCCATAACAGTTTGGATGCATTGTTCAGTATTTCAATTACTTCATACTGGGTGCTGAAATCATCATTACCTACAGAAATATTTTAATTAGATTGCATTAATCATATTTTCTCTAGCAAAGTTTCATGTTTACTTGTAAGGAATAGCACCCTTGATGAAAGGCGAGCGGTGATCGTGCCGAGGGTGGCTGGGCGAAAGACCCAATTCTCTAACCCAATGGTAAAACTAAGCTTCTTGCTGATGACCAGCTGTTTAACACTTTGGTAACGTCCCGAAAGTCGGAGTTTTTTTTCCCGCGTTTCTCCCGCGTTACAACTCAACATGGTTAGCGTTCAAATGTATGCGTGAAATCAATGGAATTAGGAACATCTAGTGGGGAAGCTCTCAGGCTTAAAGCTCGCTAGATGACAGTTGGTTAGTTTACGCATTCTACAAATGGTCGCGTACCTCAGTCCTTGGTGGGACACAGACTACGACGGTGTTGTTTGTACCAAGTGGGATGACCATGTTGTCTTAAGCCACATGCTATACGTAGTTTTGCACCATGTGACCCTTTCCCAAACGACAAGGAATGGCACAGCATGCCCGAAAGTGATGTGCTCCAATATACACTAGGGAAGGAAGGAAGGAAGGAAAATAGAGGGAAAAGAAAGGCAAGGAGGTTAACCAGCCTATAGGCAGCCGGTTTGCTACCCTGCGCATGGGAGAGGGATGGGGGAGATGAAAGAGAGCGGAGAGGGAAGATAGAAACAGCACATTCGGCAGCACCGCGCTAGGGGCCATCCAAAAGGCCCATGATATGGCGGATATAGCCTGAAGGTCTCTGCCTCAACGTGGGAGTGGCTCTCTACCTAGCGTTTAGCAGGATTACCTTAAGGGCCCCTATTTAGGACTCCCCATTCT
This sequence comes from Rhipicephalus microplus, assembly GCF_013339725.1. Taxonomy (NCBI): domain Eukaryota; kingdom Metazoa; phylum Arthropoda; class Arachnida; order Ixodida; family Ixodidae; genus Rhipicephalus; species Rhipicephalus microplus. The sequence continues at coordinate 62,703,507 of NC_051170.1, forward strand.
GCACTCCTACTTGAAAGAAAGTCGCAGCAGCACCATGTCTGGAATGAAGATGTCATCAATGCAACAAGAAGTTTTGATTTGTCTCTTAGCCTTTGTGACACCCGAAGGCAGGGGTCTAGGCTTAGTTTTTGAGAAGCAGACCAGGCTATAGTGGGGATTGAAGATAACTATGTACGCTTTATGATATGTTGCATAAACCCACATTCACTCCAAAAGCGTTAGAGCATGGGCCACTTCGTAGAGATAAATTTAATTGAGCCTTAATGACCATCCAAACGGCAAGTTTCTTAAATGCATTACTATGAAAATTAAATCATGGTGATTGAATTCCGGTTGGACCAAGGCTCAAGTAAAACATTTAAACACACAAGGAGGGCGATGAAACTGTGATTTGTGAATGTTGGCTGGAACAAACGGAACAAATATAATTTTGTAGCTGTAAGATAGGAAGGATGGCTGTGAACGTGCCAGCGGTAAAGGATCTAAAAAGCTTGCATGTGTTTTATAACCAAAGAAAAGTAACAGCTCGGCGGAATGATAATAATACTAATTGATGGGGTTTAATGTCCCGAAGCCACGATATTGTTATGGGAAATTCTGTAGTAGAGGCCTCCCGAAGTTCGACTTCCTGGGTTTCTTTAACGGGCACCAAATCAAAGTGAACGCGCCTCAAGCATGGAAAATATGACCTCTGCCGCTGGGAGTTTATCACGCAACCATCGTGAAACCAGTCAAACACCTCATCAACTAGACCGTGCACCGCGGTGAGTCCACACGGACGAAGAACCTCGTACGATTCTCAAGTATACCGCACGTTACCGCTGCGCATAAAAATACGAAGGAGAAGTGTGAGGACAAGTCGACATCGTTCTTTGATCCTTGCGCGAAATAGCGTGCGTCTTTGTCTTTATGCCTTAATTCCGCCACCTTGGCACTTGAACGCAAGATCAGTGCTTGATAAATGGAGGAGTTTAAATAATTTCTGACAAGTCTCGAAAGTACGCTTCTTCGCAGAGGTAATGCGTTGTTTTTGCATCTCACCTGGCCCGTCCCCGGCCTCACAGCCCTAAGGGGCCGCTTGAAGATGCGGGAGGCGTCTTCTTTGATCGACTTCGAGATCGGCTGCGGGGCCGTTCAAGCATTGTCACAAGGGAAATTGCGATGAAATGAAGGTTGGTTGCTTCCTCAACAGCTGGGCGCAACGTATCCGAGGGGGACAGGCTATGAATAAGCCTGTGCCTTGCTCATTAAACTAATTCACTTCTTGAAGAGAAAAGTAGTATTTATTAAGTAATATAGGTAATAATTTAGACCTATAGGACGAAATAAGGGGTGGCCGAAAATCGATGCACCTCTCTTCCGCTGCTTCTCCTTCGCCTCTGCTGACTTCCCATGCCTGCGTTATGAAAGAAATTTTGTAACACTTTTGAAAGTGACCATAAATTGACCTTTATGACGGAGCTGATTGCCTGCCGAAGCGATTGCGCCCAATTACTTTTTCGAAGACATGAAGTACGATTAGAAATTTTGCTAGAAAGAATACAAAGGCGCAATGAGGAATGCGCACAAACGTCGGCACAACTGACAACAATTAGCCTATTTCCATGTACGAGGCGACAAAGGAACCTATTTTGCAAATGGTGGACATGTGAACAATGCGCGGTAAACAAAATGAACAATTATCACTAGCTATTTTTTTCCTTCTACCTGCAGGGAGGCAAGTGTGCAGTGAGCACAGGCAATCGAAGGACATGTATTGTTGCATAATGCGCAGAAAATCTAGTTTTTCTGAACCTAAATTCTTTTTTGAACACATAACCTTTTGAACACTCCAACACTTTAGGTTATTTTGCACATTTTTATAGAGTGTACAAAGTATACCAGATTGGTTATTGTCCCTGCACTTTCTTAAATGCCGATCCTAACATATGTTTTCGACAAAGATGTCGTCGCGAGGAAGAACAAGTCTGAAAACCCCAGGTTAATAATTGAAGTTGGGTAAGTAAGTTATTTCGGCGACGCACGTGTAAGCAAACCGTCACTGTCTTTGAGTTCAAAAGAGCGAAATTATCCGCATGTGATGGGTGAGCGCATGCCTTTCAGCTGCCTGCAGTGTGCTGATTGGGCTTTCACCTTATAATGTCTTGTTGTACATCTTGTTTACTGCGCAGCGTTCCCATGGCTGTCGTGCGCAAAATAGGTATTAAATTATTAAATGCCAAGCATTTCATGACAAACTTCGGTGACTCTATCTATCTATCTATCTATCTATCTATCTATCTATCTATCTATCTATCTAGCTATCTATCTATCTATCTAGCTATCTATCTATCTATCTATCTATCTATCTATCTATCTATCTATCTATCTATCTATCTATCTAGCTATCTATCTATCTATCTACTATCTATCTATCTATCTATCTATCTATCTATCTATCTATCCTATCTATCTATCTATCTATCTATCTATCTATCTATCTATCTATCTATCTATCTATCTATCTATCTATCTATCTATCTATCTATCTATCTATCTATCTATCTATCTATCTATCTATCTATCTATCTAGCTATCTATCTATCTATCTATCTATCTATCTATCTATCTATCTATCTATCTATCTATCTATCTATCTATCTATCTATCTATCTAGCTATCTATCTATCTATCTATCTATCTATCTATCTATCTATCTATCTATCTATCTATCTATCTATCTATCTATCTATCTATCTATCTATCTATCTATCTATCTATCTATCTATCTATCTATCTATCAAGCCACCTACGACTATTAGCCCTCCTGGCTGTTTCGATAATGGTATCGATACCGAAATTGGTATGGCATAACATCTGTATGACCAGCCTAAGTGGCTAGTCGTAACATAAAAATCATGGCGTGCATGTAATGAATGTCATGATTTGAATTTTAATAGTCTTGCTGCTCTTACGGTGGTTTCGTTCACATGACATGTTGAAAAACTGGTATGGTGCGGCATGACTGCTGGCGAACGTAATTGACAGACCGTAACGTTTAATTCATGACATACATGTCGTGTAAGTCGTGAATGCACGCCACGCTCATGATGACCTCGCGGCCGTTTCACTAGCTTCCCATATATACCGAATTTGGTATTACGTGACGCGAACAGACGAAGAAGGTGAATGGCACTTCCAAACACGATAACCATAATATGCGTGTCACGTAAAACATGACTACATCCTACGCTCATAGCGTGCTCGCGGTCGTTTCCTTAGCACTGCATATAACGAATTTGGTATCATCTGACTTGAATAGATGAGGAAGGTAAATGACACGTACAAACATAAGAATGATGACATGCGTGTCTAATTAAACGTTACTACGTGCTACGCTCATAGCGTCCTCGCAGCCGTTTCGCTAGCTCCACACTTACCAATTTTTGTATCACGTGATGCGAATAGACGACGAAGCTAAATGACACGTCCAAACATGATAATCATGACACAGAAGTGATGTACAGCATAGTTTATCTCTCGCTCTTAACGTCATGCTAATTTTTAAGTGACATATCAACCTTCCATATTCGTGCTTTGCATATCATCGATTATCACTGTACGTGGGATCTGCCTTTCTTTTTTGTCATCTAGCGAACGGATACGAAGGCAGTGGTCAGTAGTGTCACTGTGTGTGTGTGTGTGTACATTCTTTCTGTGCTTCCTGTGTTCATCCGCACTCGGCCTTTACAAGTATGGCAAACCATCAAGCCCACATTGCTACTCCTATGAAGTGCGAGCTGAGTTGCAGAGATTTGCCACTTGCTTGAAGTGTCTTGCTCAGCATGCAGAGAACCACACTCTCGTCTGGTTGACCCTCTCACCTTTACCCTCATCAGTTTCTCCCCCTCCTTCTTTATTGTGGGGATGATAGACGGTGAGGCTGTTTTCGAACGTATAGTTTTTTAGATCAATTTTGATAGAACAATGTACATTTCGAAACACTTTAGAGCAGCATTGCGCTGGACTTCAAGATTACTGTCAGGTACGAAAAGAAACAAAACCCCAGTCGATGTTATTCCCACTCTTGTCGACATCAGTCCCTCAAAGTAAGAAGTTGTTAGCTTTGTTTTGCACTCTAAGTGGCATTGTCTGATTAAGAGACAACTACCATGAACCTCAGCGTTTGCAGCGATTGCTCCGGCCAGCTGCATCAAAACTCAATTGAATTAACTCATCAGAAATCCTGATTAGCAGAAACAGTGTGACATCGTCTCCTCGGCTGATAGAGTTGCTTCAAATTAAGAGTATAAAAACGTAACAAAAGTGGGCTTGCACACTTTTTATTGCGCAATAGAACAATTTATTGCTTCCAAAGCGGCATTTTGTCATCTAGATATTGCAAACCAGAGGTGTCCCTGAAGAGGCAGTCCTTTCCCGTGGTGTTATTTATTATTTGTAGAGCTCTTTTCTCCGATCTCAGGAGGTCCACATATATGTATATGCCGATGACATTGCGTTTTTTTTTCATCAGCATATCGTATTCAGAGCTATTCCAAATATTACTATATACCTATCAGGCGTAGAAAGGTAGCTTGATAGCACATGTACATCTGTATTAAAATGTCAAGAAATGTTCTGCTTAACTTTTCACTCAAACACCCTTTTTACATCTAGCTCTCTTGACATCTTGATAGTATTCCACAAGTAGAGAATGGGAAACATCTTGGTGCGATTTAAGACAAATGTATGTCTTGGTAACCGCACATTGATTGCATTGCAGCAAAGGGTGGTCGAGTGGTGGGATTGTTAAGTAAAAGAAGCATTAGTTCGTTATAATTTCACGAAGCTCGTGTGGTGTGCTGATCGCTATGCCATGGAAAACAATTCCAGCTCTCTATTTTCGAGTTTATTTGCGCTTCAAACCTGGCTCGGCCCACTCAATAAAAAATTGGTATTCCGAACGCTGACACGGGCATACCCAAGCCCAGCTCCCGGGCTGGACCGGGCTTTCAGGCTACCCGCACCCCGTGTACATTTCTGTTTTGGAAATGAGGAATGGCACGAGAGAAACGTTCCTATTGTAATAACTGATTACGTGCAAGAACGATAAACACGTGAGGAGAGGTTTATTGTCGGTAAGTTTGTGTGGTGATTCTACGAATGCAACACAGCGAGTCAGAGCGGATCGCCGTCTTGAAAGACGAGATCAACCAGAAAAGCGCGCCGAGCGAGCACAGCGGCCGAGCGTTGGCGATGCTGCTGCCCGAGGCGTGTTTTCTAGCTAACTTGTGGTATGCATGCTAGGAAGCAGATGCATGTGCTTTCTTTAAAAAAAAAAAAAAAAAAAAACGTTGTGAGGAAAGCGATGTTCCACGTATTAGTGAGCTCTGTTCTTGATAACCTCAATGTTTTTTGGCATCAATTGACTTACCTAGCGAGGAGACGATGGATAGGTGAAAAAAAAAAACACGCAAAAGGACAATGCGGGCGATAACTTCGTCTTTGTGCTCCCACTCCCATCAACAGGATGTCACAGATTTTGACGGCGCCTGCTCGCGCCAACACCGTTCCTAACCAGTAAAAATGAAATACACAGATGGCCAATACTTTCCGGGCCGTTTTACCAAGTGACGTTATGGCAGCATGGCTTTGAAAATTTTGAACGCACCTGTACGTTGCTTACTCGAGTACTAGACACTTAACATGCTATGTTTGAGAAAATTTTGTTTGCCCAGTGTCTTCGAATACGTGGCGTCAATCGCGGACGCTTTGGCGCAAAGTAAAAAAAAAAAAATGAAACTTGGAACACTGGTTTGCTCATTCATTGTTACGATAGGGAGGCGAAATTAACGTTAAGTTTTTTTGGAGCGAAATTTATTATAATGAGAACTGAATAATTATTTCACTTGAATGTACCTGTAGTAAGTAGTACCCGAGTTGCAAAAAAACAAAAGAAAAAATTTGAAAAAAAAGTATGATTTTCAGAAAATAACGCTATCTCCCGGCTAGTGATTTCATAAGTTTCGAGATCATACTAGTGGCTACGTCCTTCAAATGTTTGAATCATTGAATTGAGTTAAAAGAATAGATAATAGCGGTCATTGCCATAAAACAGTCCCCACACAATAAGCCTGGAAAAGGGTAATGTAAGAATACGGCTAAGTCTTCAGGTATGTATACGGTTTCCATTATTACCCCAGCTATTTAAAACAATACTAACTAGAAACAAGGAATTGATTTATATTGATAAATTGTACCAGCAGAACTCTAATGTCAATTTTTTCACTATCACAGGTTTATAATTAGAGGAGAAAATCAAAGTTCCAATTTGAAATTTCCCACAGAAATTCAGCCCATGACGTCACTGATTTCAAAGTGTTCTTACGACTTTTTTGTGGTATTAACACAAAACTTTTTTGAAACTTCGTGGGTTAAGTTTATGTCAACCCTTGGTGAGCAACGGTTACCGATCAGGAACTAGGAACTCAGAAAGCGTCGTCAATATATGTGATGTCACGGGAAATGGTGTGCAAACTTCAAAGGGGGGTCGCCACCCACTTTTTTTTACGTGTTGTCTCGCTTATTATGCGTCTTCTCGCAGTATGCGTGGTCTTTTTGGTAATGCGAAAGAGTTGTTTAACGATCAGAGATTGATAGTTTTGTTCATTAGCGTCTTTGTAAGCGCCAGAAAAAAAAGTATCTTAGTAGACGCTATTGTTCGGTGTTCGAGTAATGAAGCGATGAATTCTACGCAGATCTCAATTTTCAGAGAGCTCATAGGATATGCTAAACCTGGTCGTTCGATTGGTTCATTTTTGGCCCTTTTGTTGGTTTCGAAAACTTGCTACCCATTCCGCCTGCGGTGTAATTCCTCGAGGCCTCATTGAAGGCACATACTTCAAGGCTTCCTGCTGCAGCACCTGAAAAAATGACAAACCGCTTTCATTGAAGGACTTTGAACTCAAAAGCAAGCGAGTCTAGCCAGTGGAGTGCAATGCCCTCTGTGTATCCGGCTGCGTGGCTTCACTGCCTCTCGTTTTTGTAGTTGTTGTTTGCGTAGATAAAAGAGAAAAATGAATAAGGCAAGCCAACTAGAAGAAAGTTTTATGGAAAGAAACAGGTACCGATAAGAAGGCCTGGCACTGATGACTCACACTGATAAGCCTGAATTTTTTTCACGCGAGAAGAAAAGTTGAAATGTTTGCCACTGTACTTGGCTGCCATAATGAGCTTTTTGTCTTTCGAAAAAAAAAAGGCCACCATCTTTCCCTACGAAGTGAATGTCCGGAAAAGCTGTATTAGATACTTGACTTGCTAATGGAAGGACTGGTGGTTGTTATATTTTAGTACTTTAATGTAATCGTAGTGATAATCACTTAGTGCTCATTTTGATAGACCATGATCGGCTCCGATAAAGTTTGCAGCAAAAGTAATCTGTTACTTAGTCGAACATTAACTCCACGCTCTTTTTCTGGTGTTTTTAATTTCTGAGGCGGATTTAGAATGGCAGTCTCAGAATGAACTGAACGACTTGCTAGACGGATCTTCCTTTTATATATGAAATCAGGTTACACACGAGGGAGAAGTAAGGGCCGTTTGACGCCATTCGAAGCCCTTCTTTCAAGATACTTGGGTTTTAGCAGCGCGAAAAATGCACGAAAGACAAGAAAGGGACGAGACAAGCACTGAGACAAGCTGCTAAAACCCAAGTATGCCATACCAACTAGCCCAGTCAACCGCTCTATTACGTTACATTTCTAGTCAAACGGGCTCTTTTCTCTGTGTTCCTTTACATCCATCCGTGGTGATCACCCTCATCGCCTTCGCAACATGTCGCGCTCGCGCCTTTACCTTTTGCATTCGCTCGAAGCAGCTGCCCCCGGAGGTGAAGCTTGTTTTTGGTGGTTTCCAGCCCTCGATCGGCCATGGCACGAGGGTGTGCAAGATACTCAGGGCGGAATGGCTCCGGCAAGCAAGAATGTACAGGGATGCACTGTTCCTTCCTCTTCTCCATGATCAACATGTCATGCACAAGAAAACAAGATGGCGAGAATACACAGGCCGCATTGACCACGTGGTAGACTATCTTTGGCAAGGTGAATTACGGAGGCTCCGGTCCCAGTTTTCAACGACGCGACGTGGCTCTACTGGTGTCGTTCATACGTATGGTGACATAGCCCTCCCAGACTTCGTCAAGAAGACGTTGGGTCTAGGTCCAAAGTTCGCGGTTGAGAAGAGGCGGACACCCACTGAACTTTTGGCCACTGTGCGGCAGGTCGCGAACTGTGCTCCACCAGAAGACACCGACAGATGTGTCTCAGAAGGCATCGACGTTCTTTTACGCGGTAAGCCAGCTAACAGTGGCGTACCAGTAGGTAAAGTTGCTGCTTACCTCATAGACAATGCTCTTTGTGTTGTACCTTCGGACAAAGAGGGAGGGTTTGCTGTGTTACCGAGGGGCCTGTACTTTGAAAAGGCCCACCAAGCAATTTCGTCCGTCTTTCGGGTGTGCGAAGGCATCAATCTCGCTAAAATCAGATCGAGGGCGAAGAATCTGTGCTCCGAGTTAGATTTGCCGGTTCTGGCGCGTGAAATCGGCAAAAGTGACAAGCTGTCCTTAAATATGTTTTTCACAACCAAGACTCACAAAGAAGGAGCACCTTTCCGCACAATCGTTTCGGAAAGGAATTCTTGGCAGTATGAACTAGGGCGGTTTTTGCAAGATAAGCTGAAATTGTTCCCTGTAGAAGACCCCTTCAGAATATTCAACTCTGGAGAGGTCGTCAACTTTCTGGAGCAGCATCCAGGCGCGAGGTTTCGAGCTTTTTCGATTGACATAAAAGACCTTTATTATTCCCTTCCGCACGAAGGTTTGTTAGCATGCATTGATGAATGCATTGACAGTTTCGGCGCGGTGCCATTTCAGAACACCACGGGTATTTCGTCCAAAGGTTTCTTAGAACTTTTATCTTTGTACATCACATCAACGTTTGTAGAATGGAACGGAAAAACATATATACAGAAAGAAGGTGTCTCAATAGGATCGTCCTTAGCTCCTTTGCTAAGTGACTTGCTATTAGCCAAATTTGATAGGGCATTGAATGTGAAGCTTGGTGAAATATCTGTAGTAAAGACCTTTCGGTATGTGGATGATTATCTGTTAATTTTGAGGTGTGATTTAGAGACCTTTCATTCCAAGGTCATGCAGGTGTTGCAAATCTTTCGCGAATGCCTCTATCCACTCGTGGTGACGCACGAGATGCCGGAAAGGGATAGCATCCGCTTTCTTGACCTAAAGATTTCTTTTTCGGAGAACCACACGTGCTGGTGTTACGAGCCTCGCTCGCAGAAGCCTGTTCTTCCGTTCTCGTCTGCGCATAGCAAATTAGTAAAGAGAGGCATTGTTCAATCATGTTTTCACAATGCTTTAGAGAGGTCGTGTCACCACGTCTTAGCAGCTAGTCTCTTGGCACAGTCGGAGCGCCTAGAAAGAGAAGGGTACCCTCGCACTTTGCTCATTTCCGTGGCGGAGGCAATGCACAGAAAAAGGAAACGATTGGGCACTGATTGCAACAGTGTTGGCACCACAGCGGAGAAGAGGGAAAAGGTAGCGGTTATTCCGTACATGCATTCTGTGTCACACCGCCTAAAGAAAATAGGACAGCGGCTCAATGTGAAAGTGGTCTTCAGTGCCCCTGATAAGTTGTCCCAGTTGACAAACAGGACCTGCCCCGTAAAGAGTATGAGGAAACGGTGTATGGTGAGGCACAGAACGCAGTTTGTGGACTGCGCGTTAGGCGTCGTTTACAGGACCCCTTTTTCTTGCGGTGCATGTTATGTGGGCCAGACGGGCAGATGCCTTAACGATCGCTTACGGGAACATGCCAATAATGTTCGTGGCGGAAAAGTTGGCTTCTTAGCGCAACACGTGAGCACGTGTGGGTGCACTCCGCTGTTTGAAAAAACAACAGTTCTATGCAAGATTAAAGAGGAAAACGTGCGTATAATTTATGAGGCTGCTCAAATGGAGCTTGAAAGCAGCGCATGTGTAAGCAAGCCTTCAGTTGCCCTATCAGATAAAGAGTTATGTTTCTTGAGGTGCGAGGGTAGGCGCAGCAGGCATGGCGTTAGTTGATAATTTGTATCTTAAAATACGTCATTTTTTCACTCTTTGTGCTCCATTGCATATTAACGGTCTTCCCGTCAATAAAATTTTAGTTGGAAGTCAGTGCTTGTCTCGTCCCTTTCTTGTCTTTCGTGCATTTTTCGCGCTGCTAAAACCCAAGTATGCCATACCAACTAGCCCAGTCAACCGCTCTATTACTTCTTTCAAGAGCCAAGTAGTTACAACTTAATCTTTACCGAGAACGCCTGGGAGGGTGTTCTATTCTTCACAATTGCCATGTCATCCACCATGCGCTTTTTATGCTTGCTTTGTGGTTTTCTCTATTGTAACGAACGCAGAGCTCTATGATAACTGATTGCAAAGTAAGATAACCCGTTTACCTTCGATTGTTAAGCAGCCACTAAACCACAAAGAGGTCGAAATTCAGTTGTGATGTTGGCAGTGCACGGGTTTAGAGCGTAAGCGTTTGTCGGCTTGTCTGTCAACCTCTCCAAACGCTCTACCTCAGTGTCCGAGGTGAAAAACCAACCAGAACGCGTATATGCTAACAGAGAAGTATATATACGTGAGTGTGCGTTAATGGTTTAGGGGCCTGGCGTTTCGCTTTCAGTTCAAGAAGACGGGACCACTGTGGGGTATAGACGTATGAAATTTTGCTATAAAATAGAAGATCACGATATTTTGCGGCTTAAATATATTTCACAACTAATATTTGTCAGTTTTGAAACGCAGTTTACCTTTTTAACGTAAAATAGCACTTAGATACAGCTGCAGCTGCGTATTATTAGGTGATCAGTCAAAGGGACATTTCATAACCAACGGAGATGATGAGAGGCATAGTGTGTTGACCAAGTTAAAAGATTATTAAAAGAGGCACTTTTAGAGGCGCACCACGAATCTCGTGATAAGACGCGCACTTTATTTCTTAAAAGAAAAGTAGTTGGTTATTTAGAAGTTTCTCTTTTGAAGGAACATTATTTTCCATCTTTTTAGATTGGTGTTATTATTCAAATTTGACGTCTCTCATGTGCTTGAGTTACTGAACTTGAGTGTTATATTAGAATGAAGACATGTGACGGATAGTTTGCTTAAGACTTGATATACTTTTAAAGTTTGGTTGCTACTTGTACATGAAAAGTAGTCGTAGCGCAGTCACTGAATGAAAGTGATCATTCCATTATTTAACCCGTGAAATGTGAACTTATACGTGTCGGCGGTTTACAGCTGGCAACTGTGCCAAGAATTCTCAGGTTAGATTGCTCAAAACTGATGTGTCCCCTGGAATTCACGCTTAACTTTTAAGCACAGACCACCACCACCTTCCACAAACTTTTAAAGCCTGTTATTACAAGTGTTGTGGCCTGGGTCAGCTGGTACAATTTGTTGAATCTTGGAACCAACGCAAACACAAAATACATGGAAGTGCCACATGCAATGACTAAACATCATTTGTTTTCACATACAACACAGTCATTGGTTGTGCGACATATTTCTTCTGCGTTGCGTCTATTGGTTCATTTTAATCCTTTAAACTAAGATGAATGGCCTGTAGCTTGGCGTATGTGCTGGCATTGAAGAATGCGTCAGGTCATGCGACCAACACTTCGACGAGATTTCAAAGAGTACGTAAGTACACATATCCTATTTAGCTTTAGTCCCTTCATCCCTCCAATCTAGATAATGATGTTCCAAATATTCTGAATTTGATTACAAATATTTGTGGTTCAATCGCAGATATCTGTCGTAGGGTGTTGATACATTAATCAGGAGTGTCTGAAGCAATTTAACATGAATGTGTTCAAATGGAGCAAGTTTTTTAGATTGTTTTTTTCATGTGTTTTTCATTTTCTGCGTATTGTGCTTTGTTTTTAAGAATCCCAGCAAGAGTGATGACAGCGAAAAAGCTGCAATAAAGTGTGGTCCCAAAATCACTTCTCCAGCCAAGTCGTCATCTCGACCCAACAGTATTCAAAAACGTTGCCTCCACCGTCGCCAGGACCATGGTCTTGCGGCCAATGCTTCCACGCGACAGGCGCGAGCTTGTGACGATGCTGACGTTCATCGGTGCCACGCTGTGAATCCGACTGCAACCTATGGCCATGATGTGTGCTTCTCCAGCCTGCAACTACTACTCAACGCTGTTGTCGAACATGCTGACCGAGTCTCTGCGCAACCTTGCCAGGACTTCTACGAACACCTGTGCTCCCGCTGGAACGCCTGTCACCCGTACTCGGTCAGGGAGTTTAGGTTTGTATATATATATATATATACATACTGGGAGTAATAATTCAATGGGCCAGTTAGTCTTCGTGAAGGTATGGGATATGGCACAACGGGAGCGTTGTCAACAAGGATAAATATATTTATTTCCCAACAGTTTCGGGAGGGGTCCTCCCTTTATCAGAAATGAGTCCTTATATATATAAGGAAAGAAGTGTATATACCTAAGGGCTCGTTTTTACGTGTTTTTACACAACGCCACGACAACAGACAACGCCAACAGACAACAACGCCAAGGAAAGTATAGGGGAAGATATTAGACGAAATTGTAATGTAAATATGAGGAAAGGTGGTTGAAAAGATAACTTGCCATGGGCAGGATCCGAACCTGCGACCTTCGCATGACGCGTTCAGTACTCTACCTATGAGCTACCACGACAGCTATCCCCCCAGTCACTTTATAGGGTGTATATGTGAATTAAACATCGGAGTGTCAGTCAGCACCACCAGTAGCCATGGCGGCGAGTGTGGCACACTCTTTGGAGCCTGTTTGGCGTGACGTAGCACGTGAACTTGTTACGAGTGGGCAGCTGAACAATAGTCGCTCGTATACAACCTAAAGGCACTAAGTCTGCCAGTACGAGACCCTCGTTAATGAATAAGGAAATAAGTGTATACCTAAGGGCTCGTTTTTTCGTGTTTTTACACAATAATAATGAGATCTAACAGACAATAATGCCAAGGAAAGTTTAGGGGGAAGATATTAGACTAAATTGTAATGTAAATAAGAAGAAAAGTGGTTGCAAAGATAACTTGCCATAGGCAGGATCCGAACCTGCGACCTTCGAATGTCGCGTTCGATGCTCTACCACTGAGCTACCACGACTTTTTTTTTGCTTTATTGTCTGTTTGTAGGTGCGTACATCAAACCACAAGCACAACAAAAACAAGCAGTAACAGTCCAACAGGAATTAAAATTCCCTAAGTGCTGCCAAGGGCTCTACCCTCGACAACCACTCAGGTAAAATCTCCTGAGTTTTTTGCAGTTCAACAAACTTGACCATACATTCACGGAAATACATTCGTGCAGGCTGTGCATCCTGATCGCGATAGAAATCGGCCATATGGGCCCGCCATAAACATTGAAGTCCACATAGCATAATCAAATCAAAAGGCATTTCCTCTTCGTCCACTATTGGCAGAAATCTTATACCATATGAATTTAAAGGTAATTCTTTCTGTAACGTCCTTTGAAGTACATCCCAAAAATATACTCCCTCCCAACAATGTAAGAAAAAAATGGTCAATAGTTTACGGTTTTTCACAGATAAGGCAATTTGTCCCCCAAGGTGAGTAAAAACCACGGTCTGCTTCAAATGTCCTGACAGATAATGTACCTGTGTGCAGCTTGAAAAAGAAAGACTTCGCGGCAGGAGCCACTTGCATTCTCTTCACTCGTTTAAGCACATCTTTCCCTTCACCTCCAGCGTACATGGCACGGTACAGGGGTTCAGGTAAAACAACATCACATACATCTTTGTACAACTTCTTTCGAGTCACTGAAAACAAATATTCATTGGAAAATCTAACAGATAAAAACCGTACACTTAGAATAACCTCTTTAAGGTACCTGCGCACAGCACCGGTCATGTCATTCGTGCTAACCACATATCCAGGTAAAGCCCGCATCAGTCTCATTTGGCACACTGTACGTAAGAAAGGGTCCCTTGTGTAGCGAAAAAAAAAAACTATTTACGACTTGGCGTATGAAAAGATGTGTTAAACCCAGCCCTCCGTGTTTCACTTTTCGAAACAGATTAGTTCGACTGCATATCTCCCAGTTCGAAGCCCACACGAACACTGCGAAGATGCGATGGAGCTTCTGTATGTTTGCCCTTGAACAATGCAATACTTGCATCACATACCAAAGTTTTGAGGCAAAGAAAAGATTACAGACAGTCGCCCTAGAAAACATTGACAGATAATTACCGTTGCATCTATTGGCTTTCGTCCGGATTTCTTTCGCTTGTTCTTGCCAGTAGTTCTCATTATCTTTATAAAATTCCAATGGCACCCCAAGGTACTTGACAGGTGTGGTCACCTATTTAACATTGGCAAAATAGTCTGGTCTTGACAACCACTCTCCATGCCAGAAACCCAGGCACTTTCCCCAGTTTACTCGACTGCCAGTTGCATTACCGAACCTTTAAACCACACTGATGGTAGTGGTAACACTATCTTGATCGATACAAAAAACAGCCACATCGTCGGCATATGCCAAATTTTTAACTTCGCATTCTTGTAATCTAAAGCCATGAATGCAACTGTTTTGAGTTATTGCTAAGCACAACGATTCTATATATAAAACTGAAAAGAAGGGGACTCAGCGGGCAGCCCTGACGGACAGAACGCTTTATGTTAATTGTATCTCCTAGCGCCTTATTAATTACCAGCCGGGTCGTGCAGTTCCGGTATGCTATAGATAGTCCATCTCTGATTACAAAACCAATGTTGACATGGTCAAGAATGGCAAGCAGAAGGTTGTGGGAAACACAATCAAAAGCTTTTTCGAGATCAATTTGTAGAATGGCTACCCCTACTTGATTGGCATCGCTACACTCGAGCACGCAGCGCATCTTGTGTATATTGGTCATAATTGAGCGTCCCATAATCCCACATGTTTGGTGCGGCCCTACCAATTTTTTGATTACCCCTTGAAGTCGCCGTGCTAGTACTTTCATTAAAACTTTGTAATCGCAATTAGTTAGTGATATAAGTTTATACGAAGAAACTAATTTTAACTTCTCCGAGTCTTCTGTCTTAGGTATCAAAACTGTATGTGCTTCACTAAAGGACCTAGGAAGGCCATTAAGTTTATAAGCCTGATTGAAGACATCTGCAAGTACTTGGGATAATTCATTTTTAAACTCCTTATAAAACGAAGCACAAAGCCCGTCCGGCTCGGAAGATTTACCAGAATTCATTTTATCTTTAGCCCTTTCTACTTCCGTTGGCGTTATAGATAGCTCTAAAGATGATTTGGTGTCATCTTACAACTTCGGCATTCTGCTAAGGAACTCTTGTTTAAATGCCTCTGAATCAATGGGCGTTGCAGCGAAGAGTCCTTCGTAGTGTTTGCCAAACACTCGCCCTATGCTCTCATTGTCTGAAACTTCGATACCGTTGACTTCAATGGCATCTATATGATTTCGTCTGGCATGACTCTTCTCTAATCCAAGCGCTCGCTTCGTCGGGCGATCATCCACAGTCATTGATGTTGCTCTGGCTCGCACTAGCGCTGCGCGACAGCGTTCCTCCTCATATACCTCTATCCTCTGTTTGATACTCCGCAAATCGTCACCGTATACTCCAGGTTTTTCACATTCAAGAGCTGTTAGCCTCTCAAGTGTTCGTCTAAGCTCTTTCTCATTCTTTTTAGATTCAAAAGATAAAACGCTAGATCTCTCTATTGCTTTTATTTTGATTCGCTGCTTGAATAGCTCCCATTCTTCTTCTATTTTGTCCATACACCAAGAGCTACCACGACAGCTATCCCCCCAGCCACTTTATAGGGTGTATATGTGAATTAAACGTGGGAGTGTTAGTCATCGCCACCACTAGCCATGGCGGCGAGTGTGGCGCACTCTTTTGAGCCTGTTTGGCGTCACGTAGCACGTGAACTTGTTACAAGTGGGCAGCTGAACAATATTCGCTCGTATACAACCTAAAGGCACTAAGTCTGCCAGTACGAGACCCTCGTTAATGAATAAGGAAAGAAGTGTATACCTAAGGGCTCGTTTTTTCGTGTTTTTACACAATATTAATGAGATCTAACAGACAATAATGCCAAAGAAAGCATAGGGGAAGATATTAGACCAAATTGTAATGTAAATATGAAGAAAAGTGGTTGAAAAGATAACTTGCCGTGGGCAGGATCCGAACCTGCGACCTTCGAATGACGCGTTCGGTGCTCTACCACTGAGCTACCACGGCAGCTATCCTCCCAGACACTTTTTAATGTGTATATGTGAATTAAACGTGGGAGTGTCAGTCCGCGCCCGCCACCAGTAGCCATGGTGGGTACGTATATATATATATATATATATATATATATATATATATATATATATATATATATATATATATATATATATATATATATGGGATATGGCACAACGGGAGCGTTGTCAACAAGGATAAATATATTTATTTCCCAACAGTTTCGGGCTGCGCCTGCCAAACCACAGTTTTGAAAGTATCAGCGTAACTCTTTTGCAGTCCGGTTTCTCAAACAGACGCGAGCGCGAACAGCGTGAGGCATATTTTATTTTCAAATTTCGAACATTAGTAGCCGGCATCAACGAGGACCGCGGTAAACTCAACTGCCTCCGAGAAGTAAGCCAGGAGGAAATTGGTGACAAAGATTGATAGCTGGAGACCATGCTTTTTTCTGACTGACTCGTACGTGTACACTGTCCATTCTTGTTTTCGTTTTTTCTTCATTCATTTTTTCTTTTCTTCCTTTTTCCACATGCACATACAAGGTGTTTTCGTTCACCTACCACTTGATGACCATTGAAGGTAAACGAACGAAGATTAAAGGTAAAAAGAGCCGACCGACCCATTAACGGGAGACCCTTCCTTTACGCACGCCGCATGCCGACCGACCCATTACGGGGAAACCCTTTCTTTACGCACGCCGTCACTGACCCTCCCGGCACCGCGGCGACAATCTTGGGTGGCCCGACACACGTCGAGAACTGAACAGCACGTGATAAGAAACGTATGTGGACGTACACGGACAGTTGGTTTCGTTCTCAGTGTTGACAGTGGTTCTTCCTCTTTTTTACTTTCTTTGTTTTCTTTCTTTTTTTCTCCCCCCCTTTTTTTTCAGTTCCCTCTCACTCTCGCAGACATGTTTCAAGGTGAGAGGGACGCGGCAGCAACGAAGTTTGGAAATTCATGTCAGTATAACTAATCCCCTGATGAAGGGAGGACCCCTCCTGAAACTGTTGGGAAATATATTTATCCTTGTTGACAACGCTCCCGTTGTGCCATATCCCATACCTTCACAAAGACTAACTGGCCCATTGGCCCATTGAATTATTACTCCCACTATATATATATATATATATATATATATATATATATATATATATATATAGCTTCGGTTGCGGTAGAATTAAGTAAAAATAAGTGTACGCATATCTACCTGTGAGACGTTCATGACGTTCATGACGTTCATGAGACTTTCATGACGAACTGTGAGAGAGGACTTCGAGCAGAGAATTGATCCAGGGATTCTCGCGCTGCTCGGCTGGCATGTCGGTGATGCTCAACGATGACGAATTGCAGATGGCAGTTGGTAAGCAGGCAAAGTCAGGAGGCAGTGGAGAACTGGATCGAAACGTCACCAACAAACACTTTTTTTAGAGGTGTACACTTATTTTTACTATATATATATATATATATATATATATATATATATATATATATATATATATATATATATATATATATATATATATATATATATATATGAGCGAGTGCACGTATAAACACTTGTTATTATGTTATTATTGCTTAAGCGTTAGCCACAACAAGCTGGTTCAGGCAGGAACCCGGCAAGGATGAACCCCACGGACGTCAACATTCTTTCACGCTGGCACAACGCTGGCACCACTATTCTCCGGTACAATTACTCCCCGCGCTGAAAGGAGCCAACCTGACGACTTAAGGAAGTGACACGACAGGGGGGTTGCGCACGGTTTGAGACGTGATACATGAACTGTTTCACGCCCATGGTAGCGTTGGTCCGAAGGTGGATGAAAAGGCTCAATTTCATAGTTGACGGGAGATGTTTGCCGCGCTACATGGTAGGGCCCATGGTATTTCGACGAAAACTTCAGGGAAAGACCGGGAGGGGTAGACGAGATTCAGAGCCAAACCAACATTCCTGGGTTACAGTGGACGCTAGACGCAGAGGCATCGTGGTCAGTTTTCAGGTGCCATTGGTTTTGCGCGGTAGACGAGCGAGCGAGTTAACGACACTCTTCGGCATAAGCAGCTGCTTCGGAAACAGGCGTCGCTTCGGAAACATCGGGTGCGTAAGGGAGAATGGTGTCCATAAAGCATGATGGTTCGCGTCCGTAAAGGAGGAAGAAAGGAGAGATACCGGTGGTTGTTTGTGGCGCAGAGTCGTAGGCGTACGCGACAAAAGGGAGCCCTTGGTGCCAATTAGTGAGGTCGTCAGACGCGTACATGGCAAGTATATCTCCAAGGGCACGATTAAAGAGTTCTGTCATGCCATCGGTTTGAGGATGGTATGACGAGGTTTTCAGATAGACAATGCGACATTCCTTGAGCAGCTTGTCGATGGCGTTCGAGAGAAACGCACGTCCATGGTCACTCCGTAAGTCACGAGGTGCACCACGTCGCAAAATCTGATCCATGGTGCAGAAGAAAGGAGGCAACGTCTTTCGAAGTGGTGGCAGGCAGCGCAGATGTTTCAGCGTAGCGTGTCAAATGATTGACGGCGACGATAATCTACCGGTTGCCTCGAAGAATGTTGGGTAGAAAAACATAAATATCGATTCCGACGCGGTCGAATGGTCTCGCTGTTAAGGGCTGCAAAGGGCCAGCAGGGCTATGAAAAGGCGTCTTGTGGCGTTCCGCGAACGAGCCGTTACATGCCACGTCAGTAGTATCTTGGACACAGGCGAGAGTAAGTCTTGAATACTCCAGCGTGTCTACACTCAGTGTCATTGTGAAAGGCAGCACAGATGTCCGAGCGCAAATGACGAGGGATGACAAGGAGCCACCTATGGCCATTCGTTAGATGATTGCGGCGATACAACAAGCCTTCACGGACAAAGAAGCGTCTTGATTGACGAGAGAGGGAGCGTGAAGTCGATTCTGACAAACTGTGAGAGAGGACGTCGAGCAGAGAATTGATCCAGGGATTCTTGCGCTGCTCGGCTGGCATGTCGGTTATGCTCAACGATGACGAATCGCAGATGGCAGTTGGTAAGCAGGCAAGGTCAGGAGGCAGTGGAGAACTGGATGGGACATCAGCGTCTCAGTGTCTGCGTCCTGAGCGATAAACAACACGGATGTCGTATTCCTGAAGGCGTAAAGCCCAACGAGCGAGGCGGCCAGTAAAGTCTTTCATGGATGCTAGCCAGCATAAGGCATGGTGATCTGCGACAACATCAAACTGACGTCCGTTAAGGTAAGTGCGAAATTTTCCTAAAACCCAAATGATAGCCAAGCACTTCTTTTCCGTGGCGATAGTTGGACTCTACCTTCGTTAGGGTACGGCTGGCATTGGCGACAGCCTATTCGTCGCAGCCATCTATCTTTACGTTGAGCGAGAATGGCACTGAGGCCGACACCGCCAGCATTCGTGTGAATTTCAGTGGGTGCATTGGGATCGGCGAGGCAGAGAACTGGCGGAGACGTGAGTAGCCGGCACAGCGTCGGGAATGTGTCATCGCAACGAGAATTCCAGCGCGAGAGGTCCGCGCTATATACTGGAAAGAAGCTGTCAGGGGGGTGATTATAGAGGTAAAATTACGGATTAAACGCCGAAAATACGAGCACAAGCTTACGAAGAAAAGGAGCTCCTATAGATGAGTAGGCTTGGGGTACTGGGCAATGGCACGCAGTTGGGCAGGGTCTGGCGATATTCCTTCTTTTGAGACGACGTGGCCGAGAATTGCGAGTTTGCGGGCGCGAAAATGATATTTCTTTAAGTTCAGTTGCAACTCGCCTACCGTAAGGCACTGGAGAACTTGCTCCAGACGGGAGAGATGAGTTTTAAAATATGCAGAGAATACAACTATGTCATCCAAACAGCAAAAGCAAATGTGCCATTCAACTCCCCTGAGGACACTGTTCTTCAATCTTTCCGAAGTCGCCGGTGCATTGCAAAGACCGATGGGCATGAATTACATTAATTTCATATAAGTTGTTAGGGGTCACAGACACCGTTTTTGGACGGTCTGGCTCGGCCATTGGTACTTGCCAATATCTAGAGTGCAGATACAGTGAAGAAAAAAACAAGACGTCTTTACATTGACGTCCTTTCCCGAGCGGCTCACAAACAGAAGGCAACTGTTTCCCCAAGATACTTTCTTCTAGTAATGTTTTTTTTTTTGTAACACTTTACGTAGGTGGTCAGAAAATCTAGCGAGCACCAGCCGAGCCTTTTGGGAATGTGGGAGCTAATTTATAGCACGGCATTCCCCTCCAGGCAGCTAAAACTTGCGTTTATATGACAAAGATTGAGTGACACGTTGTTACTTTTGCTTCTGATTTTCTCTAGATTCGTGGTGGCTGCGGCTTCGATTATTCAGGACATGGCGATCCCGCAATTTAGCAGGACAGCAATACAGAATGCAGCTGCGCTTTCTCGTTCTTGCACGAAAGCCTACACCGATGGTAAGAAAAATGTGGAACAAGCAGGGCGCTTCCACATGAATTCGGTGTACTGTGGCCAGAATGGAGAAACTATTCCAACGTAGTGCGCAGCTTCTCCACCGTGTCAGCCGTGTGGAGATGTAGAAGTATCCTGCTGCTCGAAATCTCGTCTCCAGGAAGGCTCAAAGTTTTACCCGCTCCTTTTTTTCGGTACCTAGTCGAACAGCACAAGCCAATCGAGCGTCAGGCTGACGATGAACAACTATACGGGGCTTTCTTTTTAAGCCGCGGTTCAAGCTTCCGCGCGACTTGG
This sequence comes from Rhipicephalus microplus, assembly GCF_013339725.1. Lineage (NCBI taxonomy): Eukaryota > Metazoa > Arthropoda > Arachnida > Ixodida > Ixodidae > Rhipicephalus > Rhipicephalus microplus. The sequence continues at coordinate 62,724,569 of NC_051170.1, forward strand.
AGCCGAGTCAGCGTTGTCTTACGATGATCACATGAAGATCGAGAACTACGGGTTATAGGCACTCGAGATCGAGTTTGACTCGCTCGAGTGGAGAAACGTCGAGAATGCTATACCTTGAACGAAATCTTCTATCCAGCGGGGTAGTGCGAAGCCACACGACGCGTAGGTGCGAGAGATCAGCGACGTGCACGCCTACGTTGGCGAGAGCTGTCTAGTTGATATCAAAAACGTTCCATTTCCATGAAAACTTTTGATTTCGCCGATGGCAAATGTGAAAGCGACTTGGCATATTACACTGGCTGGGAGTCTTGCATGCGCTGGCGTCACTTATGAGCCTATTCGCCGGGTCTTTGCCACCGACGAGGAATCCACACATGGTCAAACCGTTCTCTGCGCTAAACTGACCAACCTGCACATGTGGCTGGTTATGTATGTGAGATGGGACTCGCTCACTGGATTTCGTGCTGACCGGTTGTGCCATTGCGATCTCCGATGACAGCGCAACTCTGGCCGACTGGCTCGCACTCCACGATCTCCTGACGCCGTGAAGCTTTCGCTTAGTCGTGCCCTATCCCTGGACTCCTGCGACAGTGCCCATCTTTCATCTTTCCTATCTCCTCCTTACTTCCGTATGTGGGTCTCTCTGTCCCTGCCCCTATCTCTATGCTAATCTCTTTTAATCCCTCCTTTACCCCCTCGTGAGCCATTGTTGAGGTGTCGCACTATGATGCAGACTGTTAAGGGGCTCACTTTTACCTTCTTTTCTCTCTTTTAAGAATCACTTGCACTCATGTGAGATATGTGAGGAATGCAGTAAGTGCTGAAGTCCTCGGGCATGCTGAGGACGTGGGACAAAGTATAGAGATTGCCTTCCAAGACAGAGCTAATGCGACAATTGCTTGGTGAGACGCTGTAGTGTACGAGGCAGTACATTTTGGGTGCCCGGCCTTATCGACCACCTATTTGCCATCACCAGATCCGACGCAGGGGCAATCAATCGGGAGTTCGAGAACTTTCCCCAGATGAGCGACGACATAATGAACAACATGCGACTGGCTGCATGTCGTTATCGCAGCATCAGGAGAGCCAAAGGCTCTTTCCTGGACATGGAATTGAGAGGCACCGTGCACTTTTTCTCTTTCAAGGATGACCACGTCCAGCTGCATCCGATCATCTTTCGGAAGCCGTCCTACAGCGACGACGCTTCACCGGCCATAACGTACGGCACCATGGGTAGCAAGAGTTCGTACGCGTTAACCACGTGGCTATTCGATGTCAGCCTAGGCTCGGCAGCTGGATGGTGGCGCACACGTGGTAACTTTAGCCGTAATTCTTCCCGCGTTCGCCTGTAAGTTTAAGGCAGAATCGAACACACCCTATACAGGCTGCACCACTAGGAAGACTTATCGAGCAGGCAGCTTCTGCCTATAATCTGATGTTTGATGCAGTGCGGATGCTGGAATGGCAAGGTAATGAGCAACAAGGTTGCAAGCCTTACGCCTGGCTTCGCCGGTGATTTTCGTTGCAAGAAGGGTGACCCCTTGTACGCTGAAAGGAACTGTTCTTTCTTTTAGGACGGGAGATGATGACTGTGTTCATAACAGCGCGGAGATGCAGGTGTCCTCGCACTGGGTATGGCAATATTTAGCGCATCTGTATCATAATCTTCTCCCGATAGTAATCACAGGTTTGATTGATTGATTTATATGTGGGGTTTAACGTCCCAAAACCACCATATGATTATTAGAGACGCCGTAGTGGAGGGCTCCGGAAATTTCGACTACCCGGGGTTCTATAACGTGCACCCAAATCTGAGCACACGGGCCTACAACATTTCCGCCCCCATCTAAAATGCAGCCGCCGCAGCAGGGATTAATCACAGGTTTTTAGATGCAATAATAGAAACAATATCTGTGGCAGCTTCTACGGCAGTTCTTTTGAAGCATTTTTATTTCGTAAGATACATTAACCTCTGTATAAAAGGTCGATTTGCTTGTTCATTGAATAACAGTGGGTTCCTATTACTTTTGCCCATTAGTGTCGTGCTCACTAAATCCGTAATCTTGCGATATAGATATGATAACATGCATTGCTTGTAGATACAGAGATGACATGTTACGGTGCTCAGCTATTGGCCGATATGAAACCCCCAATACCGTTGTGATTTCAATTGTACGTGATGCTGCACAAAGTCGGACGCAATATGTCACCTGTACTTGAGCTCAGAAATGGTCGCTCTGTATGACATTTATCTACTAGACTTAATTATATAAAAAAACGCCAGTCCTGCGCAGAAGGCGCAGCACAGTCATAGCGAAAGCTAGAAAGGTGGTGTTTCAGAGCCTTTTCTGAACACTTAGTGGGTAACTGCTGCAAGCACACTTGCTTGCAGCAGTTAGGAATTATCTTCAGGCATAATTCCTTATCGTTAGAAATTATGCCTGAAGGCATAATTCCTAACGATGAGGAATAATGCCTGAAGTGGGTATACGCCTCAGTTAATAGGTGAACAAGAACAAGCCCTTGTAGTGGGCTGGAGCATAACACGACCCACTTGTTACGCTTTTCGCATTGTGCGACGACTGGTCCTTCTTTCGCTTTTTTAAAACGCTTTATAAAAGTCGTATTAACGCGATTGCATTACCGACATCAAGCCTGCCTAAGGAAAGTTTGCCAACAAGTCACAAGCATCGGCATAGTACAGTGTCTAGAAATATTTCTAGACACGGTAGGCATAGCTCAGTTGTAGTATACTGGGCTGGCACGAAATGGACCCGTGCTCGAACCGCACTGTGTCATGGGTGCTAGGTTTTCTTTTTTCTAATTTTGCATAATCTGGTTACGGACACCGGTGGCAGCGGCGGACAACTGCGCGTGACCCGAGTTGTGATCGCTTAACAACTTTCTCTGTAATATAGCAACAGGTTGGAAAAGAGAAGTGAGAGTAAGGAAGAGTGCTACACATCTTCTAGTATGATATAGTCATGCATATTATAGGAAAGCAAAATGGCGGAGGGGAGACATGCACTTGTCTTCTTTAGCACAGAACTCTTGATGTCATGGGATCATCAACTCGCCCAACAAGAAGTTCTTTGCTAAAACTGTTGCTTGGGTGAGTTGGTTAATGATTAAAATAGATTTAAGAGTGCCAGAAGAAGAAAAACTTAGGAAACAAACACACACACAACGCTGTGTGTGTTTTTTAAGTGTTTCGTGCATTTGCGCTGGTACGTCGATCTTGAACAAGTTCTTATTTGGCATAGTACATGTTTGGATCAAAGGAAATACCTTTCCCAATGATTTACATTCGGCTCTGACTTGCACCAGCCTATTTAATTTTATGCCGGAGAACTACTCAAATTCATTATAGCACCTCGTAGCTCTCTGGCGCCCTCGGCTGTGTTTCCTTGACCATCGTAATCATTACGTGACTCTACGTGACCTTAGGCTGTTCCTACGCTTTACTATTACTGCCTCCGGCATCACGTCGGTTGCGTGTCCTATACACGTTACATCAGTCGTTTTCCTTTGCCAAGTTTCATTATCCAAGGCTGTCTAAATTGAAGTGGTGTTCACCACTATGTGGTGTACCTTAATGCTGGTCATGCGTTTGGTTCGCAAGAAGAATTAATATATATTTTAATTGGATATTGGCTTTTTTCAAAGGATTCTTGAAGTCCTGCTTTCGCCACTTTTGCTTGTGGCGCCGTTACCTTACGACATTAGCTCTTCGCAGCTAAAGTTCTTGCACCACCGAGCGGTAATTGTTGACATCATACCAGCCTAACGCCGTCGAGTTTGACACTGTGAATATGTTGACGAATACAGCCAGTGGTGGATTCATGTCTTTATCCTACGTGCGTCTGAAAGACATGCGGGTACATAACCTGGCACGCTGCTCGACACACGCTCACACTCTTACAGGTTCGGAGATTAGCTACAAACGGGCGTGCTACATTTCTTGAGTCACTCCGCAGATTCAAATCAAGCACGAAAACATGGCTCTTCATTCAAATTTATTCCCAAGGCCACGCGCCTTGCCGTCGGGCTGAAAACCACGGCTCGTTGAGAGAGCAGAAACTTGCTCCAAGATTCGTAAACAGTTACGGTGGCAGGTGTGTTTCCGAACCCTACTAACCAGCCGACTTGTTTACCAGCAGAACCCCTTCGTAGTAATATCTTCCTTTTCTTTTTTTTCCTACTCTCGGTTTTGAATGATAACACTCTTCCAACTGTCGCCCGAGTGAAGGGACAAACAGCGCAGTGTTTATTTTTGCATTGACCGGCCCAGCGATGGAAGCAAAAGCGCCCTGGCTACACCAGTCTCGGTGGTCGGGACTGAGGTCAAGGTGTGTTGTTAGTGGCTGCGAGAAGGTGAGGGGAAGGCTGAGGAGGATAGATGAGAGGGGATGGGGGGGCATCGCTTGACGTGCACGCCAGCAGTGCAGTTAGTGCGGCTGATCTATTTGGTGACGAAGCCCGGTGGATGGTGTTTTGGGGAGGGGGGGCCAGGCGAGGAGGAGCTGCCGAGGGTAAGGCGAGCAGAGCCGGTTTGTAGCTTTTTCGGAAGCGGTGCCACCCCCCGCGAAAAACACCCTCGCTTCGATACGTCCACAGACCCCACCACACCCGCTTCGGAGTCTCCCGTTCTTGCTGCCGGCTTGAACACTCGCCGCAGGGACACTCGCAAGATGCAGCCGGTTTCAGCACGCTCAGCTTCGTGGCTGCTCCTCGTTGCAGCGGCCGTTCTCCTGGTTCAGGTCAGCACCACAGGCATCTTTCTTTTGTTCCATCAGCGATGTGCCGTAGCCACTAAAGGCGTTCCTGCACTCTTTTTCAAGATTCATTTCAAAGCGTATTCCGCTCTGCGCAGGAGTTGCCGCTAAGAAGATGTAACGGTATACCTTCCGCATTCCTTGTGTACTTTTAATTAAAAGAGCTTTAGAATAAATCTTTGACGATTCATATCCAATGCGCAAACAAGGGTTCTTACATCTATTCATTTATTGGAGCTATTCGTGCCAAGACTACTGTATTATATGTGCTTGCGCATGCGTTGATTTAAGGGATAGTGAAGCGCATGAATGCATTAGCTCTGGAATAATCATAATATTTCCATATATCTATAGGCAGGTGATTATTTCCAGTAATATTGCCACTTTACGTAATGCTGGAGACTTCGCTTTATGGGGCCGGGTTGCAAACATATTGCGCTAAGTATCTACAGGCCAATTCATTTTGGACTTGCTACAATGCGGCTGCAGTTAATTAAGCGAAAAGTCACTGAGCGGCTACTGCGGAAAAGTACCATTTCCAAAACAAATCTAGTTTAGTCTCTTCCATCTGATATCTATCTTATGTACTCAGGAACGTTTCCGTTAGATTGCACCTGTTAGCCGTTTAAACGCAGTCATCACGAAGCATCCTGTGCGAGAGCGTTGTTATTTGTACTACAAGAAAGATTGCAAGCGCGGAGTTTAGATTATCTAAATGTTTTTCGCGATAACGAAATTATTTGTTTTTCTGGACCCGACCCTGGATGGTATAAAATGTCGCGATACTCACTAGATGACTAGTCATTGCAGCTTTTCAAAAGCACAAAAGAGTATTAGAATGCGAGCATAATTTATGGGGATACCAGACTAAGCGCACTTACGGGTGCATGCGAAATATTTCTTTCGCAATCTCTGCAACATGCCAGAGAAGCAGTTTCCACATACGGCCCAACTGTTGCGTAATATTGGCTTGCGTTCAGTTTTCATCAAATATTTGAGCTTAGGTGACCGCGATAGCGGAAATCATGCTTTACGGCCTGTCCGAAAGCGATATATAGAGCGGTGCGGACCATTTCGAAAGAGCCTCTAGCATATAATTGAAAAACGATTCTTATTCTTTCCTGATATGATATTTTTTTTTGTGGTTTTGATATCTTGCATGAAGATAAGCCGCACACTTGATTGATAATTTGCAGTTCTTGAATAGCGAGTCCTTCACTCCGGCTTAGTATAGAGGGAGGGTAGTGGCGCCCCATCTTCCCCCTTCGTGCGCCGGCCTATCTCCCGCTGGGCTGAGGCCACTGGGCCGTTTCCCTTAAATCGTCCGCCATGGAGCTGTAGTGGTTACGGTGATCGGCTGCTGAGCCGAAGGTCGTGGGTTCGATTTCTTGGCGCAGCGGTTGACTTTTGGTGGAGGCATGCTAGATGCCCCGGTACAATGCAATGCCAGTGCACGTCAAAGGACACCAGATGGTCGAAATTTCTGGAGTACTTCACTATACCACATGCCTCACAGTCATATCGTGCCTGTGGCCCACAAAAGTTCTGGTACTCATCGCGTAAAACCAAATTGCCCACCTAACCAGCGGATTACACGTGACTGATTTCCGTCGTATGTTTTGCAGGTACTAGGCGATGAGGTCACGACGAAGCCAGTCGTAGCTGACCAAGAAAGCGGTGACACAAGGGCCGAAGCACTCCCGACGTCACCACCGTGCGACAAAGAAACAAAAAGACGGCGGTACCTCCAAAGAAGACCGGTATTACACGAGTTCGTCATCCTTTGCTCCCGTTCAACCTAGGCATTGCCATACCTTACATTTTCAACATGCGGTTACTCACTGGACCCGCTGGCACGGGCCTGGGACTCAACGTGCCAGCCATCTTCAACTTGCAGCTGGATGCCGCTCACCGTAGGCGGCCAGGACTGCTGCTGAGCCTATTCGGAAACAGGGAACCCCTGTTCAACTTCAACCGTCGCAAGCGGCCCGGAAATCCGCTGCTGAGCTCCCCGCTTCGGCCACCGTTCGCGCAACTCCCGGAACAGGACAACGACATAGACATCAAGCGAAAGCCTGTCGAGAAAGCTGCGTGAGAGGTCTTGTTATAATGGCTAGAAAGGTTTCTAGTCACTATAATATGGAACTTTTTCTAGCCACTGTAGTCTTATGTGAGACGGTAACAGCTGATCTCTTTCAATCGTGCTGGTTGCGAAAAGTGCTGGTGTTCGGTTGATGCTCGAACTTTTATATCTTCATACGCGCTGTTTTTTTTTGCCAACATTGATGTTTCATCGTAAACACAAAATGTATTTTTTTGCATAAACATTAAAATTTGAAGCAATCAGTGTACACTGCAACGTAAAAAGAAAAAGAAAAATTTAGGCTTATATATATTTTCTCGAATGGCAACATGGCTGGCACTTTCTGATTTCAAGTAGAGCTTTTTAAAAATCCCGGAATACCAAGTGTGCCGGCTGGGATGACGGATTGCTCGACTTACAGGCATCTAATTGCTTTGATTTATCTGGGAACGTCTTCTTCGAAGGACATTATCTGAATAATGAAAGAGAAGCAGTGCGCGAAAAAAAAAAAACGCATGCAGACAATTTCGCAGCACTTCAGCATGCAATGTTACATCTGATATTCCCGACATTGTTTGGTTGGCCTAGTGATATTTTAGGTTTCGACACGTCAAATTTTATCTTTGTGTTCTTTTTTATGTGTTTCGCAATAAATACGTGGCTATCTGAAACATAGTTGTAAAGTATGACTTATTGCGGTGGTCTAGTGGCCAAGGTACTTGGCTGCTGACCCGCAGGACGTCGGATCAAATCCCGGCTGCGGCGGCTGCATTGGCGATGGAGGCGGAAATGTTGTAGGCCCGTTTGCTCCGATTTGGGTGCACGTTAAAGAACCCCAGGTGGTCGACATTTCGAGAGCCCTCCGCTTCGGCGTCTCTCATAATCATACGGTGGTTTTGGGACAATAAACCCCCATATCAATCAATTATGTCTTATTTTTCGCTTGATTCGAGCTCATGCAGCTAGCACTTTCTGAAGTAATAGAAGTGGCCGGTGATTGATGCAGGGGCATAGCCAGGATTTCTTTTTGTTTTTTTTTTGGGGGGGGGGGTTCAGTTATACTTCATGTATGTTCTTGCGTGCGTTTGTTTGTGTGCTTATGCATATACTGAAGCAAAATAAAAAAAAGAACTAAAAATGTTTCGATTCCTCCCCCCTTCCTCCTGGCTATACGCGACAAATTTCATGGTTCCGTAACGTCTGCGTTCAAGGTGTAGCATATGCCGTAATCCCTCGTATTGATATTTCCGTAGGAATGCAGCCAGAGATAAACAGAGCGATCATTGATAAAAAAAAGGTGGAATGATTGGCTTGAACTAGTAGGCTTTACTCTATACGACACTGCACAAAGGGAAGGGTGCAAAGAAGCGTTGAAGTGAAGGCGGGGACAGCAATAGGCGATGCGAATGCACATGGTCTACTGGTAAAGGGAACACTCGAAAGCACACCATCAATATTTTTGGCCCTCTAAGAGCAAATGGATTAAGAAACAATCTTCATGCAAGTCAATAGTCTGTCAAGAGGTGTCGGAACTTTTAACCACCAGTAGCCTTATGCATATCTGAGACGCTATGATTCCGTAAGATCACGAAATGTAAACATGCTGCTCACACAGGTGTTCCCTTTAGCGGTGGACCCGTCTGTACATTAACCACGTAATGCAGTGATTTCACTGCGACTTACAGCAGTGGCTGCAAATACGTGGCCAGCTCACCTCTTGCTTGCGGCACAGCCTGCACATGACTGTCTTTGTGCCATAACTTTTATATTTATTAGTAAATTACCGAGCACCGTAGACCTGCCTGGCCTTAAGTATTTTTGTTTTGCGTCCCCCCCACGTCTGTCCAATGAGTTAAGACTTCAGAACCAGTGTCCATATTTCAGGTACTTCAGGAGGTCACTATCGACATGTCTCCGGAAACCTGACGTCAAATCTCCTTCAGAAGAAACGACCCACTTACTAGATATAAAAAGTCCTTTTTCCAAATGGCAGCGTTTGTTTGCGCTTGTGGCCAGGACTGCTCTTTACGCCAGGACAACACAGATGTTTACTTAAAGAAAAACGGTGCTGCGGTCGCTTGCATGGCATCTAAAAGGTCAAAGTAGGACCGACTGACTCTTGTGAGTCACGATAATCGACCCTGTGTCACTCAAACGACTAACAGTGATGCCCTCGTCATTTCCGACATGCACTTTGCTTCATTCTCAGGCGTGGCTCAGTTCCGTCAGTGAGATAGTCCTTTCATTTTTTAATATCCGCTAGAGCCGGTGTCGTTGCGCTGGAGGGGTGTGACTGACGTTACGATGACGGGCATCTTTTCTGTCCCAGTTTATTCCCAACCTTTGCGTTCTACTTTTGTATTCAATTTTCCATTCAATGATATACACATAGGTACGCCCCTTGGCGGTGGTCTAGTGGCTAAGGTACTCTGCTGCTGACCCGCAGGTCACGGGATCGAATCCCGGCTGCGGTGGCTGCATTTCCGATAGAGGCGGAAATGTTGTAGGGCCATGTGCTCAGATTTAAAGAACCCCAGGTGGTGGAAATTTGCGGAGCCATCCACTACGGCGTCTCTCATAATCATATGGTGGTTTTGGGACGTTAAACCCCACATATCAATCAATCATATGCATAGCTACATCATGTTCACAGTTTCAAAGAACCGCAAGATTGGATCAAGAGAGACAGGCAACCAAAAAGAAAAAAAAAGGGGGGCATCATGTATTACAAGAAAAAAAGGGGGTGTCATGTTTTGTTGCCCTCACATTGTGGTCTTTTATTTGCTTCAGCATCGTGATGGAGCCGAGTTACAAAGAGGGCGAGGGTAAGCGCATGGCCACAAAGCCTGCTCAGTTGGCCCGTGGTGTGCTTGGCTCTTCCTAGTGAAGGATATCGCCCCACATTAGCGCATCTCAGACCAACAGATAGCATGAGTTGGTGAATAGCCTTACTCACATGCTATTTTTCGAAGATGAACGTCGCAGTGATAAGTCATGACCGTAACATCTAGAGATACGTCACAAGCACGCATTGATGAGATAAGTATTGTACAACGTAGTCCGGTTGAAGTGCACTGCTATGGGTTTACGGGTTAAAGAAGGAACAGCTTCAGCAAACGATGGGCCCGGCTGAGCGAGCTTTGTGGGCATGCGCTTACCCTGTTCGCAACTTGACTCCGTCTTACGGCGTTGGCGTACAAAAACGTTGCCGCTCGAGCACTCCAGTTGAAGACTTCGGCTGCTGTGCATGGTATGTGCGCAGCTTACGCATGCATGGCATGCTCATAACTTGCCCTTTTCGTTCTCGTTAGCGTTATGCAGATGCTTTATTAATGGATAGAGCAGATGCGTTCGAACATGTTCATGAACTTTGCCGGACTTGACAAAGCTGCTACTTCACCGAAGCAAAATACCTTGTCAGTATTATGCAAAGCGGAACACGTGCATCTGAGTACATCGTCATTTTCGCCTGCCTTTCACATAGCACGTCGGGAGTCAGCTGAATGGTTTTTCGACCGGTAAGTGATTATCATCCGTGTATATTTTAGCTTTGGTTAACGTACAGTAAATCATTGTAATTGTAACAAAGGACAGCGAGCCTTCTGTTATTTTCGCTGCATGGCGTGATGGCCCTGTGAGTAACGGCTCACTCAAAGGCAGTCAGTGGACTGATGATTCCATGCCAACAATTTCGGAGCAAAACCCTCCTACTTCCCACACTCCCTTCTTGTACAGAGAAAGCTATGAGTAACGGAAAGCCATCTGGCAATAGTGTCACGAGCGCTCTCCGTTGACTGCGTTATCACTCAGGCCATTCGCAGTGTCGTACTCAAGCACACACGCCATTGATTGCGTTGTGAATGACGTCGTTCATTTCGTCGCAGTCGTGGCGCCCAGGGTGTGCGCATCAGTTTCTCCCCTGAAACATTCTATATGGGTGTGCCACGGACAACTCCAGAAGATCGCCGACAGTAAACACGGTAAACACGAGCCAAATGTGTGTCTCATTATGAAGCATGAACATGCAACCAATCATTTCGGAAGGATTCAATGCCACACCTGGTTGAATCAAGGAGGTTTAGAAAAGAATTGCTGGAGTAGAAATTTATGCCCATGAGTGAAGCCGTGCCAACCGTAAGAGGGCGGCTGCGGCAGCCATCTTACTAGGGGCATGATTAGCTGTTGGCGTTCGGTGGTTGAGAAGGAGCGTTTTTTTCGCAGACCCAACGAGCTTAACGTGGCAACCTTTTAGGGTGAAATAGTGCCTAAAGTGCGTCCTTGTGTTACTAGTTTTCTTAAGTTAGCCTCTAAATAAAGACAAATTTCATTGGAGATTAGGTCACATAATTTAGTCAGGTTATTTCTTCAGAAACAAGATCAAGTCAGATTATTTCTTCGGAAACAACCATCTTTTAATTTATAAGTAACGTAGCATTTAGACTAACAAATCAAAGGCATTTGATGTCTGAGTGGGCACCACCAGGAAACAGTATGTTTCTGAGATATTAAAGGGCAAAAGCTGTCTTCACGTCTGGTGGCAAACCATTGGGGGAGCTTCCACTCCAGCAATTTTTTTAAAACCTCCTTGGGTTACAGCCACTGCTAGACACCAAGACCGAATGTTTAAGCTTTCGCTGGCTAACCATTTGTACGGAGTGCTTGGACGGTGATATTTTGTTTTGCTTTCGTTGGTTGGTTCGTTATGAAAGCAGGGATATCAAACTCGGAGGGGCCGCGTAACAAATTAGTCTCTTATTCTCCCGCGAGGGCCAAAACTGCGAAGGAGCAAGGGGAGGGGGGTCGATAGCAGAACGTCAGCGAACGGCGAACGTTGCCATTTGAAAGAAGGCCTTTCCCATATATTATGCGCCATTCTAGAAGCGCATATTGCGTCGGGATGTGCGAAACACGTTGATGCTGCTTTCCCGAATGACTGAAGTGAGGTCGGCAATTTAGGGTTATGGTTACTCGCCACTGTGGCTGTGCTGCTCGAATGCTGACCCACAAGTCACCGGATATAATCCCGGCCGCGGCGGCCGCATTTTCGTTAGAAGCACAAACGCTGAAGGCTCTTCTATAGAGGCGGGAGAAAGAGTGTGCAGACCACGAGATCCCGTGGCAGAATGCATCAACGCACCATCTACTGGCGTGGCACCTGCTACGGTGGGTATGCTCCTCCCGTCGCTCTTTATGATGGGTTACGACGTTCATGGCCAAAAGAAATAGATACACCACTTACTTCGCTCCGTCGAATCTGTGCTGTTCTTTCATATCTATATATACTAGCGGCTGCGCGGTAGAGAGGCATTGGAGGAGGGTGTTGAAGCGTCAGTCTCACGCTGTTTCTTGCACTGCCTAATTATAGCCCAACTAGGCTACATATAACCCAATAAAGTCAAGCATACCAAATTACGATTTCTTAACTAGGTTTGCCTTTCTTGAGTTCGATTTTCACCAAGCTAAATTTCGGTGAACATAGTTGAGGCGAAGTAGGCGTAGTCTAAACTAATCAAGTCTAGTTGAGCATTGTACCACGTAACAAAGCCAAGCATTAGTAGGATATGATAGGTAAATCAGGCTGATTCTAATAGGGCCTGCAAAAAGGGTTCAGCTTGAATTTAGGACAACGCAGCGAGCGACGGAACGGAAAATGATAGGGGTAACCTTAAGTATTAAGATGATCGAGACCAGGGACTGCTTCGAACGAATACGGTTTATTAGAAGTCCCTGGTCTCGATCATCTTAATAATGGTGCCGTGACCAGGATTCGAACGTGGGTTTTTGCGGCCACAACGCAAGGCACTAACCGTTGTACGATCACGACACCAGCCGGAAGAAGAAGAAGAAAGAAGACTGCTGTCTGGAGCGAGGGCGTGCTACTTCACTTCTTCTTCCGGCGTTTGATGATGATATTTTATATTAGGAGACAAGGCGAGAGCCGAGTGGATCAAAGAACAAACTGGAGTTAAGGATATCATATTTGAAATCAAGAAGTGGACGTGGGCCGGGATCGTAGCGCGTAGGCAGGATAACCACTGGTCATCAAAGGTAACTGACTGGATTCGTTCCGAAGGCAAGTGGGTGATGGGGAGACATAAAGTTAGGTGGACAGGTGAGATGCGGAAGTTTGCGGCTGTAAAGTGGCAGCAGCGCACAGGACCGAGTTGACTGGCGGAACAACGGAAAGGCCTTTGCCCTGCAGTGGGCGTAGTCAGGCTGGTAACGATGATGATTAATTAGGCTATTTCAGTTCACTGTTTTCACGTTAAGTGAAGTTAAGCCCAGATCAGCAAAGGTAAGTATAGCCAAAGTTAATTAGACGTTATTGATCATGGTGTCATTTAGTATAGCCATGCATAATAGCCTACATATGTTAAACCTAGTCATGGCCAATCAATCAGTCGAATTTCCTTTGAGCCCAGTAAAGCCAAGCCCAGAAAAAAAAAACGAAGTACTATTTACCCATTCGGTAATACTTAAGGATATTTATGTCTATTAGTGTTAGTTGAGATGAATGCTAACTATACCTAACTTGAAATCCAACCGCACATGCCCTTAGATACTAGTTTCATGTGACTGAAAGTTTAATGAAAAAAACGTGTCATATATGTGCAAACATGAAGGCATAAAAAAATCTGGGCACTCAGCTGCGCAGGTGCGTGAGCCAACCTTCAATTGCTCTTACAGATGCCGAGATTTCATATCTACAGCCTACTTGATGACGTGCTTGGGGGAGGGGGGGGGGGGGCGTCCAACTTTTTTTATGCCTTCATGTTTGCGTACATAACTGATTAATTTGTGGGGTTTTCATTGATATGTGGAGTTTAACGTCCCAAAACCACCATATGATTATGAGAGACGCCGTAGTGGAGGGCTCCGGAAATTTAGACCACCTGGGGCTCTTTAACGTGCACCCAAATCTGAGTACACGGGCCTACAACATTTCCGCCTCCATCGGAAATGCAGGTTTGCGTACATAAGACAAGTTTGTCAAATTAAACTCTCATTTGTTGGACAGTGCTTGTGTCGTGCACTTTCTTGTGTTTTTTGTCCTTTTTGCGCGCTTATTGTGAGGAGTATGTTCCAACTTGCCCATGCATTACTTTAACCAATTTCAACACCTTTATATTGTAGCGATGTTGGAGCACTCGGGGCATTAGACTAACGTATTTATAAGAGGGTGAACCTGTGTCCACAACTAAAAGTGACTGTGGTCGTGTATACGCTTCAGTCGAACACCGAAGATGTGCCTCTATATGGATGAGCTTCCCGACTTCTTCCTCTGCGCGAGATGTCCCGATCGTGTGGTGCATATAAGCCGGGTCCAGCCAGGTGCTCGTCCCCAATAAGGTTCCTAAATACACACTAGAGGGAACTCTGGCGCTAGTGTTTATGGAAGTTGTAACACACGGCACTTGAGCGAGCATGGAAATGATGGGTAACAAACGGATTTTTCTAATCTTCGTATTTCTGGCTCCATGTGTGTTCGTGTGGCTTGAAGCTGTTTTCTCACAAAACAAAATGAACAATTGTTCAGCAGTTGCGCTCCACCACCTTATTATTTTAGGCTTACCTTTTCGAATCGGATCACGAAGTTCAAAAGGGTTCGCTCTTTCCTTCTAAAAAAAAAAAAAACCGGAACACAGCAATAAATGAAGCCACAAGTGCCATTCACCCCTCGCAAGTACGAAGATGAGGCAAATCCGTGTACTACCACCCATCATTGCCATGGTCGCTGAATGATCGCAAAGCCAGAGTCCCATCTGGTTAATATTAGGAAACTCCATGCTCGTGCCATCATCGTTTCTGCGTGGCACAACAAAGCGCGCATGCGTGTCCTGTGCGCGCGGTGATGGGCGCGTTGTTTCAAATCGGGCAAGATGTCGCGGCAACATCTTTCCTAAGTTTGATCGTGGTTTCCAAAGAACTCACACCTGCGATAACACTGGGAAATTAGGAAAAAATTGCAGATAAGTGTCACTTATCGGCAATTCTCGTTCCACTAATAAAGATCTTCAAAACTCACCTCGCTGCCTTTCGGCCTAACTTTCATATCTGTTTCCAGGGAGACGTGGTTTCCAGAATACTCGCACCTGCACATGACAGGGCAGCGTAAAAACAACGAAAAGCAGATAGTGTCACTCGTTACTTGTGCCACTAATAAGGATATTCAAACTTCACCTCACACAGAGTTAACCTCTATGCGTTTCCGCCTCACATTTACATCTTTTTTCCAGGAAGCATTGTAAGGCCTGTAATCTATAGGCAGCGAACCATCGGCTGTCGTTCTCATTTAGTGTGTAGTGAGTTTTTCTTCCCCGTTGCTGAAATAGAAGGAAAACTAATATAGTAGGCTGTAAAGAGTGAATGCGATCATGTCGCGGCTTCGATATTGGCGGAGTGATAGATGCCTATGTACAGTTCGATGTCAGTGCCCGCTAAAGGGCACCAGACGGTCAAAATTTCCGGAGTCCTTCACTACGACGTCTCGCATATTCATGTCGAGGTTGTAGTACTCGAAACACCTGATATTATTATTTATCATGTTGCCACATAGGGTACAGTAATTCGTGCGGATATAGTTGGACCAATGTGCCAGCGTTACGTGTCTTCGAGGGACTTACTTTTAGTAGCCTTGCGTGTATTCTCTGTCTATGTTTCTTTGAAAGTTATGTGTGCGCTGTTTTTATTCAAGAATCAACAAGCACCGTCTAGCAGCACTTCCAATATTGTTACTTAAGTCTAGTTCTGTACAGTAATGCGCAAGTTGTGTTCAAGAAAACCATGCAGTAGGCTCACTTAAATTTTTATGCGAGTACTAATAATGACTTTTTTAATATCGGTGAACTAATGAAAAACGAAGTGTAAGCAGTGTATAAGGTATAGTAATACCTACATGAAAATCCGTGATTGCACAAAGAAGAAAATAGTCTGGTAGCAGCAGACGTGGTTAAATAAGCTGTAAAATCTGACGACGTTAACATCGTACATCTAAAATAAAGGTGACATAGACTGGACTCCCATTTATCCTCAAAACCAGAACGAACTTTCTTGTAAATAGTACAAAGGTTACATAGCGATAATATACACAAGTGATTGTAAAATGCCTCTTCACGCTCACATCATTTTCTTAGAATTCCGGGGAAGCGTTCGGTGACTGTGTACTTTGTGATTCATGTTTCAAACGAGGAACTTTGAAATATCGTTCACCGACTTATATAGAAAACATAAAAAAAAGATATGCTCTTTGCTGAGCCATTCAGTCAACTGAAATAGTGTGTCCTAAAAGTTCATGTAAAGCCGCATACGGAAAGGAAAATGTGAGTTAAGGTCGGCGACACCTTGGCATCGTAGTCGCCCACATTTGTCTCCTAAAATTGGGTGCAGTTCCGAGTAGTCTTTATAAGAACCACGACAAGCGCCACTTCTTCTGGACGTTTGAATTTCGACTTTTAAACATGCTCGAGGGAGTTGTAAGCAGCCGCCTGAACTTGATTGCCTATTTACAACTTCTATGTTCACCATACACATCCTTGGGTAAGAGGCGGCGGTGTCACTAAACAAATTGTGCGTTGCGAGCCTTCCTAAATAGCTTACGTGATATTGTCAGGCGGTACTTTAAAAGAAGCGGAGATTGTGAGCGATAAGTAGCCAAACATTCTTTCGTAACCTAGGATTAAGAGCGTGTTAAACCTTCAAACCTTTTGGGCGAGCACAGATCGTCCTTGCCGAGCTGTTCCCAAACCATTTGGCTCGTCCTCTGAAGACGTGTCCCAATGAGTATTTGGAAATATAACCATTCGTCTTCAAGCTATATATTTCACGTGTCACTTCGCAGATGACGGCACGTGCTTGACAATTGATTTTATTTTTACCACCGCTTCAATTTCTTTGTGACTTGTGTTTAAAAAGTGTTGTTCAGTGATGATGACGCAACAGTTGCTGTGCACTCACGTATAAGAGACGCCTTTCGTCATCGTACACCTAGTCAGACGCTAATTATTCAGATATCACATTTTACTTTGACGGCTTGAAGTGTTATACTCACCAGTTTTTCGACGATCGTGTGTGAGAGAGAGAGAGATAAAGATGCAAGGAAAGGCAGGGAGGTTAACCAGACGCACATCCGGTTTGATACCCTGCACTGGGGAAGGGATAAAGGGGAGAAAAGAGGTTGCAGAAAGATGAGAAGGTACACACAATCACGAGCACACTCGGGGAGCACACACAATCTACAGGCGGTTGCTCAGGTTTGTTGACTCTAGGTAAAGTAGCAGTGCTTTAGTTGCTTTCTGCGCAACTGAGGTAGATGCCCGAGGTCCTAGTATCTTCTGCACATAAAATGGTCCGGGGTCAAGTTGATTCAAAACCATCCTGAGCTGGCATCGCTGTGTGTCGTAGCAAGCGCAGCTGCACAGGACGTGTTCAATGGTCTCTTCAGCTCCGCAGTAGTCGCATGTAGGAGTGTCTGCCATACCAATGGGAAAGGAGTACACCTTTGTAAATGCAACACCCAACCAAAGGCGGCATAACAGTGTCGCATCGGAGCGGGAAAGTTGTGATGGTAGCTTTAGCTTGAGCGAAGGATACAGTTCATAAAATTGACACCTTTGGAAGCTGGTAGACGACCAGAACGTGCGTGTGAGATCTCGAGCCAGCAGGTAAAGTTGTCTTGCTGCATCATTCCTTGATAGAGGAATCGGGACTACACGGGTTCCTTCATGGACTGAGCGGGCTGCATCATCGGCTAATTGATTTCCGGTAATACCGATATGTCCAGGCAGCCATTGATATATAATATCATGCCCTCGTGCTAGAGCTTCATGATGGCAATGTCTTATTTCTTGTACCAATTGGTCATGACTCCTCCTACGCATGGCAGACTGCAAACTCTGAAGCGCCACCTTCGAATCACAGAATAGGACCCATTTTCCTGGGCGCTCTTGAACGAGATATTGTAAAGAAGCCCTTATAGCAGCAAGCTCTGATGCCGTAGATGTAGTCATATGCGACAACTTAAACTTGATTGTCATTGCTGCAGCCGGAATTACAGCGGCACCTGATGAGCTGCTGGACGAGACGGACCCATCAGTGTATATCTGCGTTCGGTCTAAGTACAACTCATGTAATAATAGCAGTGTTGCTTGCTTCAATGCTACTCTGGAGTGATTGCTTTTCTTTTTGATTCCTGGAATTTCTAGACGTACTTGCGGCTGGTCGAGGCACCACAAAGGACATGTCATTCTCGCAGCTGGCGTATATCCTGATGGAATGCTGTTTAGGCGCTTGGCTATGACGTCTGAAAACGTAGCACGTGGTCGTCCGGAGGGTAGAAGGGCCAAATGGTGGTCGGGGACACGGCTAGCATGTCGAATGTGCGCTCTGAGGCAAACCACAACTCTATATGTCCTGAACGGATGGTCTTTGGCAAGCATGATTGTGGCATAAGTAGAAGCACATCGGGGCAGTCCTAGGCAGATACGCAGTGCTTGACCCTGCAAACTCTCCAATGAATGAGTATTCGATTTGCAAGTGTTAGTCAGTACCGGCAAGCTGTAGCGCAATAGACCCAGAAATAGGGCCCTGTACAGCTGTAGCATGGAGGTCACAGAAGTTCCCTATGCTTTCCCGCACAATAATTTCATTATATGCAGAATAGATAGCAGTCTCTTCTTCAAGTACGAAAAATGTGGGCTCCACGAAAGACTTCTATCGATTATTATGCCCAGGAAACGATGCGTCCGTGCATATTTGACACTCCGCCCATTGATGTAAACAAGGTATGGCGTCATTGGTTTGCGTGTAAACGCCCTTAACGCGCACTTCACCGTTGATATATTTAGGCCTTGTTTCTGAAGATAGGCTGTTGTGAGGGTTGCTGCCCGCTGTATTCGTGCACGCACCTGAGGGCGAGTAACTGCAGCACTCCAGAGGCAAATATCATCGGCGTATATGGATAGGCACACCGACTTTGGCAGAACCTTCACCAGACCAATTAGGGCAACATTGAACAATGTGGGGCTTAAAACACCTCCCTGAGGTACTCCGCAGTAGGTGTAATATTGAGCAGTTGTACCCTCATATGTTTGTACAAAGAAACCCCTGCCAGTTATCTAATCTTTTATCCATTGAAACATTCGTCCACTAATGCCCATTGCTGCGAGAGAAGTGAGGATCACATCGTGAGCTACATTATCATATGCACCCTTAACGTCAAGAAAGAGTGCCACTGATATGCGCTTGCAACTTTTTTCTTGTTGCACAATTGTCGATAAGTCAAGGACACAGTCGATGGAGGAGCGGCCCCGACGAAAGCCTGCCATGCAAGAAGGGTATTTGGTGTATCGTTCCAAGTACCACTCGAGACGAAATAGAACCATTCTTTCCATCACTTTTCTGAGGAAGCTTGCGAGGGCAATAGGGCGATACGCTGTCAAGTCCAATGGTGATTTTCCCGATTTCAAAAGTGGTATTAATCGACTTATTTTCCATTCTTGGGGAACACTGCCGCTGAGCCAGGAGTTGTTGAAGCATGTTAAAAGTTCTTTTCTGGCTTTTTGTCCAAGGTGTCCTAACGCACTATAAGTAATACCATCAGGACCTGGCGATGACATGTGCTTAGAAGCGACTAACGCACCTTCCAGTTCTTCCATGGTGAATGGAATGTCTATTTCTGGTAACCGCGTCTCAGGAACGATCACGGCGTCGATGCTCTCGTTCATAATATTCCCGGCAACTCTCGTGCAAAATTCTTCAGCCACCTCGAGTTCTGTTTTTTCATGATGGAGTGCCAAAGCTTTAAAATGGTGCCGTTGTTGCGGAGAGGAGCGAAGACCACGAACTGTTCTCCAGATATATGACAGCGGTTTATGAGGGTGTAGAGATTCGCAGAATGCTTTCCAGCGTTCGCTCTCCAGCTTGTATATGCGTCGTTGAATCTTTTTCTGGAGCCGCCTTGCTTCCCTCAGATCGTAAATTGATCTTGTGCGTCTGTATCGTCGTTCAGCACGCCTTCGTATAGCTCGTAATCGTTCCAGTTCAATGTCAAACTGTGTTATTTTAGACGAAAATGGTAATTTACATTTGGACACTTGCATAGCTTCCTCTATGGTATTTTCCAGGCTGCAGGCGAGGCCTTCTTGGCAAGCGTCCTCAACACGCGATGTAAACATCGACCAGTCAGTGCCAATTACAACACCGGAAGAGAAATTTTTTATGATACCATCGATCGTCACGTAGGTGGGTATGTGATCACTCCCATGAGTCTCAATATCGCAAAACCATTTAACTTTGTGAGAGAAGCACCGTGACAACAATGTCAGGTCAAGGCAACTGCCATACGTGAGACCCCGCAGATATGTGGGGGTACCATCGTTCATGATGGAAAGGTCGTAATCGGAAGCGAACTTAACAATGTTCCGGCCCCTGGCATTCATCCTAGTGCTCCCCCAAAGCATGTGATGGGCGTTGAAGTCACCGGTGATGATCCAAGGCCCATCGGTCCTCATTAGGATGTCTTTTAATTTGTCGCAGTCAAATCGCGATGACGGAGGTATATATCCACCAATGAGCGTGAACGAAACTGCATTCTTCTTCACACGAAGACACACGTACTGATTGTCGTCATTTGAACTTATTGGGTGCGAAAGATAAGTCAAGTCTGTGTGAACGTAAACAATTATTTTGCTTCGTTCTTCGCAAGCGGTTGAACAAAAAGCTTCATAACCGGACAATCTATAAGGCGTTGATACGTTTGGTTCACATATGACAAGTATAGGGAATTGATTGGCCCGAACAAATTGGCGAAAGTCCGAGATACGGGACTTCATGCCTCTGGAATTCCACTGAAAAATCGACGCACATTTAACTTCAGTGCGGAAGATGAGATTTTGTTGAGCCATTGTGCTTAGACGACGTTAGCAAGAACTGGATTCAGTGCATCCAGTACTTGCAGTGCACTCTTAGCAGACGGAGATTGTATGCTGCTCAGTAGCGTGCGAATCGTGTCAATTATTGATTGCGCGATTGCAGTCACTTGCCTGTCTTGGTTGGAAAGATCTCGAACCGGGATCGCGGACTGCCCGTCATGAAACTCCTTCGGTTCGCTTGATTCTGCTTCCCTTTGAAGTGCAGGCCACTCTGTCGCAGTTCGGGTATGCTCACTGGCTTTGTCCTTTACAGCCTTTCCCACGGCATGTGGTCTGGGAGGCAAAGAGGTGGTACTGATGAGAGATCTGGCAAACGTGTCGAGGAGGTAGCGGGCGTCCTTGAAGACCGACGTCGACGTGAACGACGCCTTCTGACTTTAGCTGCGGCTTCTCGATGAGATGAGTGATCGCGCACCATCTCCTTCAAGATGGCAATTTCCTTCTGAATCCGCGGGCAGTCCTTCGACGTGGCTTCATGGGATTCATTGCAATTAGAGAATTTCTTGACAGTTGCGACGCACTTATCCGCTTCATGGGGCTCGGCGCAGCGGTGGCATACCACCGAATTCTCGCAGACGCTGCTCACATGTCCAAGTTTCATGCATTTACGGCACTGGAGAGGCTTTGGAATGAAAGGCCGCACAGCATGTCTGAAGTACCCTACCTTCACATGAGAGGGGAGTGATGTGCTCTTAAACGCAATCTTCACACAGCGAGACTTGCCTAGCCGGGTGACATCAACAATTGGAGTATCAGTTGTTGACTTGACAAGAAGTTGTAAGTCCTTATTGGAAATAGCCACATCTATGTCGTAGATCACGCCGGTTACTACATCACATCCCAAGGGAACATGAGAGCGCAC
Source organism: Rhipicephalus microplus (assembly GCF_013339725.1). Lineage (NCBI taxonomy): Eukaryota > Metazoa > Arthropoda > Arachnida > Ixodida > Ixodidae > Rhipicephalus > Rhipicephalus microplus. Next base: position 62,746,217 of record NC_051170.1, read on the forward strand.
CTGGTTGCCGTCCAAGTCAGTTACACTGCGCAGAACGCCCAACGCACTTGCGTGCAAAACGTCCACAGCCAGTATATTCTTTCTGGCGTTCACTCTTATGTCCGTGATCTCATTTGGCACGAGCGTTTCCATCGCCAAAGAGATGAATGGGCTGTAGATCATAAACTTCGTTCCGCGAATTTGACCTATATACGCTTCAATTTTTTTTTCAATCCATATGCACTTTTTAGCATCAAAATATTTGATACGAAGTTGAAAGAATAACTTATTTAACAGAGAAACTGAGCAAGTTAAATGGGTTATGAGTTAATCATTAGCAGCAGCTGCTGCTGCTGGTGGTGGTAATTGGTAATCTGGTAATTCAAGGCACCTTACAAAATACAGGGTCTAGTGCAAAATTTCTGTAAACAGAAAACATCATATAAAGCCCATGCACACTGACGACCACATTTTTAAAGGCTTTTCACGTACAAAAAGGAGACCCGCCAAATTTTGTCTACTACATTATATTTGTAATAACACGTCGTTGAAACACTCCCAACATTTCACCAAGCGTTGCACAATAATAACTATATCATTAAGGACACGTCATAGTTACTGTGCACTGTGGGTGAATATTTTTCAGGTCCAGGGTTGAGACCTTAATATGATGGGCCCAGGTATCTTAAACGTTTTGAGAAAAAATGTTTTTTTAGCTATTTCGAAACTCTTTCTTTATAGTGAAGAGCCACCTTATGACTAAATGATTGAATTTCGGTTCCTCTTTCTCTGGCCTGTTCTGGTTGGCTAATATCAATTATTTCTTCAGGTTTGACGATTAGATTTCTACGTTTTCGGCTCAGTAACTTAACTTGCAATCGAGAATTCGTCACTGTAGCAATGTAAAAGAAAGTATACAATACAATAGTACTGTGGAAGAAAGCACTTCTTTCAGCGTTTCTTCCTCATAAGCCGGCTGCATTTACGTTACCTCAATTACCACACCTTGAAAAAAAAAAACGACAACGCAAGAGCAGAAATTTTATTCCAGACGTTCTCCAATCAATCGGACACTTAGATAAACAAAAGAAAATCTATTTTTTGTTAAAAAGATTTTCAACTTGGCCGTGTATGTGATGACTCAGTGAGGACGTTTATTATGGTCTCTTTATAATTATTGACATATCAGGCACAGTAAATGTGAGAATGTGAACTTAAACTGAGCTGCTCACCAGTTTCTTTTGCACAGGGTCTCCAGTGACGACAGTCGTGTTCCCTGAGATCATAGCCGAACGAAGTGACAGTGGACAACTGCTCGTTGCCATTCGTTCTGGTCAGACTTTGACTCTGAGAAAGGCGTCCGTGTTCCTGGAAAGACTCGAAGTCGCAACGTTGGAAGATAATCGGAGAACATTTCACTACGTAAGACTATAGTCTTTCAATAGTCTACGAGACTATGCGTGAAATTTCAATACATGTAAACGCCAATCAAGCTTACATAGGCGCTGAAGTCGTGGCAGGAACTACACTTTGGGCGACGTGCAAGGCTGGAGCAGTGCGTAGCAGGTATCAAAACATTCTTGAGCTGGCTAGAAAGTTCAGAGCTGTCAAGGGACATTTGACAACATCGAGCACTATCGTCCAAGGAACACGGTGCGCCGCCGTGGAGCAGTGGATAAAAGGTGCTCGGCCGCGGCGGTCACATTTGGATGGAGGTGAAATGCGTAGAGGCCGAAGTACTATGCGACGTCAGGGCACGTCAAAGAACTCCAGGTGGTCGAAACTACCGGAAGCCTCCTCTACGGCGTCTCTCATAATCATACCTGTTTTTGGACGAAACACCCTACCTATTATTATTATTATTATTATTATTATTATTATATTATTATTATTATTATTATTATTATTAAAGGAACACTGCCGGCATGTGGCTCAAATTTCTTCTCGTTTGTATGGAGAGTCAACTTGAGGTTGTCGCACGTGTAAAATGATGTCACTGTATTCTGCAGTAGTTATTGTTCATAAATAACAGGAATGGCGCCCGCCAAGTTGGAGAATGGGCTGCTGCAATGCAAATAAAGATGTCATTGCCCTTTTAAGGTCAACGTCGCGGTCAATGGTATTATCGAATTTTTTAAATACCTTACCCCCTCCCCCACGCTTCATTCGTTCGCAGAGTACCTCCTACTTGTTGAACATTCTAATTGTATAACATTCCAATTGTTAAATTTTGGTTATTTCGCTTATTTCTAGAGTCCGTCAAGGTCTCATTTGGAACTCGGAATTCCCGAAATTTTATAACCAATGTACAAAACAGCCTAAATGTGATACTTCAGAAGTATGATATTAGTCGCACAAAGAGGCGGAACACTGATTTACGATCCCCCCTCAAGTCGCAGAGAATCTTGCTTCACAAACAAGTTTATGTTATGACATACCAGTGTTACCAATATATCCCGCTTTTCTGCAGATGAACGGATCAGGAATGGAACGGAACCTCTACCACGACCCGCAAGCAGGTGCCGCCGTCATGCTTAAGCGGGCCCGGGGACTTCGACTTGTGCGTATATAACTCGTCATTGCTTATATTACTCTATATGTTGCTGTTTAGCTTCAGTGTCTACGCAAAAGAAGGGCCAGCACAAACATGACCTGGATTTTGTATTTTGTTATTGCGACAAAGACTTGCCTTCAATGTATATAACTTGTATATAACTTTGTGTGCATATGCGTAATAAATGTGCGCCGTTAGGCCGGTGATGTATGAAGTGAAACAGTGTATTAAGGAATTTATTGTCATGTATCGAGCCGCCATAACTATTTGTGTCCCTGTAGCAAAGACTGGCTTGCACGAGGTGACAGGAGTGTGGTGACAGTAGCCCTTGGCATGTCCAGATAAAAATGTATGCATCATTTTGAATTGCTGCAGTAGAGTGATAAGCACACGTAGCGCTCACTTCCATTGGAAATTTTGACCAGTTGCACATTGAGACAGGACCTGGTGTAAGGTCCACCTCTGCAAGAAGCGTCGTAAACACAACTTCCTACTGCCTAATAAGGTGAAGGAGAGAGAGTAGACACATGGTGGGATAAGGGTGTGTGTATCCTGCCGGAGAACAATTTTACGTGCACCGAGTGAGTTTAGGTTTTGAGGTGAAAGAATAATAGATGAGACATCTGTATTAGGAGGGCAGTGTGCCTGCGGGTCGGCAGCAGTAATATTGGCAGGGGTCGTAGCATGACCTTGAACTTAATGTATACTCTGACGCTACTCTCTATATTACGATTCATGCTAGGCATGATCCCGCCGAACTCAATCTGCTTGTGAACGTTTTTAGTTCTTGGATAGCCGCTAAACAATTAGTGAATATGTCAAGTCGTTTGGTTTTTGGCAGCTTAAGGGAGGCATCCCACACTTTGTCATCGATGGCTGGAATTTCCATAACTATGACTGGTTTCCGTAGTTAAATAACGCGGCTGTTTTTTTGCACATGCTTTGTTATTAGCCCACAGTTTTTCTTGATCTGATCGATCGCTCGCTGCAGTGGCCACGTTTTCTATACGTGAGAGCTTTGCTGGGTTATGCCAGGTTGTATAATAATGGAGTTAGTGATGCGCCTTACTTCGTATAATACCATTTGTTGCTATCCTGTTCATTGCTTCGCCCTCTCAGGAAGACTTGCGCTTTTTATTATCCATAATAATATTAATATATTATATTATTAATTGGGGTGTAACGTCCCAAAACCACCGTATGATTATGAAAGAAGCCTTACGGGTGGGCTGTGAAAATTTAGATCACTTGGGGTTCCCTAACGTCACTTAACTCCAAGTAGACGGGCCTGAAGCATTTTCGCCTCCCCAGAAAATGCATCCGCCACGACCCACGGCTCAGCATTCGAGCAATATAACCGCTAGACCACCGTTACAGTTGACGAAGAAAGTGCTTAACAGTGCAAACGACAGGAGGGGATAGAAGAGACGAGAACAGAGCACTCTGTTATCGACTATTCTATCCCCTCCAGTCGTTTGTGCTGTTACGAACTTTCTTCGTCTACCATGCAGCACAAACCAGCCCAATCAAGCACTTTGTAACCGTAACGGTTATTTTTAATTATTCGCAAGTTACCTTTGTGATTGGCCGACCGCCTTCGCTAATGATGTATTCTGCAGCATCATTGGCTGACATTTTCTTCTGCGGCCAAGCACTGAGACACTTCCCAGAATACACGCCCCGAACGTTCTCCGGGAGTTAGCAATAATAACAAGCTTTGCTTGCGTAAACTTTGAAAAAAAAAGGACAAGTATCGAGACCATCCTTATGGTGGTCTTTGTCATCTTCGCATACTGTACGCAGTGAAATTGTCGTCTGCATGAGATTGTTTTTGTCCGATGGCAGGGACGTCAGAGAAGCAATTGATATAGTTCAAAAAGTATTGTTATGGAGTTTTCAGCCAACTAACAGTAGCAGTTTTTACATTCTTGATCTCTAACACATTTGGGGTGAAAACGCACTGCATTCTTGTTTTTGTTCTGTCAAGGTCGGAATTCTGAGTCCTACCGAGAGAATACAGCCCTCACCTACCTCACAGTATCATCCCAGGGGCAGCATTAAACATGAGATTCTGCCTTTAGAACAGAGGAAATCTGACAACGAAATTTCATTAGAAGCCCGTCTAGAAGGTACGTTGTCGTTCACCATCTCATCTGAAGATCTTTTTATGTGCTTTTTTTGTTGCAAACTGGGGCAGCAAAATTGGAGAGCGAGAAAAGTAAGCGAGAAAGACAAGAATTGAACAAGAAAACACTCTGTTTGTCAAGCATGTAAATTAGTACATTGTTAAAAGTGCCACAATAAGACGCAATTTCAATGCGCGGGCCTTATTGACATTTTGATAATTAGGTGAATGCTCGAGGATTTACAAATATAATTATAATCAAACAACGACTTCTGATTGAATCAAAATTTTAAGTGGCTGCTTTAGTGTACTAGGAACAGTATGTACTGGGTTTGCTTCGCCTCACGCAGTTCCCCGCTTTTTAGGTCGTGCTGCAAGACATTTGGAACACCCTGTATATACTAGATAAGCAGATGGACTGATATTCCTCAAAAATGAATCACGCGTTTGACAAACAAGAACACTTGATAATTTATTAACTTCATGTTAGGATCGTTGAACCAGCCTGCATTATTTGACACACGCACGCACACACACACACACACAGATGCACGCACACATACACACACACACACACACACAGATGCACGCGCGCACACACACAGATGCACGCGCACACACACAAAGATGCACGCACACACACACACACACACACACACACACACACACACACACACACACACACACACACACACACACACACACACACACACACGCACACGCACACGCGCACACGCACACGCACACGCACACGCACACGCACACACGCACACGCACACGCAGATGCACGCGCACACGCACACGCACACACAGATGCACGCGCACACACACACACACAGATGCACGCATACATATATACACACACAAACACATGCTTGCTTATATTACACATGCATATGCAACGCAACTGATTATGGAATCATTGTTCAAGTGTCGCGTCTTAAGTTATAACAAGCCCTGAATTCACACTACAGGCTGCCTGTATTCTCAGTTATCCAGATAAAACTTGTCGTTGATTTTCGCAAATGCCGGCAGTGCTGTAACACCTACAATCTTCATAAGTATACTCCCACGAGCTTTTCAAATTGAGCGCCTTAGTTTTCGTGTTAGTTCCCAAGATTTATATGTTCTAAAGCTATAAACTTAAAAATTTATTATCAGTATGTAAAACCAACCGTAACTTCGCATATCAGCAGCCCTCAAACATTTTACGTTTTTTCCTAAAACTTTGAAGACGTCTGTTTTTTTTTAACGAAAGGCAAATTCACGAAAAAGCGATGTTAACGCACAAGTAACTTTAGCTTTGAATTTCCAAGTAATGTGAATATTAACATATTTTCGCCACAGGTCTTGGTCAGTACTCCAGATCTACGAAGTCTGATATTCTTAACAAGACGGAAAACAAAGTACTCGAAGCAAGATCTAGATCGTCACCTTGTAAGTTGTGTGGATCTACAAAGTATACGCTGGTTTCATCTCCTAGGTCAGCTTCCTAGATAGTAGCTAAAGCGCTTGTTTTCGAGATGAATTATTTTATGTTGTTATGAAAGCGTAAAGAAAAGTTGAGGTTTACCAGCACGAAAAAAAAGTACACGGTGGACAGAAGAGGATAGTACAAGTGATGTCCCACTAAAATTTTATTGACAAGACTGCTGTTAATACACCCGAATAAACATAAAAAGCAGTAAAAATGACAGATTTAAAGATACGAAATATCATCGACAATCAATGTGCCAGATACGCCGACCCTCGCAACTCAAAAAGCATATCTCTCTTTCTAATAGAGCAACTGATGGCTTGCTAACGCATCCGCTTTGTTCTAACGCCATCTTAGCAGGCTCATAGATTATACGCTCGTGTTCTTCTTTAATCTTACCGAGAACTGTTGTCTTTTCGAACAGCAGAGTACATCCACACGTGCTCACGAGTTGCGCCAGGAAGCCATCTTTGTTATTACGATTATTGGCATGTTCCCGTAGGCGTTCTTTTAGGCATCTGCCAGTCTGGCCCACGTAACATGCTCCACAAGACATTTGGGGTCCTGTACACCACGCCTTGCGCACATTCGACAAACTGCATCCTGTGCCTAGCCATGCACTGCTTTCCGTTTCTCTTTACGGGGCAGGTCATGTTTGCCAACTGGGACAACTTGTCAGGGGCACTGAAGACCACCTTCACGTTAAAGCGTTGTCCTATTTTCTTTAGGCGGTGTGACACATAGTGCACATACGGAATGACTGCCACTTTTTCCCGCTTTTCCGCTGTGGTACCCTCTCTGTTACCGTCAATGCCCATACGTTTCATTTTCCTGTGCATTGCCTCCGCCACAGAAATGAGCAAAGGGCAAAGAAGACTGGCATCCAAGATATGGTGGCAGGACCTCTCTAAGGCGTTTTGGAAACATGACTGAACCATGGCTCTTTTACTAATTTGCTAAGTGCAGACGAGAACGGCAGAACAGGCTTTTGGAAACGAGGATCGTAACACCAGCACGGGTGGCACTCCAAATAATTTTTTTTTTATGTCAAGAAAGTGGATGCTGTCCCTTTCCGGCGTTTTGTGCTTCACCACGAGCGTACAGAGGCAGAGACGAAAGGTTTGCAACACCTGCATGACCTTGGAATGAAATATATCTAAATCACCGTTCAAAATTATCAGATAATCATCCACATAACGAAAGGTTCTTCCAGCAGGTAGTTCACCAAGCTTCACATTCAGTGCACCATCAAATTTTGCTAAGACCAAGTCACTCAGAAACGGGGCTATGAAAGATCCAGTTGAGACACCTTTCTGAATGTACGTCTTCTCGTTCTATTCTGCAAACGTTGCTCTTCATTGTGCTCCTCATCGGCAGCTATTAAGTTATACAACGCGCTGGTTTTTTTATCTCAATTTATATGTAAACTTTAATGTGATATCCCTCAAAAATAAAAATTTGTGCCCACGAAGTATGCCTGGTGGCTCATAAATACGTCCACGATTTCTTCAGGAAGTTCATAGAATTTACCGGAATATGAAAATTTTCAAATTCTCCCGAGTCCAACAACAATGATTCTCTCCACTTCTTTTCTCCTTCTGGCAACCATTATTATTTAAACGACCAACATAGTGTACCTTTTCGACTCAACATTTTTGTTTACAGACCCTGTGATTGCCACCTGCGAGACCCGCATCGCCGTGGACTCCGCATTCTTTAGGTCATTTTGTTACAACAAAGAGGAACTTCTGGAGTACTTGGCCGTCCTCGTAGCGTTTGTGAGTGGACGGTTATTTACATTTTGACTGAGGCGTAAAATGTGCACTAATTACGGATATTTAAGCTACAACTTTACTGATGTAACAGATAAGGCAACACTGTTCACTCCAATAATTATTATTATTTGAGGCTATACGTTTACTCTAAGTACATCAGGCACCCACAGCCATGTAAGTTTCGGTAAGTATGCCCACTTATAGGTGGAAAACTGACGGCGTGCGTACTCAGATTTAGGAACATGTTAGAGAGAACCACATGGTCATCATAGCCGAAGCTCTCCACTATGGCGTCCCTCAAATGGTATCGTGGTTTCGGAAGGTAAAGCCCCAGTAGTTACTGATATTATATTTTGAGAGCAATATTCACGGCATTTGTCCTCTTCATCTGTTCATTATCATCAATCCAGTGAGATTCTTTTAGATGCGGAGCATCTTATACTCGCGCCCTGTAGTGCGCCGTCCGCGCCGTCCGCGCCGTCCGCACCGCTTCTCGAACATTCGACAGCTGACGCGCGCGCATGCGCCGTCGCGCCGTCGCCCACTCTTCCACCATCTGTGCATCCCTTCCTCCTCTACACACCGCGCGCGCTTCACTCCTCCACCATCTGTGCACCCTTTCTCCTCTACACACCGCGTTCGACATCTACAATTCTCCTGATTCTCCAGTGGACGCGCATGTGGCGTCGCGCTTCGAGAACATTCAACAGCTGACAGTGCAGGCGCCGTCGTGCTGTATATATTGCCACATGGTTTGCTTGGGTGAGATCGAAGAGGAAAGAAGACAAAGACGATCTCTCTGAGCCGCTGCTTGAGTAGTCGACTAAACGAGCCCATTTTTTATCAAGTTTGTCGAGAGTAACGTGACAAGACTGGTGGAGGTGCTGGGTACAACGTCTCGCAATCCACCCGATGCCCAAGACCCCGTCCAGCAGCCGGAACACAAGCCCTGCACCCGTGGACACTCCTGTTCATAGAGTAAGCCGCCGCCAACGAGGCCTACCGCCTGAGACACCTACCACTGACGCAGCGACTATGACTTCGACACAAGATCCCATGCAAGCTCCGACACCTTCCACGCCGATCTACTGCACCGTCCAGAACCCGCTCATGCCTAGCCCCTTTCACGGAGCGCAGCATGAAGATGTTGACGACTGGCTGAGTGAGTTCGAACGTGTCGCAGCGATCAATTACTGGGATGATGCCGCGAAGCTCCGGAACGTGTACACGTGCCTAAAAGACGGTGCCAAGACGTGGTTTTTGAACAGGGATGATGTTCTGACATCTTGGCGCGAGTTCCAGCGTCGCCTCCTGGAGACCTACAGGAGTCCCGACCGCCGCGAACGGGCGGAGCGTGCACTTCAATCACGCCTCCAGATGCCCAACGAGACCGTCTCGATGTTCGTCGAGGACATGACACGGCTTTTCAAGCGAGCGGATCCTGCTATGGCAGAAGAAAAAAAGTTGCGCCACCTCATGCGTGGTGTGAAGGAACAACTTTTTGCTGGTTTGGTGCGTAGTCCCCCCAAAAGTGTTGCTGAGTTCCTTACTGAAGCGGCAACAATGGAACGAGTACTGCACCAACGGTCTGCCCAGTTTGACCGTCAAGTGAATGCTGCCTCAACTCCCGAGATTTTCGCCACCCCTGGGAGCAAGAGCCCCGAATGGATTCGCGAGATCATTCGATCTGTCGTCCGGGAAGAAATGGAAAAGATGTACGGGACAAGGCAAATCGATGTTGGGTCTATCACCAGTGTCATCCGCGACGAGGTCCAGCAGGTGCTGCACGCCCATCGTTTTCCGCCCACGTCGGTTGATCTGGAAACGGCTCCTGTGTCTACTGACAGTCGCCGTCGTACGTACGCGGAAGCCTTGCGATCTGCCACTCCTCTTTCGGGTCAAGGAGTCCCGATCCAGCCAGTGCCGCACGTCCCGATCCAGACAGTGCCGCACGTCCCGATCCAGACAATGCCATACGTCCCGATCCAGACAATGATGCCGTCAGTCGCGATTCAGTCAGCGCACGCTGATTTGGACATCGATAGTCGCCGTACACCGACGCGCAAGTCTGATCTCTGGCGTACGCCAGACAGACGACCCCTCTGCTATCATTGCGGTGAGGCTGGTCACATTTACCGCGAATGCCCATACCGGCAACTTGGACTGCGCGGATTTTCCGTCAATTCCCCTCGTCCCCGAATTGGTCAAAGGCCAAGGGATATCGAAGAATATCTCGCGCAACAGCGTGCACCCTTTACACGACGGCAATCGCGGTCACCATCTCCGAGGAGACCCGCAGCCACTGGGCCACGCTTCGGGGTGACGGCACGGGAACGCTCCCCGAGCCCTCGTCGGGAAAACTGAAGGCAGCAGCCTTCGGGGGCAAGGTCGCTGGGACTCAAAGTGCGGAAGACCTCCCATCGATGCTTGCACGCAACGCCGAAGGCATTTCGTCAGAGAATAATCGCAGTGCCGAAGAAACGCCGACATCCGCATCTGAACTTAGTTACCGCGTGTCGCTCGACATACCTGTGCTGGTTGACGGTCTTCAGGTCAGTGCATTGGTAGACACTGGTGCAGACTATTCGATCATCAGCGGGAGGCTAGCGAGAGATCTCAGAAAAGTGATCACGCCGTGGAATGGAACGCGAATTCGAACAGCTGGAGGACACGTTGTAACACCGCTGGGTCGCTGTACCGCAAGAGTGAAAATTCGTGCGTCAACGTTTGTGCTCAGCTGCCTCGTTCTCCCCGACTGTTAGCGTCAGCTGATTATCGGCATGGACTTCCTTCGGGAATACGGTGCCATCATAAATCTCCGTGAGCGCATCGTGACCTTCTCGACTCAAGGCGCAACAGATCGAGACGCTGATAACTGCCGTAGACTTGCGCTGCGTGTTGCTGACGACAGTGTGACGCTGCCACCTCGAGCAACTGTTCCCATCGAAGTCACTTGTGAAGACTTCCAAGACGGCGACGTGGTGGCTGAAAGCAACTTATCACTTCTGCTGCTCCAAGGTGTATGCGCCGCCCGAAGTGTAGTGCGCGTCCGTGACGGACAGTCAACGATACTAGCTACGAACTTCAATTACGAGCACCGGCATCTTTTCCGTGGAACCACCCTAGCCTATGGAGAACCTGTTGCCGACGTCACGGAGTGCTTCGCGTCCGAGGAAACGCATGAGGATAAGGAATTTCTAGACCACATCGACATCAATTCGAAGCTGTCAGACGAGAGAAAGGCTGCACTTCACGACCTTTTAAGGGAGTTTAGATCTTGCTTCGCCTCTTCTTCTAAAGTCCGTCAAACTCACCTCACGAAGCATCGAATTATTATCGACGATGACGTCCGCCCCATCCGGCAGCAGCCTTATCGCGTTTCTGCCGAAGAACGCGAGGCTATTCAGACACAAGTAAAAGAAATGCTCGATGACGGGATTATTCAACCATCCAGCAGCGCTTGGTCCTCACCAGTCGTTCTAGTAAAGAAAAAAGACGGAACGCTGCGATTCTGTATTGACTACAGGAAGCTTAATAGCGTCACAAAAAAGGACGTCTACCCGCTTCCACGAGTAGACGACTCCCTCGACAGGTTACGACGTGCGAAGTATTTTTCGTCCATCGATCTAAAGAGTGGCTATTGGCAAATTGAAGTGGATGAACGAGACCGAGAAAAAACCGCGTTTGTGACTCCAGACGGACTTTACGAATTCCGAGTTCTTCCCTTCGGCCTCTGTTCTGCACCAGCCACTTTTCAGAGGATGATGGACACAGTTCTCGCTGGCTTGAAGTGGCAAAGCTGCCTTGTCTACCTCGATGATGTGGTCATCTTTTCCGAGAGCTTTGAAGAACATCTGAAGCGTCTGAGAAAGGTTCTGGAAGCCATTCGCACAGCTGAACTTACGCTGAAACCCAAAAAATGCCATTTCGGCTATGAAGAGCTGAAATTTCTGGGACATGTCATTAGCGCAGATGGAGTGCGACCTGATCCAGACAAAACTGCTGCTGTCGCCGCCTTCCCTGTCCCATCAGATAAAAGAGCAGTACGCCGTTTCCTCGGCTTGTGCGCGTATTATCGCCGATTTATCGCCAACTTCTCTAAGATAGCTGAACCTCTTACGCGACTCACCCGAGATGACGTACCCTTTACTTGGGGCGTAGAACAAGATACAGCGTTCGCAGAGTTACGACAGAGAATGCAAACAGCCCCTGTTCTTGCCCATTTTGATGAGGACGCTGCTACAGAAATTCATACAGATGCCAGCAACGTCGGACTTGGTGCTGTCCTTGTACAACGACACGGCGGCGTTGAGCATGTGATAGCTTACGCCAGTCGTACTCTTTCTCGAGCGGAGACCAACTATTCTACGTCAGAAAAAGAATGCCTCGCAGTCGTGTGGGCGACGACCAAATTTCGGCCTTACCTCTACGGTCGTCCCTTCAAAGTGGTGACTGACCACCACTCGCTCTGCTGGCTGGCAAATCTCAGAGATCCATCCGGCCGTCTCGCACGGTGGAGTTTGCGTTTGCAGGAGTTTGACATTACGATTGTGTACAGGTCAGGGCGCAAACACGAAGACGCCGACGCGCTTTCTCGAGCACCTGTGGGGAACGCTGTCAGGGGCTCCGAAGATGAAGATGCCTTTCTCGGAGCAGTTAGTGACTCCGAATTTATGTCAAAGCAGCGGGCAGACGATGAATTACGCCCATTCATTGATTCCCTGGAAGGCCGCAACTCTAAGATCCCTCAACACATTGCTCGCGAACTGTCCTCTTTTTGTCTAAGAAGAGGCATTCTTTACAAGAAAAACGCCCGTGGTAGCGACAAGGCTTTCCTACTCGTTGTTCCTACCGACATGCGTGATGAAATCCTTCTGGCGTGCCACGACGAGCCCACGTCAGGACATTTGGGCTATTCGCGAACTCTCGCCCGAGTACGCCAACAGTATTACTGGCCGCGACTATCAACTAGTGTACATCGATATGTGAAAGGCTGCCGTGAGTGCCAGCGCCGCAAGACTCCGCCTGTGAGACCCGCGGGCCTGCTCCAGCCGATCGCACCACCACGGACACCGTTTGACCTCGTGGGAATGGACCTTCTAGGGCCCTTCCCTTTGTCGTCCTCTGGGAACAAGTGGATTATAGTTGCGACAGATTATCTCACGCGTTATGCTGAAACAAAGCGTTACCCCGTGGCACGGCCTCTGAAGTCGCGCAGTTCTTCGTGCACCATATCGTCCTACGGCATGGTGCCCCGTCATGCGTGATTACGGACAGAGGGACGTCGTTTACAGCACGAATGATGGAGGACATTTTTAAACTGAGCTGCACAAGTCATCGAAAAACAACGGCTTATCATCCGCAATCCAATGGACTGACAGAGAGGCTTAACAAGACCATAGCGGACATGCTGTCAATGTACGTGGACGTACAACATAAAACCTGGGACGAGATTCTTCCATACATCACGTTTGCTTATAATACGGCAACGCAAGAAACAACGCGATTTCCGCCTTTCCGACTTGTTTACGGACGCAACGTGCGAACCATGCTCGATGCTATGCTTCCGTGCGACGAAAGCAATAAACTTGCTCAAGATGCTGAGCAATACACTCAATACGCCGAAGAAGCTCGTCAGCTAGCTCGCATAAACACCAGGCACCAACAAGATGCAGACGCGCGACGTTACAACCTCCGCCATCGAAATGTCACCTACCACCCTGGGGACCGAGTGTGGGTGTGGATCCCTGTCCGGCGACCAGGCTTATCCGAAAAACTCCTAAGCCGTTATTTTGGACCGTACAAGGTTCTTAGACGAATCACAGATCTTACCTACGAGGTATTTCCGGACGGCGCAGCGTCTTCTCGTCGACAGCTTCGGCCCGAAACCGTGCATGTCCTTCGGCTGAAGCCCTACTTCACACAGTAGCCCTTGTGGTTTCACGTGCTACGACATGCCGTGACATTGCGTTGCCGCTGCTGTTTGTGTTCTCGTGTGTTTTTGTGCCCTTTCTTTTTGCGCTTAGCGGAAGCGTTGGCGAAACTTCCTCATTTGCGCTGCGAGTAGTGGCACTCTCCCTCTTTTGGTTCTCTATATCTGCGCGTGTATACCTTCATTTTTTTTTATTTACGAGCATCGAGTCGATGCTTTCAAAGGGGGGGACTATTGCCACATGGTTTGCTTGGGTGAGATCGAAGAGGAAAGAAGACAAAGACGATCTCTCTGAGCCGCTGCTTGAGTAGTCGACTAAACCAGCCCATTTTTTATCAAGTTTGTCGAGAGTAACGTGACAATATACTCAAGGTCGGCGCTCGCTCGCTCAGTTGCCGCTCGTCGGTTGGTTTGTACGGCGCGTCGACGTCCAAGGTCGCGGTGAAATGAATTCGAACGAATCCACAAACACAATGATCGACGTCCCTTCGACCAGCGCCGCCCTTTCGCATACGTGTGTACGTGTTCACTCATTTAACACCCCCTCCTACAACCACGTTAACCAATTTAGCCATCGACCCAAGTAAGTCGCAATTTAACACCCCATTTCACAACCACGTTAACCAATTTAGCCATCGACCCAAGTAAGTCGCACTTTAACACCCCGTTAACCAATTATATGGTCCGCATCCTCCTCAGTGTTCCCCCGAGAGAGCTGCGGGCAATTTTTTTTCAAAGGATTGGTCCGGCGGCTCTGCCTAATAAAATATGTTGAGGCCACTACTAAGTTGCTGTCTTTCGGAGCAGTGAAGGTCCCGATAAACCCTAATGCCGGATGTTTTCCTTTACACGAGAATGCTGAAATATGATTACTTCATTCTCAAATAGTCGGAACACTTCGAAGGCGTTCTGGCCACGTAGAAACAATTCTTGCTCTGTGGTTATGGGTAGCTGCGTTCCATTTCTCAAGGCGAATGTCTTTGCACCAAAAGCAGCGTGGCAGAGCAAATTTACCTTCGCATTACAAGAAAAAAAGGTTTTGTTCGTGACTACTTTTTCTTTGGATGTAAAAATAAATCAGAGTTACATAAAAAGTACGGCTGGCCGAGCATCTTAATGGATACATGACAAAGATTATGCTTATTCTGCGACAATCATTGGTCTCTCACCCTTGTTTCAGAACATCATTTGTCGCAGATGACAAAACTTGATTGGAAGATAATTTTAATGCAGGTGAATAAGGACCATGTAGAACGATATCACGAGATTTTTGCTCATGCATTCGTATCTACGCTTTGTAAAACAAGCCGGACTTAGGTATATCCAAAATGCATGCGTATACCCTCATTTTTACGTGAACACAATGAGCGCAGAGAAACGGTAGAGCCATGTTTATTTTTAGGCAAGAGCATGGGAAACGTAACTGATCCAGCAAGGTCATTGTTTAGAAGATGGTATGGGATGAATGTAACACCTTTTAGCTTCTTGAGGCAGGTGTCTTTAGCGGTACCTTGCCTGGCTTCGTTAGTGGAACACGATAAACATGCGGCATGAAATGTCAGTAGATGAGTTGTTTCGAGAAGTAAATCAATGCATAAAACCTAAAGAGATCCATTTTATATAAAAACAGACCTTTCACAGAGCAGGTAGATTGTTTTTGCCTAATTTGATTACATACGATTGTTTTTTTCTTTTTTTTTGAACTTCTACGTAGCCGTGTTGATGCAATTCGGAAAGTACTTTTTTGAACATTTTCAATTGCTCCTGTTTCAGTAGGGATGAAAACCCAAAGCAATTCTTTTTATTTTAAAAGTCTGGCTCTAGGCGTAATAATTTTTTATTCAAAAATACATATACAAATTTACCTCGTGTATAAAGTCCAGTAGAGAACGATGGTGAGGTCCCCGGATTTAGCGGTCAAAGTCAGGTGGTCGGCCAGGCCCGAGACCTGTTGCACGGAGGTGAAGGTGCAGGATATTTTTCAGATTTTAGGCACCTATATATGCACAATACAAGAAGTCATACGGAATAAAAGATACTTAAACATACTCTTGCTATGGTAGTAGGATTCACCTGTATCTATCTAACCAAGCTCGGACTAAATATTGCCCGGTAAAGATTATCCTAATTGAGTACATAGTTACAGGAATTGTTTTCGTTCAGTGCTGCTATGTGATAACTAATCAGTGCCCATTCGATACCGCTGAGTAAGCTACTGCCCAAAGCTTGCTATACAAGAGATACCACATGAACGCTACGTGCAGCCCTCTGTAATTTCATGTATCAGTTGACCAAGAGCGATAGAGAGAAAGCGCTTTATTTGCGTCCGTCAGATAGTATGGGTGATAGAGGTGAGGCACAGCTCCCCCTTTCACTGTGTACTTCTCCCTGGAGGTCAGCCAAGAAACACTAAGCAAACCTTGGAAAAGCCTAGCCCAGCCATGACCAACTGCCCGCAAGCCCCGCTGTGGTCCAGCCATTTGATCTAGGGCAAGCAGACAAACTTTTCGCTCGTAAGCAATTCACTTGTGCTTCCGCGGCGACTGGTGATGGGTTCCTTTGCTTTCACTCTGGCGTTCCAGTGCGCGCATACTTTCCTGTATGTACACTAGAGAGAACTCTGGCATAGCACCAGTGTTTGTGCGAGCCGTAATGCACGGTACTTCAGCGAGCATGGAAATCATGGATATAACACGGGTTTGTCTAATCTTCGTCCTTCTCGTTCCGCTTGGCTTCGCGAGGCTTGAAACTGCTCTGTTATAAAAAAAAAAAGCTAATGTTCAGCAGTTGTACTTCACGATTTTAACCTTCTAGGCTTACCATTTCAAATCTGCTCACGAAGTTCAAAACATCCTGTTCTTTTATTCGAAACAAAATATAAACACCACCGTAACAAGTGCGTTCGAAGCCTGCGAGCAAGAACTCTATTCCACTTTATTACCGATCATTCCCATGATTATTAACTTATCGCAGTGCTGGATTCCACGCTTGTTAATTTTACGAAACTCCATGAGTACGTGCTTAGTTGAAGTGAGCGAACGAGAGACTGACAAGTAAACAAGGATACGCAAGCAAAGTGCGGGCTTTCGAACTTGGCAAGCAGCCGTCAGAGAGCGCCATGGTTTCTTTTTCCACGTGCTCCCGTGGCCTCCACAATTCTAAACGCAATAGCGTTAGAGAGCTCGCGTCGCAGAAATTCCACCGTTGGTGTCGCCATCGTTGGTTGTGAGCGAAAAATTGTCCGTGAGAGAAAAATCGAGAAAGAAGCAATGAATGAAATTCTCGGTCCTATTGCAGATCGAACCCAGGCCGTTTGCGTGGCAAGCAATGTCTTGACACAAAGCTCCGACGTTTTTTTTTTTATTTTCACAAAGCTACGACATTACTTGCAGCTGCTTGAGGAAAAAAAAAAACACTACATAAATGCCGTATAGTGGAAGGAGCCTCCTTAACGCATTTTGTTCGACAGGTGTCACCACGAAAACGAGCCCATTCAGCGATTTGTAGGCGCATTTGGAATGCCATCAAAATACGTCGAAAAAGGTCTGTATAGTGCAGCCATCGCTGCTGAAAACACACAGGAACTTTCAAACAGCTCTAAAGGTGGACAACTATGCCTATCTAGCGGGAAAAATATCATGCCTTTCTAGAGGTGTTGATCATGCAAATAGCAAACGTTAGATAATGTGCTGCCATCTGTGAGGCATTTTCCGATATGGCGAGCGCGCGGCGTGTATCTTGGAGGCCATGCGACTTTTGTTTTAGGTCACAAACCTGTATGTACTATCAGCGTCAAATGAAACACGAACAGTGGAAAGCCTTCACAATAATATAGTGCGTGCCGTCCACTTATCCCTACACACATGCACACACGCACAGGCACAAACAGGCACGCATGTATATGCGCAAAGCTCCCAAACAGGATGCGCGCGCCTGTCACTGGTGATAACTGGACGGCACGCACTACACTATCGCCAAAGCTTGCCGCTGTTCGGGTTTCATTTGACGCTAATAGTACCATTCGCACGCACGCACACGCACGCACGTGTGTCTGTGTCTGTCTGCCATCTGTGAGAAATTGTGAAAAACGTGCTTCGATTACAGCAAAGCGCCGTTCTAGCAGAGCGAAGAGGTCACACTGCGCAGTCACTGCATTACTATAGATACGTCGCGCTTGCGCGCGCGCGCGCGTTTGTGTGTGTGCATGTGTGTGTGTGTGTGTGTGTGTGTGTGTGTGTGTGTGTGTGTGTGTGTGTGTAACAAAACATAATAATAAGTATGCACAAAGCGGTTGAAGGACGCGCCAGTGGCCGGATTTCACTATCGCGTTCAAATCTTGAAGGCGAACCTTAAGGGTCCCCCAACTTTTTGACGAGGCTTTACTTATCTAAGCAGAACGGGTTTTCATTGCAAAAAGAAAAGAGCAGTCTGTGCATGCTTTGATTATCTAAAACTCGGGCCACAGAATCACGTTGTCATTTTACCTAGTAATATTTGCTACATGTCGAAGATTTGCATCTCTGGTTGGGGGTGCTTTAATATGGGAGAAGGTATGCGTGTTGTTATCGTAATCTTTTTCACCTTTTTTCATTTTCATTTTTTTAAAGCGTCACATTTTACAACGTCACGTAGGCTGTGAAAGCACTCTTGACTCCGCAGGAATGTTTTAACCACTATTGCACTGGACCACATGATTATTTATAAACATCTGTTTTCGTCTTGTCTTTTTTCAGACGAACTTGAAGTTCAGCACGTTTCTAGACACGACATTGCGTTTGCAAATGATTGTGACGGGAGTTGTTATTTTTCAAGTGAGTGACCCGCAATAATTTAGATATGATGCATGTGACGATGACTTTCACACCACTTTATACAAGTCCCGGTATGTTCCAGATTTTCACTAAGGTGCAGAAGTGCAGGTCTTAGAGATGTGTTTAGAAGTGGCATGGCCATACTTATAAATGTTCATGTTAAACTAGCTGATTAGACTCGAAATAAATCACCACATGTTCCAGCACTAATAAACGACCATGTGCTTTATAGACCTCGTATTCACTCCCCCTCAAAACTTTAAAATAGAAAAAGATCAGTTGCAAAGGGCGTCAAAATTGGTCTAGTGACCAAGGCATTCGGCTGCTGACCCGCAGATCACGGGATTGAATCTCGGCCGTGGTGGCCGCATTTTCGGTGGAAGCGAAAATGCTTTAATCCCATGTGCTTAGATTTACGTTCATGTTAAAGAACTCCGGGTGGTTAAAATTTCCGGAGCCCTCCACTATGGCGTCACGGTGTCTTTCAGAGTCATATGGTGGTGTTGGGATGGTAAACCCCCGCATATATACATATAAGGCAGCCACGTTACGAAAACTTTTTTCTTTCCGAAATACTCTAGCAGTTCGCTGTTTTCAATGCAGTAAATCACCACGATTTTTTTTTTCGAATGCGTTTGAGATGATGGAGAAAATGGCTGGGACGTTTGGCATGAATTGACCCACAATAAATGCTTCCCAAAATGCACGTATACGTAATGAGAGATAAACTGGAACAACCATTTTCTTGTTTAAATATAATTACTGAAATTGTTCTCGGGACTCAAGAAATGAAAATTAACTGACCCTTCTATACCAAACGCGTGTACTCATAAATTTCTGTTGTGCCTAACAAAGAATGCCTTAGGGAAACACACTGCCCAAAAAAGCTGCATTATACAATAAAAATAATTATTGTGAAACAGAGAGCGTTTTCAACTAGCTTTATTTATGTCATGGGGCCTAATTAGCACACTGCCCTTCATGCACAATGAGGCAGCACACCATAAAGTATTATTGTGGTTAAATATTGGCAAAGCTATTGCCTTAGTGGAACAAGCCATCGAAGAAATTTGTCATAATTAAGTAGAAAAACCGATGTATCGATTGAGGACGCATTATATTTGGAAGCGGTGGACATCGTTGCATTGAATAATGCTTCTTGGTCAATTTCTGCTGCCTCACGGAGTGTCTGTGTACCAATGTGCATGAATGAATGTCATGGTTCGAAGGAAACAAAATGAGAGGACGTTTGACATTAATTAAGATTTTACTCTTACTCAGATTTATCTATTTTAGGAAATGTTTGTTTCCAAAGCAATGTACACAAATTACACTTGCAGAAGCAACAACGACAACAACAATTTCTTAATATCTATTGCAGAACTCGGAAGAGTCATTCATCAAGAAACCGTGGAACGATACTTCCGTCATGCTTAGCGACACGCTGACAAATCTCAATTCATATGTAAATGGTAACAATATATTTCGCTACGACGACGTTGTCGTACTCATCACAGGGTAAGAAACGAACTATAACATATCTAATCATAATGCTGTGGTAGGGTCAAGTAAGGTATTTTGCTGCTTTTCTGCAATGGTGGTCACTTCGGAAATTTAGACCACCTATGGTTCTTTAACATGCACCCAAATCTGAGCACAATGATCTACAACATTTTCGCCTCTATCGAAAATGCAGCCGCCACAGCCGGGATTCGATACCGCGACCTGCAGGTCAGTAGCCGAGTACCTTAGCTACTAGACCACCATGACGGGGCAGAATATAAAGGAGTCATCAAGAAGCGACCATACGAGTTTCTTTCAAATAACTGCACAATGTGTGCATACCGGCATCTCTCCTCAGTGCAACAGTTATTCCGACGACGTATGAAATGACTAGACAAATCATTGAAGCTTAATTCATGGGTATTTTCGGTGATTCGTGCATTAGCGTTCCCGCTTTTTGTGCGTTATTGTGTCGTTTCTTCAATATTCTCCAGGGTGCGCTATACTGTTAACAGTTATAATTAATCATCAAGAACAAGAAGTGCCACTTGCAGTATAACTTGATTGTACACTTACTTCCAAAGAGATGGTCCTGAAAAAAAAAAGGCCATCGTTAACTGGAAAGTATAGTTCAGATAAACAAGCTTATGAATTGGGTACATTGCAGCTATATTTCTCTACCGGATGTTTCGAATTATTCTTGCAGA
The DNA here is from genome assembly GCF_013339725.1 of Rhipicephalus microplus. Lineage (NCBI taxonomy): Eukaryota > Metazoa > Arthropoda > Arachnida > Ixodida > Ixodidae > Rhipicephalus > Rhipicephalus microplus. The sequence goes on from NC_051170.1 coordinate 62,767,080, forward strand.
CTTGACTTGGCTGCGAGTTACGGTGCTAACCGAGCTCCTGGCAAAAGTATAGCAGGTGAGTCTAAAAAACGCTGGAACACACTTCACGCACTAGCTTTTACTCAATATAGCACACTGACTTTTATGTGAGCTCACCAGGTATTATTGTTGCGAACGTGACGTCACTGCAATTGGATGCTTTAGCTGAGGGCTTAGAACCTTTTTTCTTATGTGGTTCTTAAATGAAAAAGAAGAGAAAAATGAGCACCGTAACTGTCTACATCAGGTGCGACACCTCAAAAGTAGCTCACAAGGGATGAGGGTAAGGACGGATTAAAAAGATATGATTAAAAGGTATATTAGATAGATGAAGGAGAGAGCGAGGCGCAGGGACAGCGAGCGACGGAAGCAAAGAGGAGATAGGAAAGATGGAAACGGTCGCAGGAGTCCGAGGACGGGACACCACTCGATGAGAGCTCTTGTCGGTGTCAGGAGATGGCGTAGGGCGAGCCCAGTCGGCCAGAGCTGCGCTGTCGTCGGGATCGGCGGCAGGAGATGGAACAGGGCCAGCACAGTCGGCCAGAGCTGCACTGTCTTCGAAGATTGTGAGGGCACAACCGGTTGGCATGGAATCCAGCGAGCGAGTGTTAGAACCCGCACAACTCAAACCAGTGTATCCTTACATATGAATTCATTAAGCACATGCCTTTGCAGGGCTTGTGAAGCTGACTAAGAAAGAGAGAGAAAGATGAGAACATTTATTGCACAAAAAGAGTGAGTTTGGAAGACATATAGCATGACCCCGCTATATATATATATATATATATATATATATATATATATATATATATATATATATATATATATATATATATATATATATATATATTGTAGGCGAAAGTGAGGAACGGTAGAAGTTTATCCCAGTTTCTGTGATCCGGTTGAATGTATACGGCTATCATGTCGGCAAGGGTTCGATGAAATCTCTCGGTCAGACCATTTGTTTGAGGATGGTAGCTAGACGCCATCTTGTGTGTGGTACCAGAAACGCGAAGCAGAAAACGCGAAGCAGAAAAGCGTAGCAAAGTACGTGGGTTCCTGCTCTCCATGCCAACTTCGCAAACTTCCGACATCTCCCCCAGCTGGTCAGTTACAGCCAATGACGTGCCCTACAACACCTTTCGAGGTCGTCGGTGTCGATCTTTATGGACCCCTTCCTGTTACTGGTGCTGGAAATAGATGGATAGTCACCGCCGTAGACCATATGACACGCTACGCCGAGACAACTTCAGTAGCTACTGGTTCAGCATCGGAAGTTGCTGACTTCGTCCTTCAGGCCATAATACTACGTCATGGTGCACCTCGTGTACTTCTGAGTGACCGTGGAAAGGTGTTCTTATCACAGCTTTTAGGTGAAGTTCTTCGCGTTTCTGGTACCACACACAAGATGGCGTCTAGCTACCATCCTCAAACAAATGGTCTGACCGAGAGATTTCATCGAACCCTTGCCGACATGATAGCCGTATACATTCAACCGGATCACAAAAACTGGGATAAACTTCTACCATTCCTCACTTTCGCCTACAACACCGCTGTTCAGCGCACAACAGGCTACTCACCGTTTTATCTCGTTTACGGACGTTCACCTACTTTCTTTATCGATGTTTCCTTCTTCACCAGCAATGGCCCTACATCACCATCTTCTTGCGAAGAATATATTTCTCGCCTTGCCCAGTGCCGCCAGCGCGCTCGTATGAACACGGAAGCTACGCAACAAGCAAGGAAGGCCGTCTACGACACCTCTCATCGTGTGGTATCATTCCGACCGGGTGACGAGGTGCTGCTATTGACACCAATTCGCACACCTGGTCTCTGCGACAAGTTCCAGCCTCGATTCATCAGCCCATATGTTGTTTTAGAGCAGACTTCACCTGTCAACTATCGTGTGACGCCTCTTGTCGTGCCAACTGACCGTCGTTACCGCAGCACCGAAATTGTACACGTTTCCCGCATGAAGCTTTTCACACGACGTTCCTCGTCACCATGACTACCCGCCCGCAGCGGCCAGGCTGGCCGCTTCCACGGGGGGGGGGGGGGGGGGGGAATCAGTGTAGGCATCTATTATGCGCTTCATCCTCATCTGAACAACAGTAAATCATCATCATATGTTCTGGCTGACAATCATCATCTGCTTGGCACGAGCGCTTCTTTGTCGGGTCCGTTGCGCTTGTTCGTTCCCGAGTTCACGGCCAATAAACCTCGCTACAACCGAGTCGTCATAATATATATATATATATAGGCAGGCATGGTGGTTGAGTGGCCGTAGCGTTGCATATAGTCCAGTAGATCCTGCGTGAGCGGTCACAACGTGGTTTTTTTCGACGTTTCGGCCTAGAGTCTGTCTGGCCTTCATCAGGAATCCTGATGAAGGCCAGACTCTGGGCCGAAACGTCGAAATAAACCACGTTGTGACCGCTCACGGAGGATGTACTGGACCATATATATATATATATATATATATATATATATATATATATATATATATATATATATATATATATATATATATATATATATACATGGTGTCACAACTATACTTAGTCGGAGTATAAACGCATGCCGACACACTACGCAACGACCACGCGATCAAGCATAAAGCTGACCGTTTGCTGGAGTGACTAAATTATTTTTTGTGTTCTAATATTTGCTTATTTAGGCCACTTTCAATAGCAAAATTTTTAAGCAACAATTATGAGTCAGAAATTATAATGCGAAAGTTGTTCATCGGGTTTCAAGACATCCAATTAGAAAGCTTCCAGCTTTATATCTGCTAATTTTTAACGTTTCTTTGTTAACTACAAATGCCATAGAAATGTAGAATATACCACGCGACAAGCCCGCTCGCGCGCCCTCACGCACGATGAGTTTAGTGCTCCCTAAATATGCTGCTGAAACACGTGTAGTGAAGAATGTTACGCTCATGAGGTTTGACAATCACTAATAGTTACGGAATTGAGGTAATGAAAAAGCCATTGAATCGTTATTTCGCACTTCGCAGGGTACGCGCATATCGGAACTGCTTGCACTCGGAACAAAGCTGGGATTGTGGAGGACGTCCCACGGACGTTCAGCAGCGCACACACCATGGCCCACGAGATCGCACATTTGTGAGTTACGTCTAGCTCAAATCAAGTTGTTACCTTGCGTATTCAGAATGTGAAATATTGCAGCCACTTTGCAGGACACTATTTGATTTATAAGCACGTTGTTTTTTTATCCCACCTTTTTTTTCTACGTCTATGCACGAGTCCCTGGAATGCGTCGTTCTGCGCAGAGAAGCACATTAAGCGTACACCAGCGCATATTTGTTTTACATGCATTTATGCAGTGCCATATCAGACGCTACAGTATAGGTGATTAACAAGTTACATAAGTGAAACATGAAATTAAGACGATTGGCCACAAATCTGCATGTTACACTGCAAATGTCGTCGAAAGACGACAGTCTTGCGTCTAGAAAGGGTGAACAAAACGTTTATTTGATGTTCTGGGCAAAAAAAAAATTTGGTGAATGGTTTTCTGGAAGCACAGCGTTAAAGTGCATGCGTGGAGGCGAACTAGCGCATCGAGGCACGTTATCGTCTTTAAAAGACAATAGCAACTAGAAGAATGAACATTGACACCCTACGTGCTTTACTCTCTCATGATTGATGTGATCTAGTTTCAAAGATAAATGGGGTCACCCGCGCTTGTCCCAGTCCACGCCACACTGCTGAAAGCCTCGCAAATGTTTTGACCACTCTGCTAAGATTACACGCAGGGCACCACTAACGAAGCCCATTTTAGAGTAGCAGCGATAATACTGAGAAAGATTCGAGAAAGCGTGCAAAAAAAAAAAACAATGCATTTCACGGAGGATAACATTACCGACGGCCGACTAATGTGGCCGCCTCTTTCAGTAAAGTGCGTGTATTGCTTGAACTTTTCATTTCGTAGACACAAGACCACCGAATAAATTATTTCGTCTTTAACCGCCCAGCGACCACGTGAAAATATTCTACTGAAGTGACGAGTAAAGAAATTCAAAAATAACGAAAACGCTCCGGAGATAAAACAGTCAACGACAATTGTTAAAATGGATGCATTTTGTTTGTTTCAGCGTTTAAAAACTAATAAAACACATAGAAACACACCGCATAAACAAATGGCCTCGTTCTTTTGCTTATTAAAGGAACCCTCAAGGAGCCACATTTTTTCAAATTAAAGTAAGGAGGCGTCGCGTTCGAAATGTCATCACAATTACGGCTGTCATACGTTGCAGCGCTGCAAGCCACAGGTGCACCACGAATAAAAAAAAATCTCTTCTCGCCTCCGGGGCCCGCCTCGATGGATCACTGACTATAGTGTGCTCGGCTGCTGGCCCCAAGGTCGTGAGTTCGATCCTGGCCACAGAGGTCGCATTTCAATGGAGGCGAAGTTGTAGAAGCCTGTGTTCTGTGCGATGCGAGTGCTGATTAAAAAACACCGGATGGTCAAAATGTCCGGAGCCCTCCACCACGGCGTCTCTCAGAATTACGTGTCGTGATTTCGGGAAGTAAAGCGAAAGTTGTTCATTTACGTTCATTCATAACTACGAAAATCGCATAATTTCAACGCATTTCCTGGTTCCCCCAAACGTATACATTGATCAATGGCACAAAAATCACGTGCACTCGGTGGCCATTTCTGGCCTGCAATCCGAACAATTCTCGGAGCGTGTCAGGCTTCGAGCATAGTAAACATGCGGTGCAAAAGAGCGAGAACAGTATTCGAGAAAAACTCAAACGGCCGCGGGTTTTTGGAAAGGCAGGGTAGCCATCCTAATTGTGCATTAGTGAGCTATAGTTTACTTCAGCAGCAGATGCGGAGCTCAGTACTTCTGTTTCGAATCTTGGCGTATAGGCCATGGGCGTACTTTCCGAAGAGCGGCCATGAACGCTATGACCATGTCGTTAGCGACCGTAGTTTTGAACATAGCGATTGTGGCAGTCTCTGCTCCAGCATTCTGACTTGGCACTATGCGTGAATTATGTAAGAATTAAAGAAAAACAAATATAACGAAAAACGTTGAAGCGTTTTAACCACGGACCACATGGTGGCAAAAAATTTGCTTGCTACATAGTGATGCCGAATGTGTTATGTGTCGTTCCCCGTGCGATTAAAAGTGACCACGACACTGATTTTTTTCAAACTGACATCGAATCCATCAATTTAAGGAGTTCATCATGCAAATGAAGCTAAATCACCCCGAGACTAAGCTATTCTCTTTTACGCGAAATGCCATCTGTCTCCCCACTTCATAAACTCTTAATCACACACCCGTAGAATCAGCCTCGTCATACACATATCTTGAATTTCACATCCAATCTGACCTCTCCTGGAACCATCACATCGAACACATTTTTGTAAGTACTAACCGCTCCCCCAGAATGTTAAAACGTGATCCGCGTTACGCTCCTGCATATCTGCAAAAACTTCGGTATATTACCCTAATCTACCATAAAAATTAGCACGCTTCAGCGATATAAAATCTAAATCAAGCATGTATCATTGATTACATATATGAAAAACCTGCAGAACTGTTCTGGTCGCTTCATTTTCTCTGACTACTGTCGTTTTAATAACGTCACTGCCTTGAAGGCTCGTGCTGGTCTTGATAACCTTTGCGATTATTGTAAACTTGATCGCTTATCTATATTTCATAGAATCTGTCACTATCCGTTGCTTCATGTGGATTTTCTCCAGTCGCCCTTTGCCGTCTTTTCACGCCGTGATCCCCTTCTCAAGGTCTAATCTATCACATGACGTACCTCATCTTTAGCTAATTGGTTCAATCCAAAAACCATCAATGAATAGAACAAGCTGCCTCGAATTATCACAGCTGAAGGGAACATTTCGTAATTTATTCAACTTTTAAAAAATGGTAACCAAGTTTAATGTTTTGTTCTGTTCTCAATAATCCATTTCATGATTTGCATTTTCTATTATTATGCTATACGGTGAAATTTCGTAGTGATTTAGAACATTGTTTTACAATATATCTAACAGATGTTGCGTCATTGTGTTTGCAAGGTAATGTTTTTTGTTTGCACCTATTAGACTAATATATATATATATATATATATATATATATATATATATATATATATATATATATATATATATATATATATATATATTTTTATATATATATATATATATATATAAGGTTGTACACGGGAGACTATTTATTGGTCAACTGCCAGCTCGTAAAAAGTTCACGTGCTACGTGGTGCCATACAGGCTCACAAAAAGAGTGAAAGAATGTACCACCCTCGCCGCAACGGCTATAGGTGGCTCTGACTGATACTCCCACGTCTAATTTCACAGATAAACGCAGTAACAATGGCTAAGGCAATAGCCGCCGCGATAGCTCAGTGGTAGGGCATCGAACGCGTTATTCGGAGGTCGTAAGCTCGACTCCTGCTCATGACATGTTATTTTCTCACCCACTTTTCTTTCTTCCTATTTACTTCACATTGGTCCTAATAACTCCTCCTATACATTCCTTGGCATTATTGTGTGTTAGATCTCATTAATATTGTGTCAAAACACGGAAAAACGAGCCATTAGGCATACACTTTTTTCCCTTATTCATTAACGAGGGCCTCGTACTGGCAGACTTGGTGCCTTTAGGTTGTACACGAGGGACTACTGGTCAGCTGCCAGATCGTAATAAGTTCACGTGCTACGTAGCGCCATACAGGCTCATAAAAAGAGCATACCACACTCGCCGTCATGGCTACAGGTGGCGCTGACTGACACTCAAACGTTTAAATACACAGATAAACCCAGTAAATGTGGCTGGGGGAATAGCCGCCATGATAGCTCAGTGGTAGGGCATCGAACGCGACGTTATTCGGAGGTCGTAGGTTCGATTCCTGCTCAGGGCAAGTTATTTTTTCACCCACTTTTATTTCCTCTTATTTACTTTACATTGGTTCTAATACCTTCCTCTATACATTTCTTGGCATTATTGTCTGTTAGATCTCATTAATATATATATATATATATATATATATATATATATATATATATATATATATATATATATCCAAGGCATTTGTAGTAACCCCCCCCCCCCCCTCCCCGTGAGGACCTTTAGGGGTTTTTAGAAAAAAAATAAAAGGTAAAGTGCCGGCATATATTTCAATGGAAAAAATTACGGGTGATTGGGGGTATTGGTGGTGCTGGTGGTGGTGGTATGTAACAACGGATGGGTTCGATAAGCGTTCAGGCTTAAGACACGGGGATCGAAAGCAGCGATCACAATGTGAACGAAGTCGCGAATGAAGAACATTGCGTCTTGTGCGCTTATTCTATGCAAAATAGGCACTCAATTTTTGAGTGCCTATAAAGCTGAGCACCAACAGTTTGTTGGTGCTCAGCTTTATACAATCTCAATTCAGAGGGAAAGAGGGAGGAAAGAAAAAAAAAGAATAGGAAAAGAAAAGAAAAAAAGAAAGAAAAAAACGAGAAAAAGAATATAAGGTGGACTCCCTACGGGTGCCCCCCTTCCACTCTTCATTCCACTTCCCCATCCAACTCTCTCCCTTTTCTCCCCTTCACCTTTTAGATGTCAGCGGTCTGCATATGCTCCCTTTCACTAACGCATTCTTCCCGACCAGATGGCGCCTCCTGGCTCTGGCGGTTCGGTGTGGGGCAAAAAGAGCTCTTTTAAGAAGTTTAAGCCTTTAACTACTCAGCGCCCCGTCGACATTTCGTCGTAGAAAGAGAGGTGCCGCGTATTGCGGTAGAGGCTGGTAAGCGGGCGCAATGCGAATTCCTTGCTCGCTTCTGGATTACGCGGGCAGTAGGGGCCTGCCGACTGTGCACAGGGTTGCTGTTGAGCATGTCATGCTTGGCACAATTGATTGGGTAGTAAAGTAAAAACAGAAAACAGACGAAAGCTGTACTTAGAAAGAGTAGTTACACTTACAGTTGTTTTGAGTTGTCCAGTGCCCTTCGCAGCTGCAGCGCCGTGAACTCAGTTACTATTTTCATTATTGCCGTTATTGTTTTCTAATGCTTTAATTGCTGCAAGTGTACCAAGATTCTCATTTATTCCTCTATGAAGGGTGTTAAATCGGTGGATAAGATATGACTCTCGTTGTTCACATTCTCGGTTTGATTTAGATCCCGTCTCTAAGAGCGGTACTGATAGTTTGTCGAATGCATAGTCAGAAAGATTAAGATGTTTTGATAGGGGTAGATTTGGGGCTGATTTCGCATGGGCTCTGTGATTATTTAAGCGAATCCTAAATGGTGTTTCAGTTTGTCCGATGTACTACATACTACACACGTTGCATACGAGTAGGTATACCAAAATTAGAGGAATACAATGTGGTATACCTACTCGAATGCAACGTGTCTTTTTTCCTCTTTCCCTCTGATTTGAGATTGTATAAAACTGAGCACAAACAAACTGTACCTTCAATCCTGATAAAGGCCGGACTCTAGGCCGAAACGTCGAAATTAACCACGTTGCGGCCGCTCACGGAGGATCTACTTGACTATATGCAACGCTACGGCCACTCCACCACCATGCCTGCCTATATATATATATATATATATATATATATATATATATATATATATATATATATATATTATGAGATATAACAGAAAATTATGCCAAGGAATGTTTAGGGGAAGCTATTAGAACCAATGTAATTATGTAATGTAAATAAGAAGAAAGGTGGGGGTGAAAAAATAACTTGCGTGAGCAGAAATCAAGCCTACGACCTTCGAAAAAGGCGTTAGACTCTCTACGACTGAGCTATCACGGCAACTACCCCCCCCCCCCCCAGTCACTTTATTGGGTTTATATGTGAATTTAAACGTGAGAGTGTCAGTCAGCGCCACTTGTAGCCATGGTGGTGAGTGTGTCACTCTTTTTTTATGATCCTGTATGGCGTCACGTAGCAGGTGAAGTTATTACGAGCTGGCAGATGACCAATATTCTCTCATATACAACCTAACGGCACCAAGTCTGCTTGCACGAGACCCTCGTTAACGAATAAGAGAAAGAAGTGTATACCTAAGGGCTCGTCTAAACACGTAAAAACGAGCCCTTAGGTATACACCACTCATTATTCTCTTATATATATATATATATATATATATATATATATATATATATATATATATATATATATATATATATATATATATATATATATATATATATATATATAATTTGTAGCTCCCCTGGTGCAAATGTTATCTGTTCTGAACGTAATTCTGAGGTGCTGCTGCTTCATGTATATATTTTGATTTTGCCCTCAACAGGATAGGCTCAGTGCACGATGGCTCTACAAATAGCCACAGCAATGTCAATATGGCTCTATGTCCGGCGAGCGAGAATAAGATCATGTCACCGACAGCAGGCACATACAAGCGGCAGGAGTTCTCTTACTGCAGTACAGTCCAAGTGGCACAGTTTATACTGTAAGTGTTGACAAATAGACTGGGAATTGATGAACGTTACTATGAATCTCACTAAACCGTAGTTTGTTAACACGTAAGCTTTGTAGTATATTTTATTTTCCTTATCGCGCTTACTTCAAGAGTGAGAACACAATGTACGCAAACGTCTAAGATGTCAGCTTCTCCGACCCAGGTGAAGTGAGAAACAGCATAGGTTTGTTAGCCGGAGTGTAATTTTTTTTTTTGCAGCAACGAAGTATTGAATAGAAGTGTTATACTATGAAATTTTGTAGTGAATATTAGACTGACTTCTACTGCAGATATATACAGTTGTGCCCTCGAAGTTCAGGAAACACAATGATAGAGCTAGTCCTCACTGAAAATTGGGCGTCCTACGTGTACATTTAGTGTAATACCAAGTTAGCCTGTGCTGAAAATGTTGCAATAAAGAGCAGACAAGGAGATGACTATATAGGCAACAGATATGTCGTAAGTGACGTCATTCATATGAAGTGAAGTTACTTCAACGAATATTTATAACGCACAGTATGAACCAGAGCTAAGCAGGAACATACAGTTACCGCAACGAGTAATCGTAGGCCATGTGCGAGATGCACGTTTTTTGATATTGCCAGCTAAATTATCGCTTTACCATAAAATATATTCAATCAGTAGCTAAGCAATAGCAGTTCAAATAATATTTAGTGATTACTTATCTTAAGTGTTGGCCACGAAATACCGAGCCGGTTGGCTAAAGACTGCAAATAGAGGTTGAACTTTGATACTGATGATAATACGCATTAGGGCTGGCTCAACATTGTCCAATCTCGGCTCGTGTTGAAGTATGTTCGTTTTGATGTCGTTACAGCTAGTGTTTACGCACTTACATTGCTTCAGTATTAATTCTCATAAGACCGAAGTTCATGCGAAGTTTGAGCCAATTCTTCAAGAAGTACCTTTCGCGCCTATGTTTCACCTAATTGTTTCGACAAGTGGGCTTGTCTTTGTGGCAGCATCACAAGGCACCATAAATGCCTTTCTAAAGTCAACTCCAGACGTTGGCTTAGAAGATGTTTGCACTTCAACGATAGCTTACGGACAATGACACCAAGTAAAATATATGGGATTTCTCTAGAAGTAATTGTAATGTAAATATGAAGAAAAAAAAAGTGGACGAAAACTTAACTTGCCGCTGTCACGAGACGAAAGAATGGAAGGCTAGGAGACAAACAAGTGCTTGTCCTAGCCTTCCGTTCTCCCGTTCACTGTGTGTGCACCAAAATGTTACCACAAATGTCATTATATATCTTCATGACAATTATAAGCATTTATTTACACTTCTTTTCTTCATTCACAGCGAGGATCTCGTTCTGGCAGACTTGATGCCTTCAGGTGGCGTACGTAATATTGTTCAGTGTCGGCTCGTGTGGAAGTACGTTCGTTTGGATGTAATTACAGCTAGTGTTTACGCACTTACATTGCTCCAGTAGAAATCGTAACAAGACAAAAGTTCATGAGAAATTTGAGCCAATTGTTCATGAAGAAATACCTTTCGCGCCTATGTCTCACCTTTGTTTCGACAAGTGGGCTTGTCTTATTGGTCACCTGCCAGTTTGTATTAAGATCACGTGCTACGTGACGCTATTAGGCAAATGAGAAGTGTTCTACGCTTGCCGTAGTGACTACTTGTGAACTCGCAGCTGTGAGTTCACGCTTGTTTGTCTCCTAGCCATCGGTTCTCCCGTCCACTGTGGGTGCACCGTCATGTTACCAAGAATGCGGTCAAACCAACTCACCCAACTTTTCATTTTATTACAATATATTATGATGCCCACTTGGATCACAATAAATTATAATTATATTTTTCTTAGTTGCTTCTCACGACCGCTTTCAGACGGGTATCTATGCTATTGCAGGAAAAATGCTCTTTACAATGATCCCCAAAGTACCCTGATCACTGGTTTTAGCCTTGTTTCGTTGTCATTGAATAATGCAACATGTTTTGAAACACTAGACATCACTATGATTGGTGCACATATTACCATAATAAAATATTGAGTCCTGTTGAATACTAAGTTTATTTGTGATTGTAACAAATAAATAAACGTATGAACGAACAAGCATAATATCAAACAAACGCAGTTTGCCCTTGTTTTAACCACACTGTTTTTTTATTTAGGATTGGTAAAGGGAAGTGCTTGCAAGATAATATCGCTACGCAGCATACTACAAGGCTAACCTTCACTAATGTTAACAAGACAAGGCCGTCGTTGGACGAATTTTGCAGACGCCACTACACAGAATATAGTGGTACTCGTTATACAGAAGTAAGTTGCAGGAAGTTTCCATTTATAAGGTAGCACTCAGTGCAACCTAACGCGACCTGAAGGGATCAAAAATCAGTTTTTTTTTTGCAAGGATGATGTCTAACTGGGAACTTTGTCTTAACATCTCTTTCGAGTTATATGTGGCAGTATTTGTACACAAAATTAGGAACAGGGATGTGTTTGTATTTCACCACTATCCTGTAGCGTAGTCAGAAATTTTTTTCGGGAGGGGGGAAGGTTTGAACCCCCCAACACCACAGCTGGCTACACCTGTGGCTACCTCCGATAGTGGTGGAGCGCAAAGCAGTCGTACAACCACTTATGGTTAGCAAAAGACTGTGTCCTTGGAGGACGTACAACACGCTATAGTGTGCCTGCAGAAAAAGTGTGGGATACATTGTTGAGCTCCTCAATGTTAAATTGAATTTTCATATTCAAATGCTTCTTGTAAAATGCCGCAATGATTCAAAGACGGTACTGAAAAGTAGCTCATCTAGCAGAAGTAGCGTCATGGGCGACATTGTCTACGAACGAGAAATCGCGATGGATGAAAAAAATAAAAATCAACGATTCGAGGTGGTATCGAACCCAGGCATTTGGTGTGAAAATTGTCTGTTTTACCAGAAAGGTACGCCATTGCTTGAAACTACATATATATATATATAGAGAGAGAGAGACAACACCCAAGCACTCTGTACCGATTACAGTTAACCAGCGAAGCTGAAACGTATGGCCATAGGCGGTTACAGACGTCACAACCGAAACCAAAGGGCTGCCCGGGAAGCTTCTGCTGAAAGCGGGCGTCGACCCCAAGGTCCCAAACAAACGCGTTCACGCCATTTTCATATTGATGCTGTTCTTCCTACAACGCCACTTCTTCAGCTCTCCGTTGTCGCTTGCATGAGGCTTTTAAGGCTATTCCTTGGTGCACAGTTTCTCTAGTGCTTCGCTATACCCAAGTTTGTCCTTGTGCCCGTATGGCTGCATCGGCCGCGGTGAACATGAATTCTCTCCCGAATCAGCTGCCGGTGTTGTTATTGAAAAGTTCTCCGGTGTTCGGTCATTCGTATCATCCACGCACTCTACATGTGCAAGTTGCAATTTAAAATTCCTGCGCGCGTGTTCGGCCACAGGGCTGCAAAGTGATGAACGACGGTGCTGGCCATGGCATGCGCGCTTGGATGAGAGGTGGAGAACCACATAACCAACGATGCAGCCAATAGAGACCATTGCCGTTTCTAAGTGGTGAACAAATTTTCATGTCGCCTAGCGAAATATATATATAGCCCCGCCGTGGTGGTCTAGTGGCTAAGGTACTCGGCTGCTGACCCGCAGGGCGCGGGTTCGAATCCCGGCTGCGGCGGCTGCATTTCCGATGGAGGCGGAAATGTTGTAGGCCCGTGTGTCAAATTTGGGTGCACGTTAAAGAACCCCAGGTGGTCTAAATTTCCGGAGCCCTCCACTACGGCGTCTCTCATAATCATAGAGTGGTTTTGGGACGTTAGCCACACATATCAATCAATCAATCATATATACATATATATATATATATATATATATATATATATATATATATATATATATATATATATATAATTAAACCTTACGCAAGCGTTACGAAGACAAGAAGTCTCGGTACCAAATTTTATATTGAGCGGCAGCAGCGCAGAATCGCACCGACCATCACGTATTGTAAACTGCGCAATGACAGGGTGTAAAGGCTCACTCATTACAACGCATAATTATTAAACATCAGCCATAATTATTGAACATCACCACCTACGGCATCAATAAGCTGTGCAGCTGCTGAGCGGCGTGTATCGCCTTATCGCCAAACGTTCGCGTAGTGGGCACCGATACTTGCAAAATGATGCATTATGCCTTAGTGGACGCTAACACTTGTAGTAGCTGTAGGCACCATAAGAGAGCTTACAATGTCCACTGTCACCACATAAGCGTTTCCTTATGCGTAGTATGGTTGAGGTCAATACCTGAAAGTGAAGCATGGTGAACGAATGGGAAGTGACGTGAGCAGGGCTGATTACGCTATTGCGATTACGTGCGAGGTTTAGGTGTCCTGCAAATTTCCCTAATCAAACAACTACGCCACGAAATATTTCTGAATTGCTTTGACAGAAAAATGTCAATCAAGAAGTCTAGAAAACATGTTCCATTAGTTTACGTCTCCATAATAGAAGTGAAGAATGATGGACAGAAACACGTGGTGCAGTCACTGTCTAAACATTTTTTCATTATTCTCAATATATCAGAAGAAGAACACTTAATTTTTAGGTACGTAATTTTCTAATGAAAGCATACTCGGCAGTTCTGTCAACTTCTTCAGTCATAGATGCTGAAGCACGCCAGCTTTTTATACGGTGCCACAACTTTCATCGCACAATTCAAATGTTTACGAGGGTTTTATAAAATCACATTTTACAAATTACTGGCGCCTTTACTGAGTAAAACACAACGCACACTTTTTGCTTATTGCGTGTTGATGGTGATTAAAACTTTTCGTTAAAATATGAGAACTTTATGAAGTTACAGTATCGTCTTCTTATTGCGTAGCTACAGAGCTGATTAACTACAGGAATGATTAAGTGTACAGCTTTTGTATACATTTGTGAAGAATTTACTTAATATTGAGAAAATTTTTTTGAAATAGTTGACAGGTTTATTTTTCTTTCTATTGCGATGAACCTCCATGAATTCATGGTATTCATTGCTTTAGAAAAATAATTCTAAATTTCTTGTTACTAACAATAAATTAGAATCAGTGAAAAAAAAGGAAATAACAACAAATATTATGGTTATATCAGATGTGGAAACGAATGACTCGATGTTGTCAAACATGAAATATTACAAGTTGAGATAGGAGCCAGCAAGGCAGAGTTTGTTAATGATTTTATAAATGAAGGAGGTAGAAGAAGTAAATACGGGAAGGTAAATCAGGTGAGCGTCTGATTTCATATCCTACACTGGGGGAAGGGACATTTCAGGGATGGAATCAGAGTTATGGAAAGAGAATATAAAAACCGACGAAGGATTGCAAGCACTTGACGTAGAACGTCCAGTACCTGATCTACGGCCTCGGTGTGTCGTGATTTCAGCCGGCCGACCAACACTCGAACTATGTCTTACAGTGATTGAAGAGCTATTACGATAGCTTTGTATTCTTCTAGCAATGCCGAAAAGCGCTGTGAATCTAGAAGTCGCTGATTTGATGAACTTTTGAATATAGCAAAGAGCTCCAAAGTAACACACCGTCGAGATCGATATGAATGCGCATGAGGTACATAATTTATTTTTAGTAACGTAGCACTTTCTCAAACAGTAAATGGTGGAATGAATTTACCTTCCAGTCTGGGATAAATAGACTGAGCCTTGAAAATTGCATGATAACATGCACGTGGCCTACCAAACCAGGTCATGTAATTATCAACGACGCACCTGATGGCACGAGCTGCAGCAAATCAGCACCGCATTTGGTAAGTTCAACAACGTACGCTGTAACGATCCTATCTTTAATAATAACAGAGGTAGTGCTTTTCACACTTCGTTTTTGTGCATGTTGGTTCTTCTTCAGATTTGCATCAACGGTAAATGCACTCACATTGAAGATGTCCAGACATTCGGAGACGATGTTAAGTACTCGGTGGACTACTTGCGTTAGACCTCGTGAAAATATGATAATCGAATTCGCAAGTCATCAACAAATAAAGTGTCATGACAACATTTTCGCGTTTACCGAAAAGTAAACAGAAATACTAAAATGATATTCACAACAGAAAAATTTGACAGTGTTGAACCAAAATAGTCTGGCCCACCAGTTTTTAACGAGCACAGTGAACACAAATATACAAAATGGGAAGAAGAAATTTAACGACATTACGACATTATTTAACGACAATGTCATACGGGCAGTGTTGCGAATTAAGGGCTGTTTGAAATATTTTGTGGCAGCTTATTTCAAAAATACTACGACTCATGTAACAAGGTGGGTACTTGGGCTGGTTGGTATTGCATACTAAAGAAAAATCCTTCCTTTGAGAACAGAACGTCCAAGAGGTCAGATAGTGTGCTCTCTTCAATCTGTCTTCTCGAAAGTTCTGTGTACGAAAAGAGGATTTCTTTTAGCACGAAAGTGTTTTATGCCGGGGTCCACTATGACTCTGCAGACGTATTTCCGTCACAAATATGACGTTGTGAAACCTGTAGCAACAGATAACAAAGAAAAAAAACGTAACTTATTCCCGTATATGGGAATTGGTATATCACCAAAGTTAAATGTTTTTACGGAGGTAGTTGAGCGTTCATTGCGCACTGTTTGAGGAGAAACTACAAATGGCAAAGTCACATTAAGGACGGCAAGCAGCTCGAAACTTGCAGCGAACTCCTCTAGCAGAAAGCAAGCACAAAACCCGCATACACAGGACGAGCACGGACTACCAACTGTCCCAGCACGACACTTGAAGCGCACTGTTCAAACAGAACGAAAGACGCACGAAACGAGCGCACAAGCAAACAGACGAGAAGCGCGAACAACTGTCAAAGTTCTTCCTGCGACGTGTGTTAGCAGCGCACTCTTTTCGTAAGCGCGGCAGCACAGCGTGCGAAGTGACCTTCGTCTTTTCCCGAACTACGAGTCTGATAAGCGCGCGCGCAAGAGAGACCACGCTCCGTGCAGGCGGCGCTTCGCGTAGTCGATGACCTTTAGAACGCGACACAACGCGAGCCCGTCACGCCATCTCGCCACTGGTAACAAGAATACGCTAAAGTTTGAAGCTATCGGGGCTGCCAAAGGGTGTATTATGTATATAAATAACTTGCCGTTAGAGAGAGAGTAAAACTTTATTGAAGGGGAAAGGGAGAGGGGCGTTTTAGAGCCTTTATGGTTGGGGCCCTACGTCCAGGGCTCCACTGGCCTTAGCCGCCCGCCGGACTTGATCCAGTAGTGCGAGCTGCACTCCTGGGTCCGAGCTAGCGAGGTGTGCCTCCCACTGCTCCATACTAGGTGTTAAAGGTTCGCCGAGAAAATTGGTTATGTCGCTTGGTTTACGATCGCACCCCCACGATATGTGGTAGAGAGTCGGTCTTCCGCCGCACCACGGACATACAGCCGGGTAAAGAGTTGGATGTATCGCGTGTAACTTCAGTAGGTGCGGAAATACATCCGTTTGAATTTTTCTAAGGTCAGTGGCCTCTTCCCCATTAAGGGATCTGTGAGGTGTTCCACATTTTTGACGCGTGAAGCGCTGGTGAGCTAGAATCTCCCTAGGTAAAATTGGCATGGTCAATGAAAGAGATGGATTCTCCGCTCGGTTACAAAACGCACGAGCTAGAGCGTCCGCCCTTTCATTGCCTTCGAGACCTGCGTGTCCCGGGCACCAGATCAAGCGATGGTGGTGAGTGAGTTTGGATCCTAGCAGCCTCAGCCCCATTGCTGGAAGGCGGCCCCTTAAAAAGAGCCGGCAGGCTTCCTGGGAGTCGGATAAAATAACTGATGGCTCCCCTCTACGCTCCTGAAACCTTAAGGCTAAGGCTATGGCCATCGTCTCCGCCTTTGTAGCCGAGGTCGTGCGTACGGAGGCACTCGTTAGCAGCGTCATGTTGTTGTCGACAACAGTAATTATGTGTCTCTGCCAATCGAAACTGGCCGCATCGACGTACGCGACATTTGAAGCTGAGCCGAATTGCTTTCGAAGCCAGTTTACCCTCGCAGTACGTCGCTCAGCGTGAAAGTCGTGATGCATATTTTTGGGCACCGGTGCGATTGAGATTCGCCTGCGGACCTCTTGGGCTACGTCGACCAGCTCCTCATCAATGTGCTGTGGGTGGGGCGAAATTCCTATTCTAGTGAGTATCGCCCTGCCTGCTGAAGTTTCACTTAGACGATTCCTCTGAGACATGAGGACTGCGGCACTGAGCTCAGCATAAGTGTTATGTATACCGAGAGCTAGGAGCCGCTCGGTCGGTGTGCTGGTGGGTAGACCAAGTGCTGCCTTAAAAGCGCTTCTAATGAGCACATCCACCTGGCTCTCCTCACTTCTGTCGAGTGAGTGGTACGGTAGGCCATACGTCACTCTGCTCAAAACTAAGGCCTGGACAAGCCGGAGAGTATCCTTTTCTTTCATGCCTTTTTTATGATAAGTGATGCGACGGATCATTCTAGCTATCTGTTTAACCGTAGTCTTTAAGGTGGTTATCGTGTGACTGGCTTTGCCATTGCTTTGGACCCAGAAGCCAAGTATACGGGCCTGAGTAACCTCGGTTATGGCATGGCCGTCTACCTGTAAGTTTATGTCACCGTTACTTTTGTAATACTTACTGTGTATTCTTATGAGTTCAGATTTTTCAGGCGCACAGCTCAGCCCACTTTTTCTTGCGAACTCTGCCACAGCTGTCGCAGCAGCCTGGAGGGTCTGCTCTTTCAGCGCCAGTGAACCTTCGTAGCCCAGAGTGTGATGTCGTCCGCATACAATGTATATCCAAGGTGCGGGATTGCTTCGAGCTCGTGAGCAAGTCTGCGCATAGCTATGTTAAAGAGCAAGGGGGAGATGACTGCCCCTTGCGGTGTGCCTTTATTTGGCATCGAGAACGGCACCGACCTCGTGTCGCCTATCCCAATAGTTGCCGTCCGCCCAGAGAGGAAGGATTTAATGTAGTTAAATGTACGCTTTCCGCAGCCGATTGTGTTGAGTTCAGAGAGAATGGCCTCGTGCGAAACATTATCAAAGGCCCCTTTGAGGTCGAGGGCCAAGACCAAATGTTCGCCTCCCCTGGGTACGCAACTCATGACCTCTTCTTTTAAAAGGAGGAAGGCATCCTGGGTTGAGAGTCCGGAGCGAAAACCAATCATGGTAGCGGGAAACAGATTTTCTTTTTCAATGTAATTTTGAAGCCGTGTCTGTACTACTCGCTCGTAGAGCTTGCCCATGCACGAAGTAAGCGAAATGGGCCGCAGGGCTCCGAGCGATGGTGCTTTACCGGGCTTTGGTATAGTTATTATTTTGGCTTCCTTCCACTCCGGAGGAACGTGACCTTGGGACCAGCAGTGGTCGTTAAGAAATTGCGTTATCTGCTCAAGAACCTCAGTGCTGAGGTTTCTTATCATAGCGTTTGTTATACCATCCGACCCCGGCGCAGAGTTCCGATTGGCTGCCTGGGCTGCCGCGAAAACCTCTTCTTTCGTGATTGCGGCGTCTAATGTGGCATTCTCGCTGCCGATGTACTCTAATGTACATGGCGGAACCACATCAGTACCGATATAACGGTCTTTAAGCGCCTGGATCAACTCTCCGTCGGTGCCGGGGTAGCTGTGTACTATTCTTTGAAGAATGCGGTTCATGGAGGACTTAGATTTGTCCGGCTCCAGCATGGACCTCAGTATCGCCCACGTCTGGCTAGTCCCTAGTGTACCGCGGAGAGAACCGCAAAACTGCACCCAACCATCGGTGGCAAGTTTCGTTGCGTATTCATTCGCTTCCTCCGACAGAGCAGCGATTCGCCTGTAGAGGCAGCGGTTGAGGCGTTGTTTTTTCCATCTCTTGATCAGGCGTCGCCTACTATCCCACATGTGCAATAGGTGCCGGTCTATCGCAGGCGCCTCAACTGTGCGCGCTATTTTCTTAGAGGTGGCATCATGCGTTTCTCGAATGAAAGCAACCCACCCACTGACATCACAGGGCGTTTGCTCCGGCAGAGGGCGCTTTCGAAAGGTCACCCAGTCTGTCATCACAACGTCACCAGCGACACGACGAACTTTTGGTGATGCTATAGAGGTGCTAAGAATATAATGGTCACTACCAAGGTTTTCATCGAGGTTTGACCACGTGGCATTTTTAATGTTGAAGGTGAAGGTCAAATCAGGGTACGTGTCCCTGCTAATGCTATTACCAAGCCTGGTGGGTGCTGTTGGCAGAGTGATAAGGGTAAAACCTAATTTAGACGTGGTGTTCTCTAATAACACTCCCTTGGGTGAATCCCGGACGTAGCCCCAAGCGGTGCTCGGAGCATTAAAGTCGCCCACCACCACTAATTGATCTCTGGTGCCAACGGCTCGAACTGCCTCGTTTAGGAGTGGGCCGAAGTCGTCTTTCCGGTTTTTGGGAGGACTGTATATGTTTAAAATTTTCGTTCGTACTTTTCCTCGTTTTTGTGGGAAGACATCGATAATTTGGTGATTAATGTCAGTCTGATCGTAATGGTCTAGCGCGACTGTCATGAAGTTACTCACCAGCGCTGCAACGCGGGGGTATTTGGATCGTATAATGTGTAATATCCCTGCAATTTGACGGGACGGTTCCCAACTTCTTGCAGGCATATTACATCAGGTGGGATTAGTGCCGAATGGATGTAATTCTGCAATGCCGCCGCTCGTTTGTGGAACGTGCGACAATTCCACTGCCAGATTTCTAGGTGGTCGGAGTTTTGCGTGGAATTAGTTCGCGCCATGGTGACTACTGCCTTTATTGGGGGGTGTCTGCTTTCTCCGTGATTCGACGGTCCTTCGGTAGTGGACTGCTCGCGGAGGTAACACTGACCCGCTTGTTGATGGCACGCTGAATGCCTACAACTGAGTCATTAACGTATCGTCTTTGTTGTTCCGTTTCTGCTGCAAACTCTTTCCTGTACTCCGAAAACATTTGATGCATTTGCTGCATCATCTGCTCTCGGAGTTCAGACGCTGCTCGTTGCTGTTGTGATTGGAGTTCTCTCATTAAGTTCCGCAAGCTCTGCAACTGTTCCCCCATCTGTAACTGGCTAACGTGGGCCTCCTCGCTAAACCTCTGAGGTATGTCTACTTTCGCCGTTCCTCCCTCCAAAGAGTGGGCTACGGTTGCCCTGGAGATAGCATGAGTGGCGTTGTTGTTCGCCTCTAAGGCGTTAAGCCTGGCTTCAAGTTTGGTTTCTAAAGATGATATGATTTTGTGGAACTCCCGGCGTTCCTCCTTAATCTGGCATCGAAGTTTCTCGTTTTCTAAAGCAAGCTGCTTATTCTCGGCAACCATTTTCTGATATTCGGGATTCTCAATTAAGGGAGCAGATGGAGACACAATCCTCGCCCAGCTCACCGTGTTTGCTGGCTGGCAGGCGGCTGCCTCCGTCCCCTCTTTGGGCGGCGTCAAGATTTGTACCAGCGCTGTCTTCTTCTGCTGCTGATGCTGCTGCTGTTGCTGCTGCTGCTGTTGCTGTTGCTGTTGCTGCTGTTGCTGCTGCTGCTGCTGTTGTTGTTGCTGCTGCTGTTGCTGCTGTTGGTGCTGCGGCTGTTTGTTGAGTCGTTTTCTGGACGCAGACTGGGCTCGACCCTTTGAGGAAGCCCGTGACTTGGATCTTGAACGTGAGCGTGATTCCACTGACGAGTCCCGCTCGGAGCTGAACCAGCGTGGATGGTGCCTCCGTTTTGGCTGATCCACTCGGGACCTCCTAGGCGGAACGTGTTTAAGCTTCTTCTTGCACATTTTGTCACCTGTCATATGGTCCTCACCACATATCACGCACTTAGGGGTACACGCGTGTCCTTGTGCGGGTTGACGTGTTCCACACGTGGAGCATACATTGGCGTCGGGCGTTGGGCACACGTCAGTTCGATGCCCTGTGGAGTGGCATACCTTGCAAGCCTGCCTCGTAGGCTTGTGGGGATAACAGATGGCTTCCGCTCCCATGAAATAGACGCACCTAGGCAGTGTGCTGCCCGTGAAGGTAATGATGGCGGTCTTCGTAGATCCGAGCATGCGTGCCCGCTCAATCTTGACCCCCTGTGTTCTCACACGGAGATTCGCCATGAGTTCTGCTTGAGAAGTCCCCGACGGAATACCATGGACTATGCCTCGTAGGACGTCCTCAGGATCCGCCACATACGAGTTGAATGAGTGCACTCGTCCCCTGATATTCAGATGCGTGATCTCTCGCAGCTCTTTGGCTACATGCTCGTGGGGCGTCGATACGATGATAATATTCGAGCCCGGGTGGACGCGCAGCATGAAGCTACCACCGTCGAAGTGTCGGTGGCAAGCGTCTATTACAGCGGTGGAAAGTTCGTAGCCGAGTATGTCTTTTACGGCGAGGCCTTTGTGAGGCCTAAGGATGATCTTTATGTCGTCCTTTGGCAGGGGCGGGAGCGGACGGCGACTTCTCGTACGACGTCGGCGCTTCACCTGACTTCCCTGCTTCGGTGGGCTGCTTGACGAGGCGTTGCACTCCACAGCTTCTGACGCGTTTTTCTGGTTTTTCTTCTGGTTCTTCTTTTGCCGGCGTGTCAAAACCGTGTGCCAGCCATCCTCCGTCCATGCGGCACCATCGTGGCGTTCCCCTGCAGACACATTGTCGACTTCTTCGGACGAACCCTGCGGTGACCAGGTCTGAACGTCCATTTGAGTGGTTTCTGTAGCAGACTCCTCATCTGTGTGAATCAGTGGCTGCTCCTGAGGAGACCTCGGTGTTTCCTGAAGAGCGTCCATCCGCCGACGCTTGAGACGCGACCACGACGCAGAAGCCGCTATGCGGCGGTGCGTCTGGCCGGGCGCGACGGTCGCTGCCTCGAAGTTTTCAGCTTGCAGAAAACCGAAAAACAGCCACTCACCGCTGAAATTCGACGTTCACTGTTCGCTGTACTTTCACGAATCCGATGCACTTCAAACAACCAGAAATCGCCGAAAAACCATAGAAAATCTGCGGAGCCGATGCGACGCGCGTCCGCACACCGTGGCCCCCTAGCGGCCGATCAACTTGCCGTTAGTATTTCGTACAATGTGGGCCCCATGACGTCGGGGATAGCGTCGCGCTCTGGGAATCGAGAGCTTGCTGGTTCGACTGCGCTTAGCAAATGCTTGTTTTTTTTTCAATCTCTTTTTGTCACTGGGTGGAGCAGAGCCTCTACCATGCGTATTTTCTGAGCTTACCCGGCGTGGCCACGCAGGTCATGTGACACGTGTCACGTCAGCCAATTAACCTCTTTCTCTCTACTTTTAAACATTAAAATAAACGCGGGAGAGCATATTTGTCATGCAAGTTTGGCGCTACTTACGGTGACAGAATAGGTTATCAGATAATTGACAAGGATGCCCACGCGCATGTTCGGGTCAAACTGCTGTTTTACGTGGAAAGCCTCGGGCTGCAAAAGGTGGAAGAAATGACACGCGACTCAGAGGTGCTACAAAGCCTCTGCGGCGTTTGAAGAAAACGAGTGGCTACTGGACTTCCATTACGGTTACGGTGGCAGCATCCAGCGCTGTAGCCACCATGCCAGCACATCGCAGCGGCGAAAAATGGCGGATCAGTGGCTTCGTCGCCACCACGTTTGAGTCAGCTAACCACCTACATCCAAGGTGGCTGCGCGGGCTCGACAGCGAGTCTACAAGGCAGTGTTTACTGCCATCTAGTACAAGAGTTCACTCCCGAGCCTCAATGAGGTGCGTACTTTTCCTGCGGCAAGTTAGGGCATTTGGCAACTTCAAGAAATTGTCCGGCCAGGGAGATGAAATGCCATTTCTGCAGTATGAAGAGACACCTTAGGTCAGTTTACCGCAAACGGCAAGCATCGGTACAGGAAGTTGCCTCCATCCAATGTGCACTGCTACAGCTGTTCCCGTACATGTTACACCGACTAGTCCAAGGGACTTGCGTCATCCCGTAGCCGTTGGAAGATATATCCACTTGCCAATGTTGGTGTATACCGGAGCCAGTGCGTCGTTGGCGATGAATAGAGACTTCGACATTTTTTTTTCGCTTCGGGGCATCACCTGATACGTATGTTGGCTCACCTGCGGGGTTTCAAGTGTGGCATCCCAATCATGGGCTGTTTCCAGACGGGCGTGCAACACCGATAAAAACAGGCTGGCGTCCCGTTCTACGTGACAGATTATGGTACTTCCCTGCTGGGGCTGAACGTCATCCAGCAGCTGTAACTTCAGATCGATGGCACAACCTTAACGTGTCGTCCGACGGCACCACATTGATCGCGGCCTTCTCCAGGTGTACCTTCGGGGTTCAAGCATATGTCTGGCGTGCACCTGGGACGTGTTATGGACTACGCCCACCGTACCATTAAGCGGCAGGGTATCACACCACTGTCCACCAATCTGCGTCAGGTGTTTCGGCAACAGGTGGCCGGCGAGCCACGTCGACTCCAACTCAAGGACGCCATTGTGAATGACCGTGGTCGACACCCGCAGTCAAGATTACGCATCAGCAACCAGGTGTTGCCCGTGGTTGCCATTTGCAAAGGCCCTGCCGTCTAGTGTCTCTGCTGAAGCAGAGATTCGATAGCCTGCAAAACAGGACCATTCGCTGGAGCTTCACGAGGAAAGTGCCGGGCGTTATTCCGAGAAGACTTAACTTTAATTAATATTTTCATGCTAACAAATGTATAAGGATGAAATTCCCCCAAAGGGAGACGATGTTGTCTTGTGCGAACCCTGGTGTGATGTAAGCACATCAGTGCATTCAAGTTTGCCTTATTTTCCACTGGGTGGAGGATGGCGTCCACATTGCTTGTCCTCTTGACCTACGTGGCGACGCCGGGTAGGCTATGTGACCCGTGTCACGCCGATTAATCGCTATCTTTTCCTCTTCTTTTTAAACACTTTAATAAACGTGGCAGAGTAGTCTCCTGGCAGCCTCACCACAGCTCGGTCCGGTGTCTTCATTACGCGCCCCCTACCGTCGCTCGGCTTTCCGCCGTGCTGCCTCCAGGATTCGCGTGCTCCTGCCCGACCCAACACCAACCCCCTCCCCACCCCCTTCGAGCGCCGCTACAGTACCTTCGGGAGAGAAATGAGCCCGTGTATGCTGCTGATGCCATCCGAAAATTTCACCGTTTCCTAGAATATGTAAAATGTTTTGTCCTCACCGACTACAAGCTGCTTACTTACGCGCTACGCTCGCTAAGCTTAGATTGTGGAACGCACACGGCACCGAAACTGCACCAAGTGATTTATATATGAGAGTTCACGACAGTCGTTCTCCACATCTATGAGACGAGGTAACAGACTCCATCTCTCGGAACCCTATCAATGCCATCGTGCCTACACCGCACGTTGGTTTTTCTTCTTTGGCTACAGCTGAAGGCGAAGACGACGAGCTAAAACACCTGCTGACAGCGAACACTCCCTGAATTTGAAATTGTTTCTTATCACCGGATCCCTGGACAATGTAAAAACATACAAGGCGCTAAGATTACGGTAACAAAGGGAAAAAACGAACTGACAGACTCCGGCGCCTATGTCAGTTCATTCCTTCACTTCATCTCCGTGCTTTTAGCGCTGTGTCTGTTTGTCCTTAAGTATGACCCTACTAGTTCAGCAACAAGCCCTGGACAAGGTTGCTGTGACACAAGCGTCAACAGAACTCGCCCATCCATGCTTGCTTGTTCCCGTCACCAAGTGGTCGAGTCTTTGCACAGACTGTCTCATCAAGCAATTAGAGAGAGTCAGACTGGTGATAGCAAGGCTTGTCTGGCTATGCATTATTCGGGACATTCGACCGTGGGTACGGGCATGTGTAGATTGTCGGCGTGTCCAGATACAACGCCACACCTTGACAGCATTGGGAACACTCCCTACGCCTGATTCTCACTTTGATCATGTCCCCCTAAACATAATTGGTCTCCTGTCACCCTACCACGAACTGTCTTCCCCTGCTGGCCTGCATGGACAGATTAACCTGCTGGGCTGAGGGCATATCTATCGGGAACGTCACCGTCAAGACGACTGAAAGTGCTTTTCTGTATCACTGGATAGCCCGGTTTGGGTTTACTTCAACGACAATGGACTATTTGCCGACAATTCGAATTCACCCGTTGACTGCTATCAATCAGCTCATGAGAAGCTAACGCATCCGTACGATAACGTGTCACTCTATGAGCACGGTGGAGCGGTTTCACCGTCACCTGAAAACCGTACTCACTGAAATTGAGGAAAGCATCTGGTTGAAGGCTCTCCCACTTGTCCCTTTAGGCGTAGGCTCCAATACAAAAGAAGGTCCTGGCCTCCGTGCTGCTGAGTTGGTCTACGACACTGGCATGACACTTAGGCTGCCGGCTGAGTTCTTTACGCACGGCTCAAAAGTGGCATCCATAGCTTGCAGTGACTGCGCACTCCACCTACGTGAAATCATGAGCGAACTTCGTGCGGTACCTGCGCTGCCTTAAGGATCAGGTGACGTTGACCAGCAGCTCGTATCGTACCCATAGATTTGAACAACACGATGTAGTTCTGTGACCTCTTCAGCCACCTTACGATGGGTCACTTAGTCGTTAGCCGCGGGAACAAACATTTAACCGTTAGTAAATCCGGTCGTGAGGAGGTTGTGTACCTGCACCTCATCAAGCCAGCAAACATGGATAGAGTGCAGTGGTGTCCCTACGAAGAAAGTTTTCGCCAGGGCATTCCGCTTCAACGCCAGCCCAAGCTAATCAGATGCCCACTCGGCTGACTTACAACGGGCGGCTATCAAAAGGCGTCCCTCACCTGGACCTTTGTTCAGCAACTCACAAAGGCGGCGGTGCTGTGGCGGCTGCCATCAAATCAACAAAAGAAGACTCGGGGGCTCTCTTCTCCTAGCCGGTTAACCCATCGCCCACTCAATTACCTCGCCACGCGGGGAAGGCGAAGACGAGGAGAGCTAAGAGACAAAAATAAAGTTATAGAGAGTGGAGTCACGCCATCCCGTTGTCTTCTTTTTTCACCACGTGTACACGCTTGCCAACACCTTCTGTGAAAAGTATTCAGCAAATCAATATTGTCTGCCAGCTAGGAAATTTCAAGAAATGGAAAGATTGAAGTTTTGCAAATGCTTTACAATTTCGATGAATAATTGGAAGTAAATTAGGTTTGTCAACATTCAAAGAATTTAAATATAACCACGAAGCTTTATATTTAAAGGAACTATACATCCAACTTTTTCTTTAAGGAGGCCAGGAAACCTCGTATGTACCAAGGCTCGAGTGCAGAAATACAGTGTTGAGTGTGGAGAATAGGCTGCATAATGTACAGACCAACATTTAGACTGTGCTATCAAGTTCGGGTCAGCTGCCGAGCCGGTAGGATGCTCAGCCATAAATGGAAAGGGCACTGGTTCAGATTTTGATGCTGGTAGTGTTGAAAGAAGACAAAGCCACATGGCGATGGTAGTAAGGAAGGGTAAAGATGCTGTAAGTTTTGTATTTTTATTTATGGCCTGCAGTAGGGAGAAAACCAAGTTCTGAACATCGAACCGTGTGCTCTGCTGTTAGCTGGGTGCGTATGACATTCAGTTTATAACAAAAAGGGTGATTGTTCGAATGGCGAAGCTGGGGTTGATGGAACACCAGAAAGACATTCAGGCATGTTACAGCCAAAATTCAAGTACTGGTGCTGTCACGTAACTTGTTAATCTGCACAGCAGCAATGTGGAGGAAATGTTGCTGGTAGGCTTGAAGGTCATATAATACCGACAGGCTTCTCTTAACATGAAAATAATGTTATTTGGTTTTACAAAACTAGGAGACACAGACAACAGTGGCATGGGACCGAAAAGCCCGGGGATACCATTGCGCCAAGTTCCCATGAAGTGGTTTGCCCTCTCCCCCCTTCCCCTCTAGCGATTTAAACATTGTACTGTCGTAGCACCACCTTATTTCACAAACTCTACATCAATTTGTATACCAATGCGGTTATGGTGACTGGTATATGAAAACAGGTAGTTTAATTTTAATGATCGACTAAAATAATGCCCAGCCCAACAACGAAAACCATCATTGCTGTGACGTTTCAGTGGCCGAGGAGTTAAATGTTCGTTTCATAATCGGACGCATGGTGATTCAAGTCCGGCTGTCGGCCTCATTTCCAACATTACTTCATTAGAGATTGAATTTTATTTTTGTTCTGGGCCTTCTGGCAAACCGAACATGCAGCCTGGGTTCAAGGACTTCGAGCCGTCACCTGAGGCACCGCCATCATCATCAGTGGAAGGTGGGACAAGACAGGGTTTAATCCCCTCTTCCCCCCCTCCCATAGCCAGAAAGAACTGCTGGGACTTTAAATAAAGTTTATGAATTCATTCATTTTGAAGCTTTGTCGCACATTGATCAAAACCATGTATATCATATGTCACAGACATTCCCACCACAGGAGTAGAGAAGTGGTTCTTTTGTGTGTGGTGCCGACCACAAGCCAGCAGAATCAATGGCGAAATTGACGAGTGCTCGGACTTGGCTCGATTCTTTATGTGGTACTCACCTCGCCGGGCACCTCGGTTAAGGTAGGTACAAGCCTGCCCACAATTAGTCTGTCGTCACAGCTCGTAATGATGCAGCGGCACGCATATTTCCAGAGCTAAAGATTAACTGGTAAGCTGGCTTGCTCACCACAGACGTTATAAAACAGTAATAAAGTGGACGCCCTAATCATCCTTTATAAAGCTCATTTTTTGTCTGACGTCACAACTTGTAACGATGCGCTAAATGTGCGTATTTTCTGATCTGATCGTTCCTTAATACTTTGACTTCCCTGCAGTACTCCACTTTTGTCTGACGTCACAGCTCGAAACGATGTACTGACCATGTATTTTGTCGAGCTTATGGTTCCTTGATAAATTGGCTTCCCTGCAGTGAAAATAACAAAGCAGTCGAAAAAGTTGAGACCCTTATCACCCATGATAATGCTCAACATATGTCTGACGTCAGAGCTCGAAACGATGCATCCAGTATGCGTATTTTTCGAGCTTATGGTTCCCTGGAATGTTGGCTTCTCTGGAACAAACATTGAAAAGCAGTCGAAAAAGTTGAGGTTCTTATCACCCAGGATAAGGCTCAACTTTTGTGTGACGTCACAGCTCAAAACGATGCACCCAGAATGCGTACTTTACGAGCCAAATGTTCTCTGGTACGTCGGCCTTCCCGCAAGACATGTCGAAAAGCAGCCGAAAAAGTTTAGGCCCTTATCACCCATGATTAGGCTCAACTTTTGTCTAACGTCACAGCTCAAAATGATGCACCCAGCATGCGTGTTTGATCACCCAAATGTTCCCTGGTACGTCGGCCTTCCCGCAAGACATGTCGAAAAGCAGCCGAAAAAGTTTAGGCCCTTATCACCCATGATAAGGCTTAACTTTTGTCTGACGTCACAGCTCGAAACGATGCACCCAGAATGCGTACTTTACGAGCCAAATGTTCCCTGGTACCTCGGCCTTCCCGCAAGACATGTCGAAAAGCAGCCGAAAAAGTTTAGGCCCTTATCACCCATGATAAGGCTCAACTTTTGTCTGACGTCAGAGCTGGAAATGATGCACCCAGTATGCGTATTTTCCGAGCTTACGGTTCCCTGAAACGATGGCTTCTCTGCAACAAACATTGAAAAGCAGTCGAAAACGTTGAGGCCTTTATCACCCATGATAAGGTTCAATTTTTGTGTGACGTCACAGCTGAAAACGATGCACCCAGAATGCGTACTTTACGAGCCAATTGTTCCCTGGTACGTCGGCCTTCCCGCAAGACATGTCGAAAAGCAGCCGAAAAAGTTTAGGCCCTTATCACCCATGATAAGGCTGAACTTTGGTTTGACGTCACATAAATATTTGGATGATATAAAGACTGCGCCTTTTGGACCATTAGAAGATTTGAGAAGCCAAGTCAATCCATTTAACAACGTTCCCGAGAAGGTTGAATTTATATAATTTGCTACAATAAAGCTACAGGCTCATGCATGACTTGTAAAAACTCCCAATAGATGTTCGACAGAACTATAAATGAAGGTTCTGCGTGGTGGTTTTTCGCTTAGACATTTGTTTTGTTGTAGCAAATTCATCTTACCTGTGAGATGGATGGACATCCGGATGGTCGCAGAGGTTGTCGGGTTGGCGTAGAAATGCGAACTCGTTTAAAAACATTTGAATCAACATACTTTATTTTTCAACAGCTGGTACCTAATATGTTCTTGTGGCACACGTAGCGAACGCACTTTAGGTCTCCTTCACAACCAAACCGGAATGCTTAATTGACCTTGCGCTTTCATAAAAGATATGCGAGAATTACAGTGTCAAGAAAACCTGTTGAGCAGAAGCGGTCGACACATTGTGCACCGATGAGACATTTTAGAATTATCTTGCTGATAGTTTAACTAACAAACAAGCTCGGCATAAACGTCGCTAGGACTGGCACCGAGGCAAGTACAGTGGAACGTGCCTAAGGCTACAATCGTTCTCAGTGTAAACGTCTGGAAGCCTGAGCGACTTTTTTTGAAGGATATCCAAGTAAAGGAGAACATCAAGGGAAAGAAGGCTTGAAGATATGTAAAAGTGCGCATGTATGCAAGAGTGCGCATGGGGTGTCGCTATAAGAGGGGGTACGAAGCCCACACGTACGTGCGCGATGGTAGGCAGCTGCTGCCTTGAAGAAGATTAGACTACTTGTTGGAGGTTTTGCTCAAGCCACACCCTGCGTTAAAAAATTTCGCATATCTGTGAAGGACGCATAGTATGTGTCACATTGCACGTTTGTGCCCTCGTTAATTTTATAGGGGTCTAGCATATTGGATATA
Organism: Rhipicephalus microplus; assembly: GCF_013339725.1. NCBI lineage: Eukaryota > Metazoa > Arthropoda > Arachnida > Ixodida > Ixodidae > Rhipicephalus > Rhipicephalus microplus. Next base: position 62,797,411 of record NC_051170.1, read on the forward strand.
CAATTTTCTGTCAATACATGTTCCTGCATAATTCAACAATTTGTTTTTTATTTAGCTTGTCCTCATCGGTGACACTTCTATTCGTCCTTGTTCGAATCTATCTTTAGTTGTTGACTTTCCCAATGATCTTTACTATCCAACAATGTACAAGTTTGAACAAAAGTATGGAAATGAATACTTCCACACATGGTGGTGCATAGAATAAGAAACATACTGAACTTATCCTCTGTATCATCTTATGCGAGTAGATCAATAATACTGAACACGGGGCATCGCTTTAACCGATATTAAGCTCCCACGTAGCTGTAGGCATTTAAAGACCACTCATGCAAGCCTCCACCAACACCCGTGTTTACAAATATTCATCTCTTGAAGCCTCCATCTTCTGAGATTCTGTCTTGCGAATGTGTCATTTTGTTTGAGCAACTTATATATTGAATGTCTAGTCCATGAACGACTTTCATTTCCTCATCTTGACTGGTCCGGCATGCCCGATTGTGCAGAGAAGCGCTCGACCGGTTGACCGCCAGAGAGCACGAAATAGGACATAGCACAACAAATATTTTATAGGAAGAAATTGCAGGAGACGAAAACATTTATCTTTAGAACATACAGAATTCAAGCGAAGACAACAACACAAGACCATTTCGTTCACAACGAATACAGTTCGGAAACCTGTTTGTATAGTAGGGCAAAATTATGCCATAAACACGGACATTCACACTTTACCAGGCAACACGTTACATTTGATTCTTACTTGTCATCGGACAAGCCATTTAGCAATAGTATGTCATAAACAAAGGAAAGGAAAAAAGTAAAAAAAAACAAGGAAGATGCCTAGGTGTACTTGATAAATGCGGAGCAGTACTCGAAAGGAACACTGTACAGCTCAAGATGTGCAAAGCAGCAAATAAGTAATCGAACACAAACATCAATACTTAAACATTTTTCTCTGAATGATGTCGCACTCATAAGGTCTCGAAAGAAAACTTTGCACTCTACTAGATGGACTAACAGATTCAGATGTCTGCGTCATTTCATCCTCAAAGGCACACAGGCACGCACCCACAGGTGCGCACTCTTGGCCTGCGTCAAGAGCCAAACAGCTGGTGACCTCACCTCTGAAGAACATGGATGAGTGTGGGGGGAGGCCGATTCATTTAATCACTGAAGCAACCAGTTGCCGCACGTCACTTTGTCACTTTGGCAGTTTTGTCAAGCTGTAGTAATCAACAGATTGAGTAGAACTACGTAGTGACTGCACATATCTTTGTTAAACACGTGGTGCACACGTAAAAATTGGAGCACACTAATGTGGCAAAAAAGTTCAAGAACATTCCAAGTGCGCTAAACTACACACTTTACGATTCCCTGATTAACAATCTATCAATATTTTAGAACTTCACCGAGAAATCTTCACTAAAAAGTGCAGTACAGTGTTTCGCTGCCACGCTGGTTTTGTCCCCCGACTCCTGCATATGTTTCCTACTAATACATGGTAGAGGCAAACTACATTAACAGACTAAAGAAAACGAAAAACATACACCGTATACATGTCCAAAAAGACTCCCATCAGAAAGCATGTTCGCCACGATTATGGCCTGCCCCCACGTAACCCTCCAGTCACACAGAGCGTTTTTTTTGGCACATTGATGGTCTTGCATGTGCACCGACACAGCGAAGCAAGACCAACGTATGCAAGGACAATGGACATTTTTAGGATGCATGTAGTACCAGCACAGACAGACCGAAGAACGTAATGATTTTGTTGTTGTTTTAACTGTTTTGCTGTGGAGAGGTTAAGGAGCCTATTGCCTCGGCTACTCCATATCACAGAGTTCTGCAGCGAAAAATAAAAAAAGAATACAGAACGGTACCCAAAAATTAACAATACGGGAAAAAAAACACATAATAGCACACTGAAACCAGTTCAAATAATCTGTCAATACACAGTTTTCTTCACGCAGTTCACACAGTCATAAACTACTTTCACGCACACCTTACTACTCTAATGCCAGTATATACATGACCACCCTTTACATAATACTCATTTCTGGCTGTCAGTCATAGGCGCTTGTCCAGTCCGGTCTCCACTAAAAAGTCTGTCAGGAAAATTATTGCCTTTTTCTGAAGATGCATCTCAGGCCATGGTCCAAGTAGTTTCTTTATTGTGAGGGGCCGTCTGTCCAAACTTGCTAATTTGTTCCTTAATTTTTCTCTTTCTTTCGCGTATTTAATGCACTACAAAATAATATGGCGAACATTTTCTTCTGCATGACCACAATGGCATTCCGGTGAGTTGGATCGATGTATCTTGTGCAGGAAGCTGTTTGTGTATGCTACTTCCAATCTAAGTCGGTGGATCAATGTCTCTAGGTGTCGTGGAAGGTCTGTCGCTATGGAAAATTTTCTGTGTGGATCAACTTCATAAAGTACCGTTTCCTTTGATTTAGGGCTCTCAAACCACTTCTCCATCGAACAATGGTTAGCTCCTTGCGATAGAACGTAATGAGCATTTTGAAACTTAGACTACGACCATGAACAGAGGGACTGAGCTGTTGAGTTCATGGAGGATTCAGCAAAGCTTCGGACGGCCTTCCACCGGCACGGCCAAGACTTCATCACCCTCTCTAACAAGTGACGATTCTTTAGCTAAAGCTTTCAATGGAACACACAAAAATCCACTGAGTGCATCCACACAATAAACTTGAACCAAATGAGTGAACCAAATGCTCACCAAGTCGGCCTGTGAACGTGCAAAATGGAAGTGTCCCAAGATTGGCAAGACAGTTACGTGTAAGTACACAAAAAATAAGCCCTCCTGCCAAGCATATGTGCCTAGCTTTTCATGCAGTTTAATGTAAAAAACAGCGTCAATATGCCAATAAATTGCAGGATTTGAAAAGATGCCTCTAACATGACTAAAACAGGCAGATAGGTCAATCTTTGGCACTGCTGTTATATGTGGGGGTCACGGAGAAAGAAAATACTTCTTGCTCCGTGGTGGGTGTTAAATATGAACACGATGGTAAAATATTGATTACACTGCATATCTGTAATGTGTCGTGCAATGATATGGGCCCGATATGTTTGACAGTCATTAAACACCACATGCATTGTACAGATGCATTGTATAACGGCTAAACTGCATACAATTTTTCAGGTTCTGCAAGTTTTAGGACTATTCTTCCAACAACTCTGTACGATGATAAGTTATGGATCACCGAAATGAAAGTGTTGCACAGCATTTCATGCGCCATGGGCACAGGGCGAATCCAGAGATCCTCGGCAGGTCTTGCGGGGGCCGTAAGAAGCAGTCTATCACCCACTCTTTATTCGCTAACTGTCACGAGCAGCAGCGCCGAAGAGAGTCCTCACACAGCGTGAGAATAGAAGGGCAGGTCACAGCGATGTGTTTTCCTATACGACGAATTCTCCAGGAGGCAGCTTTAGGCAGGAGCCCGAAGGTGAATTGTGGACGAGGGGGCACCTTCGCCTCGGGACAGGGTACCTGCGTGATTGTCTGGCTCCCACAAAAGGGCACAGGCTGGATGGGAAAGGCGATGCAGGCTTGGGCATAGCATACACTGGCTCAGAGTGAAAGTCTGCTGTACGAGTTGAGCTGTGAGGACACATGAATTTCATGATTAGATGTCGCGCAGATACACAAGGTACCCACAAAAATGCAAGTTCAAGGGAAACAATACTTGAGCATACCGGATTTCTGCTCAGCATACAGGAATGTACAATAGAGCGGAATTTTTCCTAGAATTGCTATGTGACTCTCGAAGGTCAAGATTTGAATTGCACCAACTTTATTTGCTTTAACTGACTTTAGTTGCAATGTGTAGCAATTATGTAAACACAAGGTCTCCTATGCTTTCCTTGGGCTACTTGCTTGTTTAAATTACTTGGTTGTGTCTAACAGAGAGGAGCCTAAATGAGGAAATTCCCCATTTGTTAACACACAGGGCCTCATCCAGCAGAGTTGATACCTTCAGCTAGCGTACAAGAATTTATCGTTCAGCAGCAGTCTCGTGCAAAGGTCGCACGCCACGTGGTATATTCTGGCGAAAAGAGTTTCACACTCACCACCTTCACTACATGTGATGCTGGCTAACACCCCCAGGAATACAAGTACAGCCGTACCTAACAAAGCGGACAGCAATGTACCCATCACAGTTTGATCGAAGAACATGCGGAAGTCATGCGTAATTTAGAGGTTGAGGTCTCGCTGGTGAAAAGAGTGCCTTTATATCCACTTTCAACTAATATTAATGAACAACTAATACCATATTGTCTCTTAAACCTTCCTTGGAGTAATTAACGGTTAGATTTATTTCACATCATAGACGCAGCAACACGTTTATGGGAGACACTACATACATCCAAGAGAATCGTCCGCTTGGCTTAAAAGCGCATTAAAGCATTTGAAAGCTTTTGTGACCGACAGGATACGATAACAGCATAAATGCAGCTTCACAGAGGGGTTTGTCTTCTGTAAGCTTGTGTTTCCAGACGCGCCAGTGTGCTGAATCTTTACGAGGTCAGTCGAGTGGTTGAAGTGTCAGTTAAAGGAACATTATAATAAAAGTTAAGCCAGTTTTTACGCACTTAACACAGTGCAACAATATTGGCAATACTACGCAGTCATAGAAATTGAATTCACGGGTTAAAAGTTTTTTACTGGCGCATGATTTCATAATACACTGCAGTAGAGCTACTGGAAGTAAAAGCAGTGCTCGCTGGATTCCGTGCCGACCGGTTGTGCCCTCGCGATCTCCCACGACAGCGCAGCTCTGGCCGACTGTATTAGCCCTATACGCCATCTCCCGTCGCCGACAAGAGCTCTCGCAAGTGGTGCCCCATCCTCGGACTCTTGTGACCCCGTGGTTCATCTTTCCTTATCTATCTCTATTATGTCGTCGCACACTCTCCTTATATATATATATATATATATATATATATATATATATATATATATATATACTATCTTTTCAATCTCTCCTTACCCCATCTCTTGTGAGCTACTGTTGAGGTGTCGCACGCTGAGGCAGACAGTTACGCGGCTCCCTTTTCTCTTCCCTTTTATAACCATAAACCACGTGCAGTGCTTGCTATTGAACATGACGTGCAGTAAAAGGGTTTCTTTGTAAACTAATCATTAGCGGCATGTTGTGTATAGCGTAGCTAATGCGGATGCTGCAGAGTGTGGAGTTCCCGACCTGTCAACTAACGACGCGATCGGTTTCGCGAGGGCAAACGCAGAAGACCCGCGCACGAGAAAGAAAGGAGACTCCTTCGTTCACACGGGTCACGAGCGGAGCCGTCAAGGTTGTCCCCATTTGGGACTAGAAAGGGAAAGCTTACTCGGAAGAGCGTCTTGCAAGAAGCAGGCCAAGCGCCGCCATCTGAGTTAAAGTCATTATTGGCATGCACGTGTGCCATTCAGAATGCCGCAGGGACGCAACCACTGGGCTGACCAAGACATGGTGGTGGCTCGCAGACGAGCTCACCGGGGGAAGTTATTCTTAAGTGAGGGAAAAGAAGATAAAAGTGAGCCCCGTAACTGCCTGCATCATAGTGCGACACCTTAAAAGTGGCTCACGAGGGATGGAGGTAAAGAGGGATTAAAAGAGATATGGAAGAATAAATTAGATAGTGATAGAGAAAGGGGGAGGGACAGAGAGACCCACATACAAAAATAAGGAGAAGATAGAAAAGCACGGCATGACATGGGAGAGAGTGTGACACGTTGAGAACCTCTCCTCTCTGGTATTGTATTTCGTAACGTAGTTTTTACCAATGCAGTGCTTGCTATGAAAGTGTTTTTGTGATTGGTAGTGGTGATGCCAGCCCACCAAGTGATTGGCTTGTGTGGAGACCCTTTGTTCAACCGAGGGTTGAAAAGAGGGTGTTTGAATGTGGTACGAGAGCAGAGGTTCGGGCTTGCACCCGGGCAGACGCCTGATTGCTGCATTAAAGCGTCTCTTCACCGGACTACGGCTTTTCCTTCGCGCTGCCACCGTGCACTCGGGTCATCGAGGGGCGTCTATTCCGAACATCAAACACCTTCCCTCCTTAGCTAGTATAAAAGCTAGTCGAGGAAAAAGAAATTAAGTGGGTATATCAAAAATGAATTGAATGATCGAGTCGGCATAAATTGAAGCCTTTGAAAAAATCTCTTTTGGGCCCGAATACGTCATATGTATTGCTATTTAGATGCTGAAAATTCATAAAATGCTCCCCGAAAGTCGGGTTACTTATCGCCGACCACCCGCCCGTTAAATGATGGGAGCACCATCAAAACGAACCTTTAAAGGGCCAGTAAACAGGCTCCGACTATTTTTACACACCCAAACAAGGTCGCGCATCTTTCCTACGCCTGACCAACCTCCTTCCACACACAGTGACGCTAACTAGTTGATCGGCAACGTGACGCAGCACGCAGCTAGTCGATTGGTCTGAACCTTGTCTTAAACAGTAACGAAGTCAACGACGCCGATCGCTGAGTCGACGTCACTGCGCGTGGAAGGAGGTTGGTCAAGCGTAGGAAAGATGCGCGAGCTTGTTCGGGGGCTGGTAAAAAAAGCGGAGCCAGTTGACTGGCCCTTTAAGGCATCTCTTGACATTTGTGAACATGAAATCAGCTGTGATGCAATCGAGAGAAGCCTAAAGGCCAGTTTCAATATTTACACCATAGTATGGGATGCCAGCATAGGCATGCGTGTTGAAGGAGGCGCACTCCTTATTCACCTAAAGATTGTGGAAAGGGCAAAGTCTATTTCATACATTGGCTTAACTGGAAGGGGAGAGCTCCGGTGAAGCTTCGCCCATTGGCCCCTTAAAGGGGAACCCTGCACACGATGACCATCAGTGTGTCATAAGTCACGGCCCTCGACGTTCAGGGAGCCACGGCTGCGTGGAAATTTGGCAACGATATATCCGGAAACAAGAAGACTAAGAAATTTATTAAGCACCAATCTAATCAGAAAATTATTTTCACCAGACTTATGTCTATGAACAACTCATCCAAACCACAATACCTTCCAATCCTGCGCTGGCTCACATTGCAAAAGTTGCACTACTCTTTTTGAACATGACCTGATAAAGATCAGATTTCAAGATAAGATCGCCCCCAATGCTGCAGAGTAACATTTCATTAGATTATGGCTTGTCAACGCAAACAGAGCCGGCGAAAGCAGCCACCATAAAAAAAGATGTACTTGCCCAAGTGATCACAGACCGCAAGCAGAAAGATTCAATACTCTTGTAAGGGATATTTTTGTACGTTGTCCGTCCTTTGTCCCATGAGCTTTTTCGGTAAACAGACGAGAGCTTGTGCGTTGCGTGCGCCAGATGCAGAAGTTGGAGAGCTGGAAGGAAAAATCTATCTGTTAATCACTGCGAGCCGTGGTGCACCTCTTTTACCGATACACCAGTTGGCCGCTTGAGGGTGATGACTCGTTTTAACAACAACGCTAAAACGCCACCACATCAAACAGTGACACCAATTATATTTACTGGTACACATTGCATGGGATGAAGTTTGCAGTTATGTCGAGAAAGCTGTAGGCTCTTGTGCTCGGATGTGAGTGCACGTTTAAAGAACCCCAGGTGGTCCAAATTTCTTCAGCCCTCCACTATGGCGTCTCTGACAACCTTATGGTAAATTTGGGGCTTTGAACACCACATATAATAAATAAATAAATAAATAAATAAATAAATAAATAAATAAATAAATAAATAAATAAATAAATAAGTCAATGAATGAATGAATCAATCAATCAATCAATCAATCAATCAATCAATCAATCAATCAATCAATCAATCAATCAATCAATCAATCAATCAAAGTTTTCAGTATCTCGAACTTCAAAATTGTACTATGACTTGTTATCTTGAGTAGATAGCATAACGAAACTGTGGGCTTCTAAAAGCAGGTTGAATCGTAGCATTAATAATAGAGTCATTAGGGGCTTTTAGTATGTACGTATACTTTACGTTAACATCTTACTGGATGTCGCTTTGCGTTGTACCGTCTTACTAAAAGGCATGTTTTTCAATGCTTCAGTACGTACATAAACGAATACCCTTACGTTTTCGCAAAACATGAAAGGTGATTCTAACTGCATTGAAACTACCTTTAATTGAGATAGGCTTGACTCACCGCTGCGGCAGAATCACGAGGTGTTTTTTAATCATGTACAGTATCCTCGTATGCGCAAAAGGATGAAAAACTGCAAGATTAGCGATTCGATGGTGTCGACATTTTGTCAGAGTTCAAGCAACCACAGTCAGCAACATGTTGGATTACAACTAATGCTTTTGAGGTGAAAATGATTAAAAAGGTAACTCATTCCTGATATCGCCGCTGCGAGGTTTTCACACCAGACGTAGAGTACACGATGTTTGTGCAATAGCAATATTGTGATCATTGGTTCGAGATGGCGAAAACGCGGCGTGTTTCTTCTCCGGCCGTCCCAATCGCTGTCCTCCCCAACAAAACTCAGCATAAATAGAACGCCATAGGTAAGACGCAGATGCCTCTTTTGTGTGAGTTTTGAATCACATTGAACCTACTTCTTGAAACAACCTGTATTTCAAAGTGGCACGATAGGTGCGATAAGAACAAAATAGAAATTCGCCTAAAATCTGGTCTCTCGTAATGACTGTTTTGTTTGCTGCTGCTTAAACGAAGGTCGTGAGTTCGATCTGGGCCGTGGCAGCGGTGGCATTTCAATGCAGGCGAAATGTTAGAGAGGCCCGGACACTGTGCGATGCCATTGCACGTTTAAAACACCCGATGGGTGAAATGCCTGGAGCCCTGCTCTACGGTTTGCCTCGTAATCATGGTTTTAACTTGTGAAACCATTATTATTATTATTATTATTATTATTATTATTATTATTATTATTATTATTATTATTATTATTATTATTATTATTATTATTATTATCGGTGGTGATATGAGTTGATGGCAGATTGGAGAAGGAAAAGAGTGTGGCGTCTATGGCCGAGGACACGCCGAGCGGCTTGTGCAGATGGTAGTCAAGTGTCCCAAAGGACTTTAGAACCGCCTTGAAAACGTGGGTGTAGTAGTGGGAATGGAAAAGGAGGTCCTTCCATGTAGCCGTGAATCCTCAACTGTGGAGAGCCGTTACGGGAAGGAGAGTGTTGATCAAAAGAAAAAAAATGATACCCAGGAGGCCTTTGCTTTGTTTGCAATTTACTTCTTAAAGAGCCCCTAAACTACAAACCGGGTTGATTAGTGGATCATGGGAGAGGCCTTTGCCCGGAAATGAGCGTAGTAAGGATGATGATGATGATGATGATGATGATGATAAAGCAAAACGGAGTTCTAAGGCAAAACATTAGCTTCTTTCTTATTTTTGCTACACTTACTACAAGCGCCATCTCCTCCTCCCCACTTATTTCTTCATAAAAATGTGCAATCCCTGGAATAGCTGTTAGTACAATGAATATTTCACGCTTTTGGATTAAATGCTGCTGTCTCCGCTTGCGCAGTCGCAAATGTAGAAAATGCAGTGAAATAATTTTTTTTCGTGCGCCATAGTCATGCGAGACAAGGAAGACTGCACAAGGTATATTTAAATAGGTCGCGAATGCTCGGGTGAAAAGTGGTTCAGAAGCTACCACCAGCGACATCAGCATGGGGAGTTTCGGGAGCTGCGACTGAAGCGCTACTATGTGTGGAGGCTACAAACACTCATGGTGATAAAACTAAGTATGATTCAAAGTGGAAACAATCAATACGTTTTAAAAATGAGATTTCTTTTCCCCAGCAAAAGTATGCAGGTTTACTGAACAGAGAACTTATGACAATTTTTATTATTACGAAAAATCTTTTTTTTTTGTAGCGCCCTCATTAATACCGAGTATTTTCGTTGGTAGCTGTATAAAACAATGTTCTGTGCAATGATACAGTAGCAACAAACGTATGCCTGGTATCCCATGTCTTCTAGATAAGAAAAAAGGACAATGGTCCGGAGTGCACTGCTCGCTGGACTTTCATTCGTCAGCATGCCTGCATCCCGGTTTCCTCCATGCAGTCGTGGTATCGGTGAGTAGATTGCCAAGTTATCTATCACGGTACAATTCGCATGTGTTCTTCATTCGCATACGTAGTGGTAATTTTTCGGAGCATAAGGCAGAAAAAAAGAGAGACATAACGGAGGGAGTGTCCGCAGATTTTTTTGTTTTTATTACCATTTTGTGCAGTGTAATAAGTTTGGGGTATTGAGACCATAGAATGAAACAAAAATGTCATCATTTCGGTGGCACTAGGCGTCATTTCTTCATGTTAAACAGAAGATCACAGGAGTTGTGCATATTAAAGAACCAGCGTATGTGTAAAACAAATAGGCCACGCTGCAGATATCGCATGTATACGCTACTATGCTGTTGGTTGCCTTAATTCATCGTCAGAAGATGCCACTAACAGAAACACCGCCGCGGTGGTCTGGTGGCTAAGGTGCTCAGCTGCTAACCCGCAGGTCACGGGATCGAATCCCGGCTGCGGCGGCTGCATTTCCGATGGAGGCGCAAATGTTGTAAGCCCGTGTGCTCAGATTTGGGTGCACGTTAAAAAACCCCCGGTGATCGAAAGTTCCGGAGCCCTCCACTACGGCGTCTCTCATATTCGTATGGTGGTTTTGGGATGTTAAACCCCACATATCAATTAAAGCCACTAAAAGCGAATGAAAGTTCCAAGAATAAGCTTCCTTGTAAAATTGAAGCAAAGTGAACGGCACAGTTCACGTAAACATCATTATTCATTCATGAGTCTGTATTATATTAGCTGGCGTCGACTTGAAGTGCACTAGTGGATGACTCACCGGCGATCGCCTTAGCGCGATTTCTCAGTGATCAGGAGCCCGTGAAAAGTATTTTGAGATTGAATTTCGCGCTAAAGCACACAAAATGGCGTCACTTTTTAACCAGCTATTCCGTCACATCGCTTTTTTTTTGTTCCGCCAAAAGTGTTCTCTCCTCACATAGATGGCGCCAAACCCCATGAGTAGCTTATCAGCCGCCATTTTTGAACGTATGGGCTTCTATGGAGCCTTCGCTACTAGTGTATATACCTTGGACTGCATGTCAAAGCAATGCTAGCGACAAGTCGCAAGAGATATAGCTCGAATATCGATTAGTAAAGAGCTCATGTCATCCTGACGTCATCTGAGCAACTTTCTGACGTCACGAACTGCGCCATAAAAATGGGAAATAGCAGTACAGAACGACGCACATTTTTTCGGTATTTTAAAAGGCTGTTAGGAGCCTTTTAAAGGGCCCCTCACGAGGTCACAAAACAAATTGTAGCTATAGACACTACAAGTTGTCGCGTGCCCAATGAAGAGCGAGGTACCGTGATAATTTTTAAATTGGTTCGTTACAAGCCACGAAACCATGATGCGAAGAGGCAAGCTCGGAACCCTTGCCACTCGCCCAGTGTAGCCACAAGTGCCATCACAAGCCCAATTCCTCCTCTGCCTTCTTCGAATCGGAGTCGGAGGATAACAGACGCATATGCATCAAACGTTCATGCGAACGACGAGCTCGAGCCTGCCCGTGCACTTACGCCACCAATGTTGTGTCGTTTTGGCCATAGAGTTTCTTAATATACACTAGAGGGAACTCTGGCGCTAGTGTCTATGGGAGCTGCAACACGGCGCTTCAGCGAACGTGGGAATGATGGGCAGTACACACATTTGTCTAATTTTCGTACTTCTGGCCTTATTCTGGCTCTGTGTGTGTTTGTGTGGCTTGGAGCTGTTTTTTCACGAAAACATAAATTAGCGAATGCCCACCGTTTGCGCTTCACAACCTTATCTTTTTTTGGCTTACCATTTCGAATGAAGTCACTAAGTTGAAAAGAGTTCATTTTTTCTTTCGAAAGAAAACCGTAACCAGCAATAAACGAAGCCGCAAGTACGATTCGCCGCCCGCAAGCACGAAGACTAGGCAAATGTGTGTACTACCCATCATTCCCGTGGTCCCTGAACGATCGCAGCGCCAGAGTGCCCTCTAGTTAGTTTTGGGAAACTATGGTTTCGGAATTCTCAGTAGCATGTTGCCTGTTTCTGTGGTATGGATTGCACAGCAAGCGCACGTTTGGAGAGGCTAGCACGGATCATGCATCTACAGCGATACACCACGTTGTACCGCTTGCTTGAAACCAAGGAGGCAAAGCTCTTTGGCTGGAACTGCTGTCAAAAACACGCTCAGCGTTGCCAGGGCAGGAACTGGCGCGACGTCGTAGCGGCGACAAGACGAACGCATGCGAAACGGTGGTCGATCAGTTTGTAGCATATCGCGATTTAAGATTAAAAGAAATGAAAGCGAGTACACATGAAACGAGGCCCTTTTTTGCGCTGATAGATCAGTCTAAATATTCACATTTCGTTTGAGTGTTCTATTTTTTCCCTAAGCTTTCAATCATGGGCTCAATGACAGATGACACAAATTAAACATGTCACCACGAATAATTCTCGCCTTGTAACACGCAGCGCTTTCTATTAGAATACGATTGAAATACTGAATATAGCCAAGAATTTGGCTGAACAAAAGTCTATTACTACTACTACTACTAGCCAGAAAACAAGATATTTTTGGTCTGACTTTATCGATATAGCCAGCTTTTAACCACCTCCTGCATGGAGGGTTTGCGGTGGGTGTCGCCAACGTAAAGGAGTGACGTAACAACGGGACCATTTTCTGAGGTACGTCACGCCTTTCATCTGAAAGCACGCACAAGCGAGAAGGCAGTCGGCGTCCACTTTGAAATATTACGATTTTCCGCCACGCGCAGCGTTTCGAATTCAGTGCATGCGTGACACTTGTCAGCTCCGCACGCTCACACGTGGTAAGGAGTCCATTAACTCTTCCAGGCACGGTTGTCATTGCAATGTATCACGTGTGAAATATGCCACCTCGTTGTCGCCTGTAAAGTCAGTTTCCCCAAGCGACTGTTTCTGGAGCCGTGGTATATTCAGGCAACACTTGGAAGCGTGAACAGTTCTGCAGGAGCGCTCCCGACAGTGTATTAAAATGGACTACGGCACGTCGGTCGAAACAAGCAGGACTCCTCGTGCAATTGAGAAGACGCTATAAACTCTTATGCTCCCTGGTGCCACACAGCCGCCCCCGAGGAAAGGTCCCCAGAAAAGTCGGGAATTCGCATTAAGTTATGACTTTAATTGAGTACGTTGGTTGGCGTCCATTTACAAATGTTCTTTTCTTCCCAACCAGACAGAAGTCTGTCAAATGTTCACATTTAAGAGGATAACTTTTTAGAGGTAAGAAGTGCGTGAATGCTTATTCATATTTCGAAATAGTTAAGCGTTTTTTAAACAGTGCGACATATACGTCGCACTTTTTGTTTCTCGTTTTTCGTGCTGCAGTTTTTTAAGAGAACGTGTGTAACCACATTAGAGCCGCGAAATTCATCAGTTGAAAATGCGACCATTTTTTCGCAGTTTCATCACATTTCAGCTAGTTGGAAGCACAAAACAAGTCCAAAATTATTTTTTTTTAAATTTTTGTGACTTCCTCCCTCCATCCTATTTTTCGGCCGCACATCTGTTATTCACTCTGTGCTTGCCGCTTGCTACACGTCGGACAAATGGGCACGCGTGTTCTGCGAGCAAAGAAGTTAATGACGAAGTGGACAAAAAAAAGAACGTGTGCTGCTTCATGATAATGAAAATTTCGGATCGCGACGTTTTACGATGACGTAGAACACACTTCACTGTTAAAATTCGGGCCATATGTTCCATTGAGACAGTGACATTTTTATTTTTTTTTTTGCCAGCTGTGCACGCGTATCAAACAGACCTTCGACCCTACTTCTGCGTAAGATGCTCGTGAAGGAGGCCACGAACGTAGTTCGAAAAATATTGCATGTTTTCAGGATTTACTCCTGGTTCCAGAATCATCTACAGAGAGCTCATTTAGGAGCGAAATAGTAGGCATAACATACCTCATCTTCGCTGCTCAACTCTGCAGGTGATTCTCCGCGGAAGGTTGACGGCTCCTGTGGCTGCCGAAGCCGGTTCAATGTGCACTGCAGAGGTGTGGCATCATTCCTGCGGTCAAAGACTGCCTGATATTTTTGGCAAGGAGTCTGTAGGACGGTGGCTGTTACCTTATGCGTTTTGCGACAAGTCCGCCAAACCGGGAGGGCTTTGGCGTTTAGTTCTCCGCTGCTTGGGCTAGGCCTACTGTTTTGCGTCGGCGTCCGGAACATTAACGATTCAGCAAGTTCACCAAGTATCACTTATTCATGACGGTGAAGAAAGTGGCGCGACCACGTGATAGGCGAAGTCTTTGATTGGCGAACATGTGCTCAGGAATAGATAGGCATGTCAACGTAAACGAGTACACTGTACACACTGATAGCCGTGATCCCGTATAGTCGGCTGTTGGTAATCTCCTCGTCAATAAAAAGTGTTGGCTTTGATGCGTGGCTTATCTAATCCTCCAGTCGTGAAGTTTCCGAAAATCACGATGCGATTGAAGGTCGATTACATAAAAAGAAATCCTATTTTTGTTTAGGTATATACCACTTTATGCATGTCAGATAGATTTGATATTCAGATAAATATGGAATATCGGCATGTTTAGGATTCTTTTTACATAATTTGCTTTATGTCAATTCTGGAATGTTTCTTTTCCACTTGACTTTGTGCATTAAGGTCACCCCTGACATGCGCGAAAATTACGAGTCAGCGACAAGCGATGCGACGTAGATCGACTTCGCGCAAGCGGTCGCTTGCATGGGCACAATTCATTCACGCGACTGCTTTGGCGAGCGATCTCCTCTGTTGCTGGCATGAGGGCGTTTACCCGTACAAAAAAGTTGTGCGTTGTCAGCAGCATCCAATGAAAAATACGGCGTTTTGTATCATAATGGCACATAAAGTGTTTTTCGTCTTGCAGTATCTGTTTCGATCCCATTTGTCACAGTCCCGCGTCACAGTAGGCACGGAAATTGAATGGAAAGGAATGAAAAAAAAAAACTTTATTTCAGTCCTGTAGGACGCGCGTAGCGGGCGTCTCCCACGTAGGGACCGACAGGGAGTACCTGGCGGTCGCTTCGTGGGCCTGCTGGACGGCCCAATGCTGGTCGGCGAGAAGTGGGCTCCTGAGGAACTTCTCCGACTTGTTTGAGGTAGAGTCGGGAGGAGTTGTTCTACACTCCCAGAGCATGTGTGCGAGTGTCGCTGTGTGGCCACACGATGGGCATGTGTCGCTGGGATCCTGATGCATACCCCAGCGGGACTTGAAGTATTATTATTAATATTATTACGCAGCAGATACACTTGTCTGTTCCGATGCAGGAGCGGCCCGCAACGAGGTAAAGCTCGTTCCGATGGACCAAATTAAGTTAATCAATCATCATCATCATCACCATTATTATTATTATTATTATTATTATTATTATTATTATTATGAGAGAATAGACCTTTTCATGTAACCACCTGCCTCTGTGAACATTTAACCACTAGTAGGGTATAAAGTCTTTACAGTGCTTATATCTTGGAGCTCGACGTTTTTCACAGCCCCTTGTCGTTCTGCTTCGAGCTTTGCATTGTACTTAAATAGCCTAGTACACTGTTGACATTTTTTTTCTTCCTGCGCATAGTTCTACATGCGAAATTTTATAAATATTTTTATCCCTGATATTTTATTATGAATGTTAGCCTTTGTTTGTGTTTTTTTTTGTTTTTTTCAGTGCGCCAGTACAATGACCTCACGGTTGTTCCTTGGCACATTAAATAAACGTTTGATTATTATTAAACATTTGATCATTAACAATAATATGTGGGGTTTAATGTCCCAAAATTACCATATAATTATGAAATACGCCGTAGTGGGGGCTTCGGAAATTTCGACCACCCATGGGGCTCTTTACCATGCACCTAAACTTGAGCATAAGAGCCTACAGCATTTTCACCTTCATCGAAAATGCAGCCGTCGCAGCCGGGTTGCAATCCCGTGAGCAGAGGCTATGCCGATGAGTTCAACTTCACCTGCGTGTGAATGAAAGATGACATTTAACGCCTCAAGAAATAGACTGAATATTTAGATTTTTTGGGATCCTGTTTATTTCTTTCGCTCTGCTTGTGATTCAAAATATTTTCTGTCAAGTTAACCTCGTGATATAATGTAAAACGTTTCAAAATGCATTTGCTAACACAATGGTGGCTTCGGCGTGCAGGTGTAGCGTTTAATGGAAGTGCGGTGGTTCAGTTTGGCCGTCTTCGAATGAAAAAAAACTGTGTGCAGGAAGAAGACGTCGAAGTTGGGCGGGCGGCCATCACCACGTTCAATCGAGTGGTTCGGGGCTGCGAATCACGTGTGCTAGGCCAGTCGCGCTATGTGGGCTTCACCGGGCCCGCAAAGGCGACGCAACGGTGCCACACCGCTGCCGTGGCCGGAGGATAAGTAGCCATCTTGAGCACTTGCAACGTGTCCTCGTGCAAGACCAAGGGAAGCAGGTGATCACGCTGCCCAGCGCCTGTGTTCATCGCAAAGGCATGAATGAGTGGTCGCATTGGGTCACGAGCATGCGATGCCGTGCATTCTATTTGTGGACGCCCTTGGTATATCGTCAAAAGCCTGAACATTATCATCGTTCGAAAGGGTCCTCCCAGTTGTGCTTCGTCTGAATTAATAAAGTAATTTTCAATGTTCACCATCATGGCTCTGCACGTCTGAGTTCCTGGGCCTACGAACCTGCAAAGAAAGCTTTTTAGGTATTGTCTTTTAATATCCGCTCTACGTTCACTTCTGCTAAATGCCGTACACATTGCCAACACTCACGTGAATGTATACATTGTAGAGCCTACAGCCTGCGTCATTTTTTCTTCGAAAAATACTTACATCAGGCCTCAGCTACTAACTTTTCCTTGAACTTTCATCTGAGCAGAAGACGAAGTGATACACACAGCGCGTACGGCCGAGGTGCTAACCTCGCCGACATGTGAATGAAATGTGAATGTGGAACGTCATGAGAAATGAACTAAGCCGACATGAGAGTGTAACCGGTATTTACGGTGCTATGCCTGTTGATGATCATGTTTGAAACGTCAGCCAGATATCGCATGACGTCCTTGTGAATTGCTTATGTGTTTTTTTTTCGTGCAATAGCTGAAAAAAAACTGCGATGTTCTAATTGATTTGCAATGGAATAGTGTCATTATTTGCATTGGTCTAAAAACTGTGTAGTTGGCATTCCCGGTTGTTCTTAGTGAAGTGCGCCGAAAATTTGGATATATTGGGCAAAATGAGGGAACACGCCATGTTTATTGTGTGGGAAAGCTAAAGATGTGCATATTTATTGTCGCTATAAATGAAAATCACACTGGGGAGTGCTGTTTAGCAATCCAAGATTGTTTTTTAACTCAATTGAAACAGCTGTTTGGCTCCAGCCACCGTGAAAATTCGCTTACACAAAATAGTGGGCAAAAGAAAGCTTCAACAAAACTTGTGTGGTTAGTTAAACGAACAAAAAAATATACGGTATGCACAATGCCATAAATCATCGTAACTATTTTTTTCGTAGTTGGGAGGCATTCATGATGTCATTGTCTTTCTTTGGAGAAGCGTGGTATCCGCAACACAAGTGTAAAAGTTTATGTGCACTGGGCTGATTAAAATTAAGAATTATACCTGATGCTTTTTGTAATAGGTTGAATCATTCAATGGCCCACTCGTTACGTATGTTGATTTGTGTGATGCCTGGCTGTTCTCTTGCTGTTCTGAAACATTTTATTACACGCTAACGCGAATGAATCACATCGAGCTTGAATAGGGTCAGTTTTCAACGTAGCTTCAACTACCGGTGTAGCTCAGTGGCAAAACGTCGGGCTTCCACTCAGAGGGCCCAAGTAATAATCCTGTTCGATTCCCGCTCCTTATTTAGTTTTTTTTTTCATTATTTCCCACAATAGGGGTTGCGAACACTTGCGTCGGTGGTGGACAAAACAACCCTTGTTAGGACTGTTGTGACTAAAAACGACCCTTTTTGTGGTCTCATAACAACGTTCGCTGTAAAAAAAAAAAACAAGACACAAACAATTGTGCTGGCTTGGAACGAAGTTTATTCGTTGACGCCAAGCAATAAGTATTTACCGAGTACGAAACATAAAAAAAAAGACGCAAAATGAATAGACAATGATAAGAAATGATTAACAAACACGCTTACAGTGTTTCTTCGTTGATATCTGGCCTCCTTAGAATCCACTGCCGCGGCTGGGGCTGGATTCCTGAGTATCAGCGTTGCACGGTTGTCTAGAGTCATCTGCCCCAGCCGACACGAGAAATCTTGGAGGTGTTGGAAATAGCAGCGCTCGGTGGCGCGTGCGTGACAGATCCTCAGTTGGTTTCACAGGCAAAGAAATTATCTGTCAGGTAGTTGATGTGTAATGAGCCTGGTTAGCAGTGATGCTACTGACAGGTAGTTTATTATTGCTTTTTACAGCGAAAGGGAGGTCCTCTACAGTGACTCTAGGTCAGTTATTCGAGCTTTTGAGCGCGCTGTCGTCTCCAAGAAAGCCCTGCCCGTGCTCCAGAGTGGCCGCCGCGACGGTATCCAGTACCACGTACTGATCTGGTTTCCTGCACCTGTTGGACAGGTCCAAGGCGCTCCTCCCCCCCCCCCCCCCCCCAACCTGAACGAGTCTCCCCACGAGACCGTGCGCGCGCTAACCGACCGCGCCGGTTCCGGGCAGCGATTCGGAGCCAACGGGCTTGCGGAAAACAGGGACGCGCCTGCCACGTACAACGAAATAACAAAATATTTTTACCTCGCGCGGAGACTATATCCACTGCCTCATCCAAATCTTAATAGGCCACAGGCCCTTACGCTCAGGCTACTGCAGACCGACACGTACCCTAACCTGAGATCCCTTCACGCTATTTATCCTGACGTGTTTCCCAATGACGCTTGCCCCGCATGTGGGGATGTATCCACGCTGGCGCACATGCTCTGGGAGTGCAAGGCAATGTACACTAACCCCAACACTACATCGGTCAGGTGGAAGGCGGCCCTACGCAGCTCTCTCCTGGCCGACCAACTTTGGGCCGTCCAGCAGGCCCGCGGAGCGGCCGATAGGCTTGGCCTAACGGTCCCGACGTGGGAGTCGCCCGCGGCGCGCTGACGCGCGCCTTGCAGGACCTCAATAAAGTTTCGCAACCAATCAAAAGCGAAAGTTGTTTAAGATCACAACTCGAGTCACGCGCAGTTTTACGCCGCCGCTGCCACTGCCGCCGGTGTCCGTAACCACATCATGCGAAAAAAAAAAAAAAAACCTCACCCCCATGACACAGTGGGGCCCGAGCCCGCGTCTACTAGGTGCCAGTCCATTATTTTACCACTGAGCCACGCCGGTTTTTTTTATTTATTGCCTTGCATATTATGACTGTTCACATTTTAGACATTTACATATTGTTCAAAATACAAGTGCGTCACAAAATACATTCACAAAACTAATTGAGGTACCGTCAGCTCTTAGCCGACTATTGATCAATACTTGGGTGCTTGGGACTTGCTGGCAAACTTGCCTAAGGCAGGCTTGACGTCAGGAAAGCAATCACGTTAGTACCACTTATAAAGCGTTTTAAAACAGCGAAAGAACAACCAGCCATCGCACAATGGGAATAGGATAACGAGTGGGTTGTCCAATGCTCCGACCCATTACAAAAGCTTGTCCTTGTTTCCCTATTCACTGTGGTGCATACCCACTTAAGCCATAATTTCTCATCATCGTCAGCCACTGCATGAACAGTTGGCGTAAATTTCCTTGCAAGTGTTTAGCAGATACAACGCTTCTCAGAAGAACAACAAAAATTGCGTAGCGATTGCCTGCCTACTACTCGAAAATTGTATAATTAGTGCCCTAGTGGGTATCAAGCAAGTGTGCTTGCAGTAGTTACCCAATGAGTGTTTTGAAAGGCCGCTCTTCTAGCTTTCGTTGTAACTGTGCGGCGACTTGCGCGCAGTCCTGGTGTTTTATTTTTGTTTATCATTTTATCTTCTTTCTTTCGTCTGTGACAGCACGAATATATACTGCATAGCGTTGATGAATAAACTTCATTTAAATCAGCGCTGTTCATTTTCTTCTTTTTCTTGTGCTCTGTTTTTCACGCTGTTTTTTTATCCGCTATGTAGTATCAACATGTCCAGCTATCCACTCTAACTCAAGAAAACACCAAGATGAAATTGCTCTACCAACCACACTACTTATAAAGTACATAATATTTGTCGTTGTATGCTGTCGTAAACGTCACCGCTGTTAAAAAGTACCTCTGCTGTGGGCTATATACACACCAACGGCACGAGGAACTGTAAAGAGACGGTATTTATGGGTGGTGCAAAGAGACGCCATGTTGAGTCTTATCTTCACATATATTTTGTGCGTCCGCGTGATCCTTAGGTGCACTAAAAATAATTACAGTACCGTTCCGTTTGTCTCGTTTTCAATGCGCAATGTAGAGGCTGTTTGTTTTATGTATTCCAGTGTTCCCGCTTGCTTTATAACAGTTAGGTCCACACGCAGAAAATGGGTAATGAGCAGAAGTTCTGAAAATATTTTGGCTCTAACTACAAATCTCGAGTCTAATTATGTACGGATGGGTCTGAAGGCGCATTTTACTCGTGACTCGTGAGTCGGTTGCAGGAGTAACGCACAATTTATATGGTGTGCCAGCATGGCTTAACAGCATCATTGTCAAAAGAATAGAGTTGAGCAGATATGGAGAGTGAAGAGGGTCGGTTTTAAGTACAATAAAATACGTGGCGCTTATTACAGCGCAAGCTGTTATGAGATCACAGCACGTGTCATGCGTGGCATCGTAGTTGTCCCTCGTCACTGGTGTCCGGAACCACTACCACTCGGAATAAAAAAAACACTTAACTAAAGAACCCCAAAGACAAAGATGAATTCGAACACGGGTCCACTGCGTGCCAGCCCACTAGTCCACTGCTGGCCACGCTGGTGCTTTTGACAAATTCGCAAACCTGCCTTATGCAGGCTTAGTGTCGAGAAAGGAATCGCGTTAAGTAATAAAGCGTTATACAATAGCCAAGGAATAACTTAACGTCAGATCACGCGAATTGCGCAACGACTGGCTCGTCGAATGTTTTAACCTTTTACAAAAGCTTCGTCCATATTCACCAATGAACTGTGGTGCATACCGTATCGCTGTGGGGCGTTCTATAGATTACAAGAGCTTCTGGCATGATTCTTCATCGTCGTAAGCCTCGGCAAACAAAAATTGCACGAAGTTCCTTGCAAGTGTGCAGCAGCTACCACGCCTCTACGAATGATGACGATGTATTGTATAGTGCATGCCTGCCTACTACGCAATGATTAACAGCGTAGTGGGTACTCTGCAAGTGTGCTAGCAGCAGCTACCCAAAGAGTGTTAAAAAAAGGCTATGAAAGGCCTCTTCTAGCTTTCGCTGTGACAGTGCTGAGCGTTCAGTGCAGGCCTGGCGGTTCTTTACTTCTTTGTGAAGCTTTTCATGCAATTGTGTCGGAATTTCATATCATGCAACATGAAAATGTTCTTGCATGCTTCTGAAAATACCTTAGCTGCAGATTCCGGTTGCGATTCCCATAAAACAGCAGGCCTGCTGTTTTTGTTTTCAGGAAAAACATTATTGAACACATCAGAAAGATAGAATGATGAATTCAATGCAAAGCTTCTGACCCATGCAATGACTTATTCGCTTTAAATTCTGTGGCGATTCCTGCAAAATGGGGCAGGCCTGTGGTTTTTGTAGCGTTAGCTACACTCGCCTCGCTGAGCCAATTTCGCGTGGCACTGGTCTGTGCATGCGCAATAATACTCCGCCGTCGCCGCGCGCGGCTCGCCGCCGGTGTGCGCGAAATTCGATGCGCGGCGCAGACGATCAGTGGTGTCACGCACCGGAGCCGGCACCTCCCTCGCACTGGGCCGCGGCCGCGCGCGACTCGCCGCCGCCGGTGTGCGCTTTCCAAAGATGTGCCGTCATAGCCTTGGTAGACACGTGGACGCCGACGCGCGCGCCTTCCCTGTGCAGTCGCCATCTGACACTACGCTGGAGCCGCTTGATAGCGTTTCTGACTGGCGTTTGCCACTGTGGTATAGCCACGGAGAAGGAAGAATAATCAGCTGAAGCTTTGCTAACGCTACGTATATCCTGGCATAGCTGAACTAAACCACTGCCATTTTTTACAGTGTTACAAGAGAAAAATTCTTCTTTAAATACATTAGAATCGCAAGATATGATTGTAGTCGCATGTGTCGGAAGCTTCGCATTCACGAAGCTTCCGAAGTATGCAACCTTTGAATTCTTTGAACACTCACAAGCCTATGACATTCTTTTCTCTTTCTAGCTATGTTTGACGCATGCCATTCTTTATCGAACATCATTTGAAGGCATTGGCCCCAATAGTAACACTTCAGAGTTGACCTTTGAATAATTCACAATGCAGCGGAAACAAACAAACAAACAAAGAAAAAAACAATAAACAAAACAACAACAACAAAAAAAGCCCAAGACCTGCGCGGAAAGCGCAGCATTGTCACTGCGAAAGCTGGCAGAGCGGCCTTTCAGAACCTTTTCTAACCACTTATTGGGTAACTGCTCCAAGCACACTTGCTGGGTGCCCCTACGACAATAATAATTATAATTTCAGGGTAGTACACCATCATTGGCTATGCCATCCTACGTCATTCTCTGAGAAGCGTGGCATCCGCTACGCACTTGTTGAACATTTTGTGCAATTGTTTATGCAGTGGCTGACGACGATGAACAAGTATGCCGGAAGTGGGTATGTGCCACATTTAATAGTTCATGAAGAACAAGTTTTCTGATGGGATGGAGCATTGGGCAACTCATTCATTACGCAATTCGCATTGTGTGACTTCTGGCTGTTTCTTTGATGGTCTAAAACACTTTACTACTCATATTAACGAGATTTTTTCCCGACATCAAGCCTTCCTAAGGTCAGTTCAGAAACGACCTCCAAGCACTGCCGTGGCTCAATACTGGACGAACACGCAGTGGACCCAGGTTTGAATACCATTGTGTCATTAATGTTTCTTATTTACCATGTTCCAAGCAGTGGCGTCGCCCAGTGGTAGAATACTGGGCAGGCACGCAGCGTACCCGAGTGCCATTGGTGTTTTTTTATTTACCGAGTTTTTTGTCGTTCGATACTGGTTACGGACATTAGCGGTGGTGGACAACTATGGCCCCATGCGTGACCCGTGTTCTGATCTCATAACAGCTTTCGCTCTAAAAGCTCTGTACAACTTGATATGTGGACTGATTCATTCCTACAATACACATTGTTAAGACTCATTGTTAGGAGTGCTGCTAAACCACTGTTCATTGCTCTACTGGCAAAACGCTCCTGTTTAAGCATCACGGTAAAATTATGCCAACTTCTCTTTTTGATGCGGTACTTAATAAGGATTGATTGATTGATACGTGGGGTTTAACGTCCCAAAACCACCATTTGATTATGAGAGACGCCGTAGTGGAGGGCTCCGGAAATGTCGACCACCTGTGGTTCTTTAGCGTGCACCCAAATCTGAGCACACGGGCCTACAACAGTTCCGCCTCCATCGAAAATGCTGCCGCCGCAGCCGGGATTCGAACCCACGACCTGCGGATTCAAACCCGCGGACCTGCTGACCCGCGACCTGCGGGTCAGCAGCCGAAGACCTTAGCCACTAGACCACCACGGTGGGGCGGCACATAATAAAGAATATCAATGCTAAATAAAAATTAAGAAATATGTCAAACAATAATGTAAGAATATAGGTAATAAAGTTCAGACAAAGGTTCCTATATTCCTGAGCGTAACGCCACTCGCATGTTGTATTCACGTTTTAGTCCTGAAACCTTATTTTCTCAAGCGAAAGCTGGCACTGCAGAGTACAGAAAATGTTGCACATACACTCGGCACGGCACTCAGATTGGCCTCTGTCACATGTATTTTTGCATTCTCATAATCAATATACATTGTCGCACGCTGAAACACGAACATTGAGCACTATACAGAAGACTAACTCAACAAAAGGAAGATACGCTGGTGATACTGGTGATACTCAAAACAATAAAGTGTAGTTTTCTGACACATCAGAGTAAAAGAAGCTCCATATATGCGTGACTGATCATGTGACATTTGTAATATGAGTGAGCAAGCTACGCAACTAGGCCGAAGCAACAGGTGCAGCAAAGTAGGGCACTCAAACAGGATTAGAGGATTACATTTTGTTATAGCGTGCACAAGAAACTACGCTTTTCGGACAGAGTTAAAGGGGCCCTGGAACGCTTTTTTGAGTAACCACGGAACAGATTCACTAAAAGAGCGTATTGCCTCGCAGGCACAACGCCACAAGAATTTTAAGAATTTGTCAAGTACGAGCGGAGTTACAATTATTTGTCAGACGTTGTCATGGCATTCTTTCTTACCTCGTCCCCACAAAAGCTCTGCAAGCTAAGCAAGGAGGGATGGCATAGGCAAAGGAAATACGTCAAGCGCTGCTTGACCTTGAGCCCTTTTTCTTTTTTTTTTGAATATGTGTTCTTTTTTTTCAGGGTGATCGCGCGCGCATGCGTAGACAAGTCGTGACCTCCCATAGCGATTCTTGTAACCACAAAGCACTCTACGTTCAAATCAGCCAATGGCTGAAAGATGGTATTGTACGAGTGATTTTTTGAGTTTTTTTTCCATCATTAGTTGAAAGAATAGAAAGAAATTTTCAGGTAGTTTTGATATTTTATTGTGAATTCTAGGCCACATGCTGCGCTATAATATTTGGCTCGCATGTTCTCGGACGCCTCTACTACCGATCAGCAGCGTTCTTTGACCATGTTCAAGAAGTGTTGCAGGGCTCTTTAAGGAAGCTCTACTGGTTCAGGAACTACCATGATAATCAATCTGCCGACTTTTCAATACTGCAAAATAATTCGCATTTAA
Source organism: Rhipicephalus microplus (assembly GCF_013339725.1). NCBI lineage: Eukaryota > Metazoa > Arthropoda > Arachnida > Ixodida > Ixodidae > Rhipicephalus > Rhipicephalus microplus. The sequence continues at coordinate 62,822,418 of NC_051170.1, forward strand.
TACCTAAGAATGTATTTTATTCTGAAACTCTCACGCTAACCAGGGCGAGTTTCAGTCGCTTATTTTTCAGTCGCTTTAATTTCAGTCGCTTACATAAAGCAGACAAAATCAAAGCATTCAGCTTATGTCTTGAAAAAAAGAACACAGGTCATTATGATGCATTTTCATAATAAAAATGTTTATTGTACGTAAATTTCACTAGGCTACGCGCTAATATGCAGGGTGCCACAGCAGGGGCGTAGACTGAATTTTTTTGGAAGGGGAGTAAGGGCGGCCCCTCTTTCATCTGAAGTGGGAGCTGGGCCGACATGTGGGGTGGAGATTCATTTCATGCTTTATACCAAAGAATATCTTGAATGGGAGGGGGGTGGCACGTGTTCAGTGGGCCATGCGGACAGTTTAAAAAATGTGCCGACGCACTGAATGATGAAGTGACCAAACGTATGTTACTTACTTTCCCATGGAGTGAATTGCTCTCATTTCTTTTTTGTTTTGCGCTCAATGACGTAGTTAGGCAAATTTGTTCAACAAACTTTGAAAGCGAGGCAGCCAAATGTTCTGAGCAGAAACTTGTAGATCAGTTTGCAAAGCAATAAAGTAGACAGTTTCTAAGTTTATGACTGTTAATTAGTAATTAATGGCTTTCTGCGTATTACAGATCCCAGTGACATGGGAAAAAAGGCACATCTGGCATGCCCGCCTGTGCGTTTGGCACGCCGTGATTACGACACATTCATACACGTCTATACATCACAAAGCAAAGAAGTGCACTGCCACTCCGTGTGTGTGTGCCTATGCCTTTATGTGTGGTGCATGTGTGTGCATGTGTGCGCATGTATGTGTCTGTTCTTTTTATTTCAGTAGTGGGATCACGAGTATAGGTAACGGAAGCTACATGTTCCCGTCAGGAATATTTTTTTTCATTCCATTATGCATGTATATTACGGTGTACATGCTCCTCTGGTTAGAGATGGTGAAACGTTGTGCGCTTTGGCGTTTGTCCAAGGGCGAATCAACATAAAAGCGGCCGTCTTTGGGCTCGATGGAGTGGTGGCGCAAAATACATCCTTGTCCAAATCTATAATCGGCAAACTGAGTTCATTCTGAGTGAACGAACTATGCGGCTACGTATAGCTCGTACGTATAGCTCGTTGAACGAGATACGTAGCACTTACACATGCCGTCATGCGGCGGAGTTTTTTGGGTGCTGGTACACTCATCTGGGATGTGGATAAATGACATGTGGGGCATTTATACTGAATTGCGAGCAACAGGCTAATTGATGTTTGTGCGCAGCCCCAATAGTATTAAAAGAAGCTGTCAACGGTCAGCTATGATTAAAACCAGCTTTATTTAATAGTGGAAGGCTTTTAATAGTTTTTATGTGTGGTAAGCCACTGTCTTACGGAGGCGCATGCCAAGTACTCCTGCCAATGCATAAAAAGGCACCTTTGAAACTTCAGGCTTTAAGAGTAGCTATGCGAAGGAGATAGACGTACATGGTACCAACGTATCAAGCAACGCTTCTGCCACTTTTATTATTGGCCCAGGCATGTCAAGATAAGCTTGAATTCTTAGTTGGCCGACGGCCACCACAGTGCGCTTGGTCTCATGGGGCCATTTCGTCGCGGAAACAGTTGTAATGGTTGGCTCGTGTGCTTTGTGAGTTTCACGACTTAAGAGGGATATCTGTGCAAGCAGACCATCGGTTGCAGTATGTGACAGACAGCTCTGCTCCTTAGAATGTGGTGATTGGCCCAGCAAGCCACCGTTACTGTTAATATATTTGGCAATTTACTGTAATTGCATGTTTTTCCCGTTATTTTTCAACTGTTCCCACAATGCCATATAAGACGCTTTCATGTCCATAAATATCAGTTGGAAGCAGCGCTTGTCCTGTGTGTTTTCTTTCATTCTTATTCTTTCTCTTCCTCTTTTTCTTCCCGCGGCGGAGTTTCTTTTTTTTTCTTCCTTGTTTGTGCTGTTTATCTTTACACTTGCTACGACAGCGGAACACATACATGCCACTTTTCCAGTGTAACCTTTGAATTACGTAACCGATGATATACCATTCAAGCTACGACTGAGATCACTCCCTCGTCCTCTTCTTAACACAAACACAAAAATTTTCTATGCTGAAATCCAGCAAAAAATCAGTGACCTTTTCCCTTCACGGATATCTCGGTAATAAAATGAACGTTTTGAGATTAGAAAAAAAAAGGTGCTGGTCAAGTTATGCCACCTGGAGTCTAACTTAAGCCTTCTGGGTCTGCAACTATATAAGCGCCCTGCGCTCTATACCGACGAGGCTGCTCAGGCACATGCACGAGACTCCACAAACACGCCTTGTATTTCTCACATTCCACCTTGCACGGCTCTCTCAGTCGGTGCAGATAGGCAGACCACAGCGGTGTCACCGTGTGTAAGGGGTTAAGTACTTCACCATGACACTTAATAGCCGATAGGGAACAATTTCGCGACGATGCAGTTAAAGCGTGACCTCCAGATTGCGACCCGGCAAGAAACGGGCCAGCACGCAATCTCGGAAGCTGTGGTGAAAGCATCTTGTTACCAGCGAGGAACATTGCCCATGTTAGAATCGGGTCTGCCCTGAACTTAATTACGTTTTTTGCCTTGAACTTCGTGTATTAACCCGTGACGGCTCGTTTTCGGACTAGTGCAACTTTCACGTGCACCAATGATGCCTGTCAGCCACCGACTGCTATGAGGTCGATAGCACCAACTAATAAACAATAAGCGCAGCAGATAGGCGATAATGGCGATGAATGAATGACATATGTCTTGAAGGAGGGAGACAGAGGACAGGGGAAAGTGGATAACTTCCACGCGTACGCGGCTCAAGCTAAGACACTCCGCCTCCCATGTTACTGAAGCGTACTGGGGTATAGTGTTTGCTTGTTAGTACATGCAGATTGCTTTATCAGTCAATACCGCACCTCGTATCATTATTTCTCTTTAATTGATGATTTTTTGAAGAAATGCATACCGAGTACTCATGCTTATAATGTGCTCATTGGTGTCATATTTGCGCGTGATATACGCTGTGTCAATGTTAACGCTAACAACTTTGGTTACCCCTATGGTAACTGATTAGCGTGGCATTAGTCCTCGCGATGGAGCCTTCGCGATGGAGCTCGGGTGGCTTGTGTGTAACACTCTTTTTCGCCCAAGGACGTCACAGGACATCTGATCTTCGCACGACGTGGCGGCTCACCAATGACCCCCCCGCGCCACTGGCCGCCTGGCCTAAGAGTGAAACTGACTAACACTCGCAGGTAATAAGCAAACATATACCATACGAAAAGTGGGCGAGGGAGTGCCTTCCAACATAGCAGCATTGCACACGTAATTTGAAGGTTGTAGATTCTAATCCCACAGATGGAAAAGGTGCTTGTTTGTCAACTTCAATTCCTTCCAATTGACGGTTGAATCACTACTGAAGCAAAGTAGCAAGTTAGGCTAGTTGGTGGATGTTGATCGTAAGGTCAAAGTTTGTTGCTGCTGACATGTTCTCAGCGAGGGAAAATTTACGTGAAAGAAACACCAATCAATGAGGGCCGTAAAGGGTGATGATTTGTTTTTGCCAGATGAACGCGAACATCGACGACCTTTAGGAGCCCTCTAGCCAAATAAATACCACCTTGTTATTTGAAGCTGAGAAACTACAAAATGAAAGAAAAAATCTTGCTGCCGAGCCAAGATGTTCAGAAGCCTTAGCGTCAATGAGGACCTTTAGGACCTTTCCTGTGACCACGCACAACACAAGCAAAGAAAAAAAAAAGGCTGACTGAAAGTGAAAAAGTTCGACTGATTTCTGAACATTGCAAGTTGTAATGTGACAAGTTAATTCTTAAGTGCACTGACTGCTCGTAGAGCACTGTTTCTGACAAAGTTGAAAAAATTGAGCGACGCCTAATGAGTGCACATCGTGTGCTCCTGCTCCGTCACGCCCTGCACGATGACGACGCAAGAGGAACAGAGTGTCTATTATTCATTCTTCTAGTCTCCGTGATATATTAAAATGCTATTGTGCTCATAAGAAGCGTGACTAATTATCACCGACGTTTAGCACTTTTTCTTTTTAATCTATCGTGCGGACTCAAACCTTGTTGGCGGTGCTTGCTTTCAAACTTTTTGTTGACACGTTTAAAATTTGTGAACGATGTTTTTCAGGCTAAACAGATCCTGCAACGTGATACTTATGTTGGGCCGTAGCAGGGAGCTACGATTAAGACAGATTTGCTAGGTGAAGTATGAAAAATAGGAGGTAAAAAACGTGACAACCCATGTGTAATCCCACATTGAAATGTAGAGTAAAATGTAATATGCTGCTTTTTTTGTCTAAACTTTTACAGCTGCATGAATTCGCGCATTGTATAATGCCATTGAATGCAATATTCCTGCTGCCCTTGTGCACTTGTTAACGACAAACAAGCTGACAAGTGTGGCACTTGCTTGTCGTTAACGGAACAGTGTTAAAATTGAAATATTCAATGGCGTATTGTTATAGAAGGGTTGGATAGTATGCGGCTAAATCAAGCACGCTCAGTTATACGCCAAAAACACTGCAGCTTGTACAAACCAAGCTTTGTTAATGACAGACGCTATAGCGTTTAAAAGCTCTTTTTGCATCCATTCCGGTCTTTGTGTTGGCGATTGTCGCGTCTCTGGTTGTGAGGAAAAAATCAGCCCATTGTCTAGGAGCGAAAATTTCACGTATTTGCAAATAAAGATATGCGCCGGGGGAGACTGTACTTTAGCTTTTCTTGTGCCATGGTTCAAGTATATATATATATATATATATATATATATATATATATATATATAATATATATATATATATATATATATATATATATATATATATATATACGTTCACGGCCTGAAGCACTGTGAGGTAGTGAATGCATGATCAGAAGGGTAGGTTACCCTTTCATTGGAGAGCACATATCTTGCAGTTGCTTTTTTCAAATGACGATGGCTTCCATGAGCGCATACCGAGTATTATTGCCTACTGTGGTTGTTGATGCCATCTTTGTACGGAATTCACCATAGGCGGTGTACGAGTTTATGTTAAATACTTCAGGTACCTAAACAGGATATATATATATATATATATATATATATATATATATATATATATATATATATATATATATATATATATATATATATATATATATATACATATATATATATATATATATATATATATATATAGACGTTCACGGCCTAGTGAATGCATGATAAGAAGGGTAGTAGTAGTAGTAGTATTTTTATTTACAGTAAGCCGGATACAGAGCTCACTGCAGGGGCAAAGGGCTAAAGGCGAACAGCCTGACAAAGGCTCTTGTCCCTCCGCAGTCCGTGACAGTGCAAAGCTTAGACATGAGCACTGACAAACAATATATATATTCAATACATTGGTTTCAAGCAACCTGAAATTGTAAACACAAAATTCAAACATAAATAGCATAAGAAGTTTACATAACACATTTTAAGAATTAGAGGTCACTCTCGTTAAAGTTCACAACTAAACAATATCAATGAAACAACTCAAAAACAGACACAAAATGCATGCGGATACAATGAATTCCGCTGTATACACTCGTACAATTGACATAGAAGTTTATGAACAATTTAAGCATTTGCAGAGGCATGAGACTCCATTACGTAGTTTCGATAGTGTAGACCGGTGGTTATGAATAAGTTCTTTATTTGTTTCTTGAAAGTCGCACTACTAGCCCTAAAGTTCAATTGATCTGCAAGGGTATTTAAAACCTGAGGTACCTGCTAAGCAATACTTTGTTTTCCATACTTGGTTCTTGTTCTAGAAGCTCGTTTCTTTTGTTCTCGCAGACTGTAGTGTGGTCTTTCGGTGCAACTTTCTTCATATAGCTTAGTCTTTTGTATTAACTTAAGTAATTTAAAATGATATAATTGATCAATTCTGAGTATGGAATGTTTAATGAATAGTGGAGCAGTGCGCAAGTCTTGTAGATTCTCCCTATAATTTTCAAAGCAGCGCAATATTTTCTTTTGTATAGTTATTAACTTATGGTAATTCCCTTGTGATGTCGTTCCCCAGACTAACATCCCATAACTTACTTTAGAATGGAAGAGTGCATAGTACATACTTATTTTTAACCTCAATGAGATTAAGTGCATTGTTCTAAAATAACAACCAACTATTCGCGCTAATGTGGTGATCAGATGATTTACATGTGTGTTCCAGTTTAATTCCTCCTGAAACCATACACCAAGAAACTTTTGTTCCCTAACATGTGCGATGCAATTTCCTTCGAATTTTACAGCTATGTTACTAATAGGTTTGTTTAAAGGTCGGAATATCATATAGGTTGTTTTTTTTTTGCCTTCAAGCGCAGTCCATTTTGCCTTAACCAATTTGAAAGATTGCTTAGATAATTATTTACACTGACCTCAAGTGATATTAGATTGTCTGATGAAAAGAAAACATTCGTATCGTCAGCGTACATTATAAGTTCAGGAGAATGAGGTATATCGACAATATCATTTATATAGGCAAGGAACAATAATGGCCCCAGTATAGACCCTTGAGGGACTCCTTGGTTCAACTTTATCTTTGCAGAAATAGTGTTATTCAGTTTTACATATTGATAACGATCTTCTAGGTAACTTTTAAACAGTTGTAGTGCAACTCCACGCACCCCATAACTTGATAATTTATGAATCAATGATTTGAATTGTATGGAGTCAAATGCCTTTTGAAGATCGAGGAAGAGCCCAAGAGTATATTTTTTGTTTTCCATATTTTCGATTATCTTATCTTTGATATGCAGTAGAGCTTGTTCTGTTGATATATTTTTTTGAAAACCATACTGACTTTTTGTTATTATTTGGTGCTTATCAAAAAAGGATGCAAGTCTATCATAAATAACCCCTTCAAATATTTTTGATATTGTTGGAAGCACGGATATAGGTCGATAGTTCGCTAAAGTATAGATATCACCACTTTTATGTACTGCAGCGACTTTTGCTACATTTAGCTGCTCTGGAAATACACCGTTAGTGAGGGTGAGGTTGATAATATAGGCCAAGACATTAGATATCAATGGTGACACCATTTTTAACTCAACAGAACCTATCTCATCAATCCCTGATGCAACATTGTTTTTAAGTTTTCTGATTAATCTTTCTACTTCAACCGGATCTGTGGGTGCGAGAAAAATAGAATACCGCAAAGGAGACTTATCAGGAGTTGGAGCATTATCTCGCTTTTCATCTGTTAAAATAAAGGAACCCGCATTTATGAAATGTTCATTCATGACATTGGCCAACCTTTCACCACTGAAAATCTGACCATTAATTGTTAGGTCCTGTGTCCTATTACAACCCTTATTTCAGTTCGTAAGCCCATTTATGACCTCCCATAGCTTCCTCTGGTCATTGTAAATGCTTTCAAATAATTTTTCATAGTAGTTCTGTTTAGCCTTCCGTATTTCTGAATTTAAAGCGTTTCTGTATTTCTTGTACTCAGCTAAGGCGTCTGTGTTCCGCGAACGGATGAAATCATGATACAATTTATTCTTTATTTTTATGCGCCGGTAAAGATCACGATTTATCCAAAGCTTTTTGCATTTCTTATTTCTGCCACGTGAGCGCTTCTGAAGTGGAAATGCCGCATCATAGCTAGTACTCAATAACGTCATGAATGTGTTATAAGTATCATCAGGATTTTCTTGTCTATAAACAGTGGTCCAATATATGTTCTGAACTAGCTGAAAAAAATGTTCCCGAGTTTTGCTGTTTTTAATTCGGTGGAAAGATGTCTCTGTTTTCTGACCAATTTGAGAAGTAACTCGTGCAAGAAAGAAGATGGGCATATGATCGCTTATGTCATTCGCAAATACCCCGGATTTTATATTCTGTGAACTTAAATTTATTTATTTATTTATTTATTCAAAATACCTTACAGGCCCACTGAAGGGCATTGAGTAAGGGGGGCATCAGTATACAAACGAAATAACAATAAAGGAGAAAAGCAGACGAAAAAATATATACATATATAAAAGATTACAAAAATCAAAAATCAAGGTGCAACAGCGTTATACAATGCTAGAGTGCAACGAAATCAGGTTGTCACGAAAGATTTCACGGTTACAAATGGATACAACATGATCCGGAAGACCGTTCCAATATGCAATGGCTCGAGGTAGTGATGATAAGTTAAATGCCTGCGTGTGACCATGAATGCGCATAAAACTACGGGCATTGTGAATGCGCCGGGAAGTGCGCGCAGGAGAATAAAGTGGCAAACAGTGAATTTCGTTACTATAAATGTACCTATGAAACAGACATAAAAGAGCAATGTTGCGGCGTATTTCTAGTGACTGAAATGCAAGGTCTTGTTTTATTAGGGTAATACTTGAATGATAGTCGTAGTTTCCGGAGATGAATCTCGCTGCCCTATTCTGGACGGCTTCCAACATACGTACCAAGTAATCTTGATATGGTGACCATGTGGATGATGCATACTCTAGCTGTGGGCGAACATAAGTAATATATGATAATGCGCGTACGTTAGAAGGAGCGTTGCGCAAGTTTCTGCGGAGATATCCGAGAGATTGAGATGCTTTCGATGAGACAGCTGCTATATGCGTAGTCCAGGATAGATCCGATGTAAGGTGAACGCCTAAATATTTGTAAGATGGTGTAGCTGACACAACGGCATTATTAATCTTATAGTGAAATGCTGAATTGTTATGCTTTCGAGTGAACGAGATTAACTTGCATTTAGAGGCGTTAAGGGACATCTGCCAAGTTTCGCACCACCGGAAGGTTAGGTCAAGGTCATTTTGGAGAGCGGAATGATCATTAAAACATTTAATGTTGCGGTATATGGCGCAATCGTCAGCGAACAGCCTAACTGTGGATGAAAGGTTTTCGGGCAAATCATTAATGTATATTAGAAAAAGTAACGGACCTATTACACTGCCTTGGGGAACACCGGATGTGACGTCGCAAAGGTTAGATGAAATGTCGTTGATCACCGTAAGCTGCTGACGTGAAGACACGTCAGCAGCTTACGGTGAGGCGCATATTTGAGGCGCATATATCAAGGAGCGTAGCACTTGTTGATGTAATCCTAGTAGGTGAACGTATAAAATTTGTACTTCCATATGTAAGTAAGAGCGTTTCAAAATCTTTGGCATAAGGATCATTGGAACAGAGGTCAATGTTTATGTCACCCATAACTATGCAAGGAATAACTACTCCAATGAAAGGGTAGGTTACATATCTTGCAGTTGCTTTTTTCAAATGACGATGGCTTCCATGAGCGCATACCGAGTATTATTGCCTACTGTGGTTGTTGATGCCATCTTTGTACGGAATTCACCATAGGCGGTGTACGAGTTTATGTTAAATACTTCAGGTACCTAAACAGGATAATTTTGATTAGTGCCGCTGTAGTTGTCACGATGGAGAGGTTCCATGTGAGGTGAATATAGATGCGGCCCCATCGAACGGTGCTATATCTGCCTAATTATAGCAGACATTGTACAAGCGCTCATTTATCAACGTAGAATAAAAGCTAAAAATGACTGACGTCACGCTCGCGTTATATCGATTCTTGTGAAAGAGGGATCAACTATGTTTTTATGGTTAATGTTGTGGGGTTGCCTGCACAACCCCTTTTCACCACGCTGGCGCCTCAACTTCACGCTACCGTTGCGGGAGAGGCGGCACTGTGCCACTCAAGTAGCCTTCGCGCCCTGCTCCTTGGCTGAAGCTGAGATGCCCCGTTTTCCTCCTTGCCCCTTTTCTGGGTAAACTTATCTCCAGACCCCAGTGACGCGCGCAGCTTTCTTGGGGGGCTTGGGGAGCCGTGACGAACACAGCTCGATCGTGTCGGTAGCACTTAGCCGCCATCACTCCTTGAAACACCACCCAGTTCTTTGAGAATAAACCACTGCCCCAAGGCCGGAGTACAAAAAGCCACGAGAAGTGAGTCCGAGCCTTATCGCTCTCTCTCGCGTGCGCTTCGCATTTTGGTGCATTTTCCATGTTGTCGTGTGGACCTATAATTCGCCGCTTCATCCTTTTATTGTATATTGTTATGTTGGTGGCGCTTGACTCCATAATATACAGTGTCAGGCGTAAACTCGTCTCTGTTACCACTAGTCTGAAATCCGCCGTGATCGCAACTGACTGCGAACCACGGGTTAGGAGTCTAACTCGAACTGATAGGACTGCTGCGTAGTGCTAGTAGCGAGTGACGAACACTCCGCTGGCACGTGGTGCAATTCAAAGAAGGGAGAGCTTCGCACGTGCGGATCTCTTTGTTACAAAGTAACCCCTTTAAATATATTAAGAAAGAGAAAGATGAAAACGACCAAGTGAAGCGTACAGCTCGTGTCTACCGAGCAGTGCAGAGTGACAGTTCGTGCTAGTGTGTCTTTCGGCTAATGGCGTGTTTCCCACCTTTTCTGCAACTGCAAGGGGAACTTCGTTTCACTCTGACCCATTGAATCTTTCCAACGCAAAAACCCCAGAACATAGCGGATCAGCACAGTTTGCAGGCAAACATTCGAAGTGCTTCATCAGCCGCTACCGAATAACAACTTCTCGCTAAAAGAATCAGTGCCACCGACGCCCGAATTCTTCTGCGCTCAAATTTCATATTACTTTTGTGAGCGAATTTCAATTTTGTGATTACTAGTGTTTTTCTGTATCCTGTGTTGTGGGGGCAGATTTCTGTAATAAAAAGTGTAAACTCAGTGCGTAATTTCTGTGCTATGTGTCTTTGTACAGCCTTGTATTTGTTGTATAATATGCGATGCCAATTGTTGTGCAAGAGAACAGAAGTAGCCGGTGCTGCGAATTGACACCAACCTTCCCTTACATCAGTGCATCATCATCATCATCATCATCATCATCATCATCATCATCATCATCATAACCATTGCATCATCATCATCATGACTATGTCCACTGCAGGACAAAGGCCTTTCCCGTGTTCCGCCAATTTGCTATGTTCTGTGCTAACTGCTGCCACTTTACACCCGCAAGCTTCTGAATCTCATCTGTCCACCTTACTTTTTGTCTCCCCCTAACTCACTTGCCTTCTCTCAGAATCCGGTTCTCTCAGAATCGGTTATCCTGCCTACGTGCTACATGCCCAGCCCATGTCTAATTCTTCTTCTTAATTTCAACTATGTTATTCTTAGCCCTGGTTTCTTCCCTGATCCACTTGGCTAAGGTACTCGGCTGCTGACCCGCAGGTCGCGGGTTCGATTCCCGGCTGCGGCGGCTGCATTTCCGATGGAGGCGGAAATGTTGTAGGCCCGTGTACTCAGATTTGGGTGCACGTTAAAGAACCCCAGGTGGTCGAAATTTCCGGAGCCCTCCACTACGGCGTCTCTCATAATCAAATGGTGGTTTTGGGACGTTAAACCCCACAAATCATCATCATCCCTGATCCACTCTGCTCTTTCCTTGTCTCTTGAGGTTACACCTATAATTTTTCTTTACATCGCTCGCTGCATCATCCTCAATTTAAGCTGAACCCTTTTTGAAAGCCTCCAGGTTTCTGCTCCGTAGGTAAGTATCAGCAAGATGCAGCTGTTATTTATCTTCCTCTTGCAGCATAGTGGCAATATACTAGTCATTATTTGAGAGTGCTTGCCAAATGTGTTCCACTCCATTCCCGTTATTATAGTTACTTCTATCTCCTAGTACGGTTCCGCAATTATTATCTGTCCTAAGGAGAGGTAGTCTTTTACAACTTCTATACATTTCACAACTTATAAACAATTAGTTAAAAAAAAAACGAGTGCTATAATGTTCAGTGATTGTTCGTACTATACCTTAAAAGTCACTGCAAGTTCACGCGTCCAAATACTAGGTCATGCTCCAGTAAACTGTGGCATCACGTATTCGATGTTTAATATTTTGCATGTTTAATATTTTGCGACTTATTTTATATGGTTGAATTACGCGGAGCCGTTAATATTTTTGTGTGTGCCGACGTTTACCGAACAACCTAACTAAAACACGAGATTTGTTTTCACGTGATCGTCGAGTAGGTCGGCTGGGTGGGATTGCGAATACTCTAAATTGTGTTTTCTGGTTTAAAGCAAAGTCCATAGGTGCCCCAGCAAACGTTAAAAATGACCGCCGGCGGGAACACGACGGATAAAAAAAAATCGTTTGATGACGTCGTAGTCACCAAAGAGGCCTGAAATGTCAGCTGGCACTCATAAGCCTCAACTGGTCATCGACTGGTCATGACGAGCATTCCGGGACGAGTGCTGCAGAGACGTGGAAGGTGTGCTTGGCCTTTGTGAGTCCAGTGGAAAAGTTGCGTGCCACGATAACGAACGGGCACCGTCGGTCAGGGGCAGATCTAGCCACCCATTTTGAGGGGGGGGGGGTGGTCACCTCAATTAACACCTGAAAGGTGGGCGTGGTCACTTTTTTACTAGTGCAAAAACTCTGTAATGGCATAAATACTGTTAATGTGTGTTCACAGTGGTTCCACTCATTTCGCCCTAACAGGTGATAGCAGGAAGATGGCAAGCACTGAAGAGAGGGGGAGGTGTTGCTGACAGGCTTTGGGGAAGGGGGGGGGCAATCGCTTTTACCATCCCCATCCCCCCTCTGGATCCACCACTGCCGTCGGTGCACCGCAGGAGGACTGGAGTAAAGTGGTGGTTTGAAGACCAAAGGACATGAGCCAACCGTTAAGGAACACATGTTCAAAGACTCTAGACACTGGCAGGAGCCAAGATTGCACGTTGGCATGGCTGCTTCGGCCATTTCTCTTCTTCTAGGTCCTAATGCTGCTCCTGTGCTTTTTTTGAACATGCGAAGCAGCTTATGGTTGATCTCGACCCGGTGTGCGTGGCTACCATTACGGCGCATGCGCGACGGCTGGCCTAAGCGCTGCCAGAACGCGCTCAGGCGCTAGCACGTTCAGGCCTGCATAAGTGGTTGTGTGAGGCTGTGGCTTCTCCCTCTCAAACATCACGTGACAGCGTCGGGAACGAGATTCTGCAGACGCGCTATCAAGGCACGTGCTCTCGCACGGCGTGCTCCACCAAGAGTTCAGGACGAGTAACAGCAAGAGAAACTACAGTACTTATGGTGGGCTCCCCTTCCCCTTGCAAGGATGAAGATAGGGCAAAATGGCCGTGATAAACAGATATTTATGTCACCTCATGTGCTGCTTCACATGCTATTCACGCTTCCCTTTAGTGGGAGATGGAGTTACTGTATATGCAACCGTAGCATAGTGTCACGTTTATCACGACAAACTTGATATAATGGGTTCGTTGAGTCGACTAGCCAAGCAGCAGCTTAGATAGATAGTCTTTGTCCTCTTTCACTCATGGATCTCACCTAAGCAGACCATGTGGCACTGGTCCCCCCCCCTTTGAAAGCATCGACTCGATGCTCGTAAAGAAAGAAAAAAAAAGCAAAGGCATACACACGCAGATCTAGAGAACCAAAAGAGGGAGAGTGCCAGTACTCGCAGTGCAAATAAAGAAGTTTCGTGAACGCTTGCGCCCAGCGCAAAAAGAAAAGACATAAAACACAGGAGAGCACAAACAGCAGCAGCAACGCAAAGTCACGGCATGTCGTAGCACGTGAAACCGCAAGGGCTACTGTGTGAAGTAGGGCTTCAGCCGAACGACATGCACGGTTTCAGGCCGAAGCTGTCGACGAGAAGACGCTGCCCCTTCCGGAAATACTTCGTAGGTAAAATTTGTGACTCGTCTAAGAACCTTGTACGGTCCAAAATAACGGCTTAGGAGTTTTTCGGACAAGCCTGGTCGCCGGACAGGGATTCACACCCACACTCGGTCCCCAGGGTGGTAGGTGACGTTTCAATGGCGAAGGTTGTAACGCCGTGCGTTGGCATCTTGTTGGTGACTGGAGTTTATGCGAGCTAGCTGACGAGGTTCTTCGGCGTATTGAATTTATTGCTCAGCGTCTGGAGCAAGTTTATTGCTTTGGTCGCACGGAAGCATAGCATCGAGCATGATTCGCACGTTTCGTCTGTAAACAAGTCGGAAAGGCAAAAATCGCCTTGTTACTTGCGTTGCCGTATTGTATGCAAACGTGATGTATGGAGGAATCTCGTTCTAGGTTTTGTGTTGTGCGTCCACGTACATCGACAGCATGTCTGCTATGGTCTTGTTAAGCCTCTTTGTGAGTACATTGGATTGCGGGTGATAAGCCGTCGTTTTTCGATGACTTGTGCAGCTCAATTTAAAAATGTCCTCCATCATTCGTGCTGTAAACGACGTCCCTCTGTCCGTAATCACGCATGACGGGACACCATGCCGTAGGACGATTTGGTGCACGAAGAACTGCGCGACTTCAGAGGCCGTGCCACGGGGTAACGCTTTTGTTTCAGCATAACGAGTAAGGTAATCTGTCGCAACTATAATCCATTTGTCCCCAGAGGACGACAAAGGGAAGGGTCCGAGAAGGACCATTCCCACGAGGTCAAACGGTGAAATAGCACAATGTATCGCAGAAACTGTGGAATATGCCTCATCGCAGGGTCACAACATCGTATTCCAATGGATACCCAGCCACATTGGAATACAGAGAAATGATGGTGCCGACAGTCTCGCGAAGAAAGCATTGAAGGAAGGACAGGATTGCACAATCCCTATGTCTGGGGCGGATATTCCACATATTATATCGCAAGGAGCTAACCATTGTTCGATGGAGAAGTGGTTTGAGAGCCCTAAATTAAAGGAAACGGTACTTTATGAAGTTGATCCACACAGAAAATTTTCCATAGCGACAGACCTCCCACAACACCTAGAGACATTGATCCTCCGACTTAGATTGGAAGTAGCATACACAAATAGCTTCCTGCACAAGATACATCGATCCAACTCACCGGAATGCCATTGTGGTCATGCGGAAGAAAATGTTCGCCATATTCTTTTGGAGTGCGTTAAATACGCGAAGGAAAGAGAAAAATTAAAGAACAAATTAGCAAGTTTGGAGAGACGGCCCCTCACAATAAAGAAACTACTTGGATCATGACCTGAGATGCATCTCCAGAAGAAGGCAATAATCTTCCTGACAGACTTTTTAGTGGAGACCAGACTGGACAAGCGCCTATGACTGACAGCCAGAGATGGGTATTATGTAAAATGTGGTCATGTATATACTGGCATTAGATTAGTAAGGTGTGCGTCTAAGTAGTTTATGACAGTGTGAACTGCGTGAAGAAAACTGTATTGGCATGTTATTTGAACTGGTTTCAGTGTGCTATTATGTGTTTTTTTCTTCTTTTTTTCTTTTCCGTATTGTTAATTTTTGGGTACCGTTCTGTATTAATATTTTATTTTTCGCTGCAGAACTTTGTGATATGGAGTAGCCGAGGTAATAGGCACCTCAACCTCTCCACAGCATAAGAGTTAAAACAGAACAGAACAGAATAGAACAGGTCAAACGGTGTCCGTGGTTATACGATCGGCTGGAGCAGGCCCGCGGGTCTCACAGGCGTAGTTTTGCGGCACTGGCACTCTCGCCAGCCTTTCACATAGCGATGTACACTAGCTGATAGTCGCGGCCCGTAATACTGTTGGCTCACTCGGGCGAGGGTTCGCGAATAGCCCAAATGTCCTGACGTGGGCTCGTCGTGGCAGGCAAGGAGGATCTCATCATGAATGTTATAAGGAACAACGAGTAGGAAGGCTTTGTCGCTACCACGAGCGTTTTTCTTGTAAAGAATGCCTCTTTTTAGACAGAAAGAGAGCAGCTCACGAGCCATGTGCTGAGGGACCTGAGAGTTCCGGCCTTCAAGCGTATCAATAGCTGAGCGTAATCATCGTCTTCCCGCTGTTTTGACATGAATTCCAAATCGCTAACTGCTCCAAGAGAGCCATTTTCATCCTCGGAGCCCCTGACATCGTGTCCCACAGGCGCTCGAGAAAGCGCGTCGGTATCTTCGTGTTTGCGCCCTGACCTGTACACAATCGTAATGTCGAACTCCTGCAAACGCAAACTCCACTGAGCGAGACGGCTGAATGGATCGCTGAGATTGGCTAGCCAGCAGAGCAAGTCGTGGTCAGTCACCACTTTGAAGGGACGACCGTAGAGGTAAGGCCGAAATTCAGTCGTCGCCCACACGACTGCGAAGCATTCTTTTTCTGATGTAAAATAGTTAGTCTCGGCTCGAGAAAGAGTACGACTAGCGTAAGCTATTACATGTTCGACGCCGCCGTGTCGTTGTACAAGAGCAGTGCCAAGTCCGACGTTGCTGGCATCTGTATGAATTTCTGCAGCAGCGTCCTCGTCAAAATTGGCAAGAACAGGGGCTGTTTGCATTCTCTGTCGTAGCTCTGTGAACGCTGTATCTTGTTCTGCGCTCCAAGCAAAGGGCACGTCAACTTGGGTGAGTCGCGTAAGAGGTTCAGCTATCTTCCAGAAGTTGGCGATAAATCGTCGATAATACGCGCACAAGCCAAGGAAACGGCGTACTGCTCTTTTATCTGATGGGACAGGGAAGGCGGCGACGGCAGCAGTTTTGTCTGGATCAGGTCGGACTCCATTCACACTAATGTCATGTCCCAGAAATTTCAGCTTTTCGTAGCCGATGTGGCATTTTTGGGGCTTCAGCGTGAGTTCAGCTAGGTGAATGGCTTCCAGAACCTTTCTCAGACGCTTAAGATGTTCTTCGAAGCTCTCGGAAAAGATGACCACATCATCGAGGTAGACAAGGCCACTTTGACACTTCAAGCCAGCGAGAACAGTGTCCATAATCCTCTGAAAAGTGGCTGGGGCAGAACAGAGGCCGAAGGAAAGAACTCAAATTTGTAAAGTCCGTCTGGAGTCATAAACGCGTTTTAGATGCGGAAGCATCTTATACTCGCGCCTTGTAGTGCGCCGTCCGCGCCGTCCGCACCACTTCTCGAACATTCGACAGCTGACGCGCGCGCATGCGCCGTCGCGCCGTCGCCCACTCTTCCACCATCTGTGCATCCCTTCCTCTTCTACACACCGCGCGCGCTTCACTCCTCCACCATCTGTGCACCCTTCCTCCTCTACACACCGCGTTCGACATCTACAATTCTCCTGATTCTCCAGTGGACGCGCATGTGGCGTCGCGCTTCGAGAACATTCAACAGCTGACAGTGCATGCACCCTCGCGCTGTATATATACTCAAGGTCGGCGCTCGCTCGCTCAGTTGCCGCTCGTCGGTTGGTTTGTACGGCGCGTCGACGTCCAAGGTCGCGGTGAAATGAATTCCAACGAATCCACAAACACAATGATCGACGTCCCTTCGACCAGCGCCGCCCTTTCGCATACGTGTGTACGTGTTCACTCATTTAACACCCCCTCCTACAACCACGTTAGCCAATTTAGCCATCGACCCAAGTAAGTCGCAATTTAACACCCCATTTCACAACCACGTTAACCAATTTAGCCATCGACCCAAGTAAGTCGCACTTTAACACCCCGTTAACCAATTATATGCTCCGCATCCTCCTCAGTGTTCCCCCGAGGGAAGCTGCGGGCAATTTTTTTTTCGGTCTCGTTCATTCACTTCGATTTGCCAATAGCCACTCTTTAGATCAGTGAACGAAAAATACTTCGTGCGTCGTAACCTGTCGAGAGAGTCATTGACCTGCGGAAGCGGGTAGACGTCTTTTTTCCTCACGCTATTAAGCTTCCTGTAGTCAATACAAAATCGCAGCGTTCTGTCTTTTTTCTTCACTAGAACGACTGGCGAGGACCAAGGGCTGCTGGATGGTTGAATAATCCCGTCATCGAGCATTTCTTTTACTTGTGTCTGAATAGCCTCGCGTTCTTTCGCAGAAACGCGATAAGGCTGCTGCCGGATGGGGCGGACGTCATCTTCGGTAATAATTCGATGCTTCGTGAGGTGTGTTTGACAGACTTTGGTAGAAGAGGCGAAGCAAGATTGAAACTCCCTTAAAAGATCATAAAGTACAGCCTTTTTCTGGTCTGACAGCGTCGAATTAATGTCGATGTGATCTAGAAATTTCTCATCCTCATGCGTTTCCTTGGACGCGAAGCGCGCCGTGACGCCAGCAACAGGGTCTCCATAAGCTATGGTAGTTCCACGGAAAAGATACCGGTGCTCGTAATTGAAGTTTGTAACTAGTATCTGTAACTGTCCGTCACGGACACGCACAACACTTCGGACGGCTTATACACCTTAGAGCAGCAGAAGTGATGGGTTGCTTTCAGCCACCAGGTCACCGTCTCGGAAGTCTGCATAAGTGACTTCGATGGGAACTGTCACTTGAGGCGGCAGCGTCACACTGTCGTCAGCAACACGCAGTGCAGGTCTATGGCAGTTATCAGCGTCTCGATCTGTTGCGCCTTGAGTCCAGAAGGTCACGATGCGTTCACGGAGATTTACGACGGCACCGTATTCCAGAAGGAATTCCATGCCGATAATCAGATGACGTGAACAGTCGCGAAGAACGAGGCAGCTGAGTACAAACGTTGACGCACGAATTTTCACTCTTGCCGTACAACGACCCAGCGAACGTGTCCTCCAGCTGTTCGTATTCGCGTTCCATTCCACGGCGTAATCATTTTCCTGAGATCTTTTGCTAGCCTCCCACTGATAATCGAATAGTCTGCACCAGTGTCTGCCAAGGCATTGACCTGAAAACCGTCAATCAGCACAGGTATGTCGAGTGACACGCGGTCACTGTGTTCAGATGTAGATGTCGGCGTTTCTTCGGTACTGCGATCAATCTCTGACAAAATGCCTTCGGTGTTGCGTGCAAGCGTCGATGGGAGGTCTTCCGCACTTTGAGTCCCAGCGACCTTGCCCCCGAAGGCCGCTGCCTTCAGTTTTCCCGACGAGGGCTCGGGGAGCGTTCCTGTGCCGTCACCTCGAAACGTGGCCCAGTGGCTGCGGGTCTCCTTGGAGATGGTGACCGCGATTGCCGTCGTGTAAAGGGTGCACGCTGTTGCGCGAGATACTCTTCGATATACCTTGGCCTTTGACCAATTTGTGGATGAGGGGAATTGATGGAAAATCCGCGCAGTCCAAGTTGCCGGTATGGGCATTCGCGGAAAATGTGACCAGCCTCACCGCAATGATAGCAGAGGGGTCGTCTGTCCGGCGTACGCCAGAGATCAGACTTACGTGTCGGTGCACAGGTGACCATCGATGTCCAAACCAGCGTGCGCTGACTAAATCGTGACTGGCGGCATCATTGTCTGGATCGGGACGCATAGCATTGTCTGGATCGAGACGTGCGACACTGGCTGGATTGGGACGTGTGGCATTGTCTTGGTCAGGACTCCTTGACCAGAAAGAGGCGTGGCAGATCGCAAGTCTTCTGCGTACGTACTACAGCGACTGTCAGTAGACACAAGAGCCGTTTCCGGATCAACCGACATCGGCGGAAAACGATGGGCGTGCAGCACCTGCTGGACCTCGTCACCGATGACACTGGTGATAGAACCGACATCAATTTGAATTGTCCCGTACATCTTTTTCATTTCTTCGCGGACAACAGAGCGGATGACCTCGCGAATCCATTCGGGGCTCTTGCTCCCAGAGGTGGCGAAAATTTCGGGAATTGAAGCAGCATTCACTTGACGGTCAAACAGGGCAGACAGTTGGTGCAGTACTTGCTCCATTGTTGCCGCATCAGTAAGGAACTCAGCAACATTCTTGAGGGGACTACGCACCAAACCAGAAAAAAGTTGTTCCTTCACACCACGCATGAGGTGGCGCAACTTTTTTCTTCTCAGGATCCGATCGCTTAAAAAGCCGTGTCATGTCCTCAACGTACATCGAGACGGTCTCATTTGGCGTCTGGATGCGGGATTGTAGTGCACGCTCTGCCCGTTCGCAACAGTCAGGACTCCTGTAGGTCTCCAGAAAGTGACGCTGGAGCTCGCGCCAAAATGTCAGAACATCATCCCTGTTCAAAACCCAAGTCTTGGCACCATTCTTTAAGCAAGTGTACACGTTGCGGAGCTTCGCAGCATCATCCCAGTAATTGATCGCTGCGACGCGTTCAAACTTTCTCAGCCAGTCGTCAACATCTTCATGCTGCTCTTCGTGAAAGGGGCTAGGCATGAGCGGGTTCTGGACGGTGCAGTATATCGGCGTGGAAGGTGTCGGAGCTTGCACGGGATCTTGTGTCGAAGTCATAGTCGCTGCGTCAGTAGTTAGTGTCTCAGGTGGTAGGCCTCGTTGGCGGCGGCTTACTCTGTGAACAGGAGTGTCCACGGGTGCAGGGCTTGTGTTCTGGCTTCTGGGCGGGGTCTTGAGCATCGGGTGGATCGTGAGACGTTGTACCCAGCACCTCCACTAATCTCTTCACGTTTCTCACGACAAACTTGATATATCGGGCTCCTTGAGTCGACTAGCGAAGCATCAGCTTAGATAGATCGTCTTTGTCCTCTTTCACTCATGGATCTCACCCAAGCAGACCATGTGGCAATATACAGTATCTCTAGTAGCAGATGATGTCATTTTTTTTCTTTTTTTTCACGATGCTCACACAACGAGAGGTTCTCGCGTCACTCTTCTTTTTTTCTTCCATTGTGTGTGATACGGTGGCTCAAGAGCGTTGTCGTTATTGTCGTCCTAATCTTCCAGTGTCTTTACGCACACTGCATGACACCCTGCAATAGGCGTAGTCAGGTTCAGGACGATAATTCACCGGCACGCACATTGTTGAGTCGCGCTGGCATGGCTTCTACACAGTCTGCCCGCCCATCACTTTTTAAGAGAATGTATACATTCTCAACATAACTTGAAGTGATGAAAGCGGGTGGTGGAATCGCTTTCATATATTGCAAGGCTAGATACACCGACAACCTACAACGTCTTTCTTCTTTTCCTCCTCAGCTTGAGTATTAAAAGTGATAAGGAGATATTTATATTACGTAGAACACGATGTATAAGAATCCGCATAATTGCTCTTGGCTGATAAATAATGAACGTGTAGCTGCACATTGTTTCCACTCATACGCCTACACATAATGCCACGCCGAGTAAAAAATAAACAATAGAAAAAGCAAACCAACAAAAGGAAGTCAATAGCTCAAGCTTGTTCAATGTAAAAATTCTTGACTTGGACTGCAGATATCTTCATGCTATAAACCATTCTGAGTAATTTTTTTAAGACAAAAGGTCAAAAACTGCGCCACACAACGCACATGTCTTATACATGGCATTTCAAGAAAAAAATGTGTAGGCCTGATTCATACGCCGGAATTTTTTAACCGGGACTCTAGGTACGTGTTCTTTTATTTGTTATATGAAGCAGAGTTTCGTGTTTTTTCTCGATATATATCGTATAAATAAGCTACACACAAATTCTATAGCTGCTCCCGGAGAAAGCAAAGGATCTCATGGCGACTTTCGCAGTATTGATATTTGGTGCCCTCACAGCTGCGTCAGTGGCAACTGCTAATCCGTTTCAGTTTCCCTCCGACGTGAATCTTTCTGATTATCAGGATCCTATGAAGGTGAATATTAAGATGCTCATCGTTTTAGCAATAGTAGAAGTTAGGTTTCGTTCAATATAAACATTTTACGGGCGAATCTCTTTAGTCCATGGGTCGTTCCCTCCTCCGTATGTGGTATGTATAAGCCTCGAGTTTACGACTTGCCCAATGGATGATATTGTGTGTATATGTCCTTGGGAATATTAGAACTAGATGGAGTTAGTGCTTTTTCACAGCATATTCATGGAGCGAGTGATGACGGGGCGAAGCATCCGTCCGTCCATCCGTGTTCCGATTCATCCATGCGTCCGTCCTTTCGCCCGTTCATCCACCCCTCTACGCTTTCCGCCTGTCCGTTCGTGCTTCCGTCTGTACGTCCGTGCTTCTGTCCGTCGGTTCATCCATCCACGCTTCCGTTCATTCGTCTGTGCGTCCATCCATCCATGCGTCCATACGTGCGTGCGTCTGTGTTTCCGTTCATCCATGCGTCCATCCTTCCATACTTCCGTTCGTGAGTCCATCCGTCCATCCGTCCATGCTTTTGTCCTTTTATCCGTGCGTCCGTGATTCTGTTCGTTCGTCATTGCGTCCATCTGTCCATCTGTCTACTCGTTCTTGCTTCCATCGGTGCTTCCGGCTATCCATTCGTTCTTGCTTCCGTCCGTGCTTCCACCTGTTCGTCTGTTCCTGCGTTTGGATGGACGGGCGGATGGACACATGGACGAACGTTTCGCCCCACTTATCATCATTCACTCCGTGGATATATAGCGTGATTTCTTAAAGGGACACTAAAGGCAACTATTAAGTCGACGCTGATAGTTGAAATAGCGGTCCAAAAACCCCGTGGTGTTATTTTTCGGCCAAGGGCCTATTCCAAAATAAAATCTTGTTTTAATAGTCAACATCGGGTTAGCGAACTTCAAATTACCCGCCTCAAAAAGTGGAGCCACCGTACCAAAACACGTCACTGTTGCCGTGCACAACGCTGCCCGGCTTTACTGCCCTAGTAGCAGCAGACCGAAAGCAGTGGGATCCACAGCAGCAACAACGGCCATTGATCAATTTCCTGCCATTGGCTCCGAAATTGCAGATGATTTTTTGGTTCAACTGCATCCTGCTAGATGGCACCACCTGCCCAGTGTAACTACGTGAACATCGAATTTTTGAACCACTCGAGCCACTCCCCATAGCAGCGTCCAGCGGTTCTTTTTTCCATGAATCAAACAGAAACGAACAAGCAGCATTTTATTATGTCTCTTGATGCACGGAAGGTTCTTTATTTAGTGCAGCTAGGTTGATTACTAGTAATTATTGTAGGCGGTTCATCTGACGTCATTGCGATTATATTGAGAATGTCCTACTGCAGCGCATGTATTCTGATGTATTTACCTTAATTTCTCGGCAAGTAGAGCACAGTTGTTAATAATACTGTCGTTTAAGATGTTGCCATACATTGCACTTTCCCTCTGACGTAAATTGTTATTTGACTTTAGTGTCCTTTTAAATACGAATGCGTTTCATAGTCGAGCTATGTCAGGCATCCGGCATTGTCCGCGAATGTGTCCGTGCGCCAGCAGGTGTTATCTCGCCGCCATCACTCCCTGTCCTATGGCAAACACTGCGAGCGTGTGCGGTTATCCTCGCCCTTAGCAACCATAGCATGTGCTGCGAGAGTGTAGGAGAGAATAGGTGTAGTGTTTCGCTATTCTTTTTCTCTCCATTTGCTCTCTCTCCTGCCCGCGCCCAACCAACGCCGACTATTGGCGCAACTCTCCTGTCTGCTTGCGCCTCACTCTCCACCGTTCGCTGGCTGGGCACCTCTGAAGAACATCGGTAAATGTGTACTCGAGACGCTGCTGTGAAACGCCAACGTCAAGCTGAGACAACACCCTCTAGAAAAAATTGGCACCGTATCTGCATCTCATCTGCAAATGTCGTCGAAAGACGATAGTCTTGCGTGTGAAGAGAGTGAACAAAACATTTATATAATGTCCTGCGCAAGAAAATTGGTGAATTCGGTTAATGGTATTCTGGAGGCGCTGCGTTAGAGTGCCTCGAATGCGCAGCGGAGGCGAACGAGCGCATCAAGGCACGTAACACGTGAGACATGAGTGCTATCTGGCAGTTTTCTTGCAAAACGAAGTGCGTGGCTCTGAGACGGGTGTGCGCGCCCATCTCAGAGGTGATAAGTTGTACAATGCAAAGCGACGGGTAGGTGCCTCAACCATCTCGTCTTAGCAAAGCTTTGGAAACGCTCGCCTTTCCGTTCAAGCGTTGCATGGTCAGCGCAGCGTGATAATCGCTACAGTCCTTAAAATTACTTATGTATGTATTTTCCAGTAAAAGACGCACATGCAGAGTAAATTCGTGTTGTTATGGTACCTCAAATATGCGCAATTATTCCTTTTACATTGACAATTGCACAAGCATGAACGCTCAAGCTTGAGCAACATTGGTGGACGCTGCGGATGGGGTTGGTCGTTTCAAGTACCCTATGCCCCGTTAAGAGTGCACAAGCAAACAGGTGTACAGACAGACAGACAGACAGACAGACAGACAGACAGACAGACAGACAGACAGACAGACAGACAGACAGACAGACAGACAGACCAATATTTTTGCGTAGAAGGTCCCCAAGAAAGACTATCGTCCTTAAAATATGACGAGAACTCTGGCGCCTCACTCTCTCATGCGCTCGCTCCTCATTCTTTGTCGTTCGCTAGCTGGGTGCCTCTCAAGGCGATGGCAGAAATCTTTGAAGGTGAATCTCTGATGGCAACGGTACTCTCTCGGTGTAATAAATGCATTCGCATTTCCTCACGATTCCCTCCGGGAAGGGGGGGGGGGGGGCATTTTTTTTCAACGCACATCTGTCAACTTGTACTGCAAAGTGTCTGAGATCATGACGTCATGTTTCTAAATATTTAAATTCTTCTTTGACATCACATTGAATTGTCTGGAACGGTGTTTCAATTTTTGTGAGAATTATACCCCGTCATTGTGATTTCTTGAGTAGAGGTTGACCACCACGTATGCGGTTGATTATGCTTAGCTGTGAAGACGCCTCCATGTTTAAAAACTGTGCGCCCCGCCTTTTCTAAACGATAGATGCTATGTGAACAGTCCAAATAATTTTTGTAATCCCATTTAACGTTATTTTTCGCGAAGTACAAATACGCGCTGCGCGTTCTGCAAGCGATTGGGACGATGTTGGATTAATATTATCTAAGACAAGACCCTTGAAATGATCCCATTCAAGTGCTCTTTGAGTTTAGCTAGTCTAACATTCTTGTGAAAGATAACACGTTTCCTGAGGTGTAACTTGACCGTGGGTAACTATGCTCAAGGTGCGTATGGCTGTCCGCCATGGAAGCCTCGTGGCTTCCAACATAACGCACGTTTTGGAGATCATCAGTGGTATGTGCCACAGCTTTGGAACTGAGATGACTGATAAGTATAGTTTAATGCATACCATAATTTGCGCATCTAGCCTTGCGTGTCTTGTATTCTAAATTTTGTCAGCATTTTACTGTTGAAACTGTAAAGCCACTCAAAACATTTATCCGTCGCTTTCAGTACGGTAAGTTATTCACATGAAAAAGCGAAATATAACGGCACATTCAAGCCAGTCGTTGACACGCCCGAATACTTTGACACCCTCAGGACAGAAGATGGCCTATCAATCACGACTAAGCAGTGTACTTAAGACTGACGATCTAATGTCGGAGGACATGAACTTCTGACATGAACCCAAGTCAGCTCTGAAGATGGAACGGTCGCTAAGCTGACACGCTTCACCAACAGAGCTTAAATAGATCCGCTGCACGGAAAAATGAAATTATTGCAGTCAATGATAAAAACAACAATGCTGATATTTTTACACATCTGGCTCAGTGGCACTTCCATGCTAAAGCACGAAGACGCCAATGCGATGCAGCTTGTGCCTTCAACAACTAGAAAAATATTTATTGCGATTGCGACGGCAATTATATGGACCCTCTTTGTTAATTTTTGCCGTCACCGTAAAGCAAGAAAAGCATAAAAATGAATCAGTAAAAAAAGGGCAGATACCACGTACAGTGGGAATCAATAACATGCGAAGCATGAATGATAAATGTTGATATTTCACATTAAAATTAGCACAACGTTATGAGGTGGAGGTAAAAGATGCCCTACATGACTTCCGTGTCGTGATTATCATGTTTAGATGTGTCGTCATCTATTCACGTCACGTAATACCAAATTTAGTATATGTGGAGCTAGCGAAATGGCCGCGAGCACGCTACGAGCGTGGTAGGTTGTCATGTTCTTACATGACACGCGTGTCAGGATTATTATCTTGGCACCAGTTATATATTTCGTCATCCATTAACGGCACGTAAGGCCAAATTTGGTATATGTTGAGCTAGCAAAACGGCCGCGAGTGCTTCATGAATGGCCCAATATACAGGAATGTATCGTTGACGCGGGCGCACGATGGGCACAGCGGCACTACGTTAGCAATACGTAGGCACTCGCCCTACGCCAGGAGCGACCAGCGTCTATTGGCGCGGCCTGACGGCAACCGGCGTGAAATGCGACACGCTGCATTTCGCACCGATGCGTCACTCAGACAACACTGCGTCTCCCTCTTTTCATGACGGAGGGACGCCGGACGCGCTGAAACGCACATGCTTCAAAGCAACGCAGCGCGGCGCGCGCCTGCGAGTATATGGCAGGACCGGCGCCTGGAGTGGCAACGTCGGCGTGACGCGACGAAATGAATGCCAGCGAGCACGCTCACCACGTCACGTCGAAATTTATTGGCGCATTGATTGTAACATGTAGTCATGTTCTTACATGACACGCATCTCATGATTATCATGTTTGCACCAGTCACATACCTTCGTGATTCATTGGCATCACGTAATACCAAATTTGTCATATGTGAAGCTAGCGAAACGGCCGCGAGCACATCATGAGTGTGGCATGTAGTCATGTTGATACATGACACGCATGTCGTGATTATCAAGTTTGGATGTGTCATTTACCTATGTCGTCCGTTCGCGTCGTGTAATACCGAGTTTGGTACATGTAAAGCTAGCAAAACGGCCGCGAGCGCATTATGAGAGTAGCATGTAGTCATGTTGTTACATGACACGCATCTCATGTTTATCATGTTTGCTCCAGTATCATACCTTCGTCATCCATTCACGTCGCGTAATACCGAATTTGGTAGAAGCGAAGCTGGTGAAATGGCCGCCAGCGCATCATGAGCGTGGCGTGTAGTCATGTTGCTACATGACACGCATCTCATGAATATCATGCTTTCACCAGTCACATACCTTCGTCATTTATTCACGTTCCGTAATACCAAGTTTGGTATATGTGACGCTAGCGAAGCGGGCGCGAGCTCGTCACAAGCGTGACATGTGGTCATGTTGTTAGATGACACGCATGCCAATATTTTTATGTTAGGTTCTGTCACTTGTGTGCGCCATGTAATCATGTCATACCATACCAGTTTTGTGACATGCTTTGTGAACTAAACCACCGCAAGAGCTGCAGGACCATGAAATGTTAATCATGAAATTCATGACATGCACGTCATGAGGTTCATGTTATGACTAGTCAAATATGTTCTTCATGCAGTCAGATTACGCCACATCAAGTTTGGTATCGATAACATTACCGAAACGACCAGGAGAGCTAAGAGTTGTAGGCGGCTAGATAGATAGATAGATAGATAGATAGATAGATAGATAGATAGATAGATAGATAGATAGATAGATAGATAGATAGATATGCTCAAAGTCAAAGAAGTTCGCTAAGAAATGCTTCGCATTTTAGAAATTCAAAATAACATAACGAGGATTCGACCCGTCGCTCCGCAACCCGCTGCGCCAGCGAGCGCAGTCACGCTGCATTTTTTTTGCTTTGTTAGAGCGCTACAACCTTCAACATTACAAATTTTCTACAATTGTTTAATGTACAATAGCGATTCCATGCGAGGTACCCTATCGGGCACATCCTTTAGCATTTTTTTTTGCAATTCCTGAAATGAAGTTAAGAAATGAAATGAAGACTCTCGGCAACATTCTATACCTGAGGATGGATTATCGTGTGACGTCATGAAACTGGCTCTGCATAGTATTTAGAGGTCGCCCATGGCTACAGGTCATGCTGGTGTCAACATATGCCGCCACTCGTCATGCTTGTGCCGGCGATGTAAGGGCGAGCTATTCATATGCGCAATTCACCCCTCCCGGTAGGCATGCCTAAGAAAAGCTTGAGCTTGTTTTCTATCACCGATGCTTTTACATTTTCTTTCAAATTGAGAGCTGCTCTGAAGACGTGCAAGAGAAAGTGGTCCCATTCTGTATGAATTATGATGTAGAAGAGAAGAAAGTCACAGCTTTGCTGGAAAGGTTAAGCAATGAATGCGATAGCGACAAATTGAAATGTCATGCGCAGAATATGGAAAGCAGATTGAAACATGCCCCGCATTCCTCACACAAAAATGTCACACAAAACATATTCACAGGTACGGATGCACGCGAATAAGCGTCTCATTTGTTATTTTGCTGTGTCTGACAAGCGCGCGTTTTTCGCAAACGGAGACTGCAATGATTGCAGTGATTTTTGTGCACCCGGTAACTACAGCAGAATCGTTCCAGCTAAAGACCGAGGCCAGCCAAAGTGCACGACCTTCCCCTCCTCGCAGCCGCGAGATAAGGGCGCGTGAGGGAACGCCGCTATCCTTCTCTAAGCCGGGCAAAGTACGCGTAGGAGATTAGAGTGGGCGCCGCCACGCGATGTTTTGACGCGCGCTCAATGCACCCTCTTGCTGGTAATGCTGAAAACACAATTCCCCCCCCCCTCCCGAGATGCTCATGAGCAGCGGTAAGGGGTTGATATAAGTAGCTTGCCGTTTGAACGGTGAAGGATGTGCTCCGGGGTGGCTCGCTTTACCATCGCAGAGGTTCCATGTTCGCTTCCGTGCGCCGGAGTGTCTTTTAGATGCGGAGCATCTAATACTCGAGGCTTGTAGTGCGGCGCCGTCCGCAAGCTTCCTCCTCCTTCTTCCACCATCTGTGCATCCCTTCCTCCTCTACACACCGCGCGCGCTTCACTCCTCCACCATCTGTGCACCCTTCCTCCTCTACACACCGCGTGCGCTTCTCCTCTTCACGAACATTCGCTAGCTGTATAATGTAGCGCGCATGCGCCGTCACGCTTCGAGAACATCGGCAGCTGACGCGCGCGCATGCGCCGTCGCGCTTCGATAACATCGGCAGCTGACGCGCGCGCATGCGCCGTCGCGCTTCGAGAACATCGGCAGCTGACGCGCGCGCATGCGCCGTCGCGCTTCGAGAACATCGGCAGCTGACGCGCGCGCATGCGCCGTCGCGCTTCGAGAACATCGGCAGCTGACGCGCGCGCATGCGCCGTCGCGCTTCGAGAACATCGGCAGCTGACGCGCGCGCATGCGCCGTTGCGCTTCTCCCCCTTCTCGAACATTCGACAGCTGACAGTGCATGCGCCGTCGCGCTGTATATATACTCAAGGTCGGCGCTCGCTCGCTCAGTTGCCGCTCGTCGGTTGGTTTGTACGGCGCGTCGACGTCCAAGGTCGCGGTGAAATGAATTCCAACGAATCCACAAACACAATGATCGACGTCCCTTCAACCAGCGCCGCCCTTTCGCATACGTGTGTAAGTGTTCACTCATTTAACTCCCCCTCCTACAACCACGTTAACCAATTCAGCCATCAACCCAAGTAAGTCACAATTTAACACCCCATTTCACAACCATGTTAACCAATTTAGCCATCGACCCAAGTAAGTCGCACTTTAACACCCCATTAACCAATTATATGCTCCGCATCCTCCTCAGTGTTCCCCCGAGGGAAGCTGTGGGCAATTTTTGCTCAACTTTTTTTCCTTTCTTGATTGATATGTGGTGTTTAACGTCTTAAAAGCACCGTATGATTATGAGAGACGCTGTAATGAAGGGATCCCCTGGGGTTCTTTAACGTGCACCCAAATCTGAGAACACGGGCCTAAAACATTTCCGCCTCCATCGGAAATGCAGCCGCCCTTGCCGGGACTCGATCGCGCGACCTGCGGGTCAGCAGCTAAGTACTTTAGCTACTAGACCACCACGGCGGGGCTTTTTTTCTCTTTTGCGTTTTCATATATATATATATATATATATATATATATATATATATATATATATATATATGTACGGTGCATGACAACAACGCCGACGTCAGTGGCGGCGGCGAAATCCAGCCGAGAGTGTCCATATATTCGCTAACGCAATAAAAAAACACAGCATATCAAAGGTATGAATGATGATGTGGAGCGAAGCGCTCACCCGTCCGATGGTGCGTCTGTCGGTCTTTCCGCCTATGCATCCATCAATGCGTTCATCAATGCTTCTTTCCGTCCGTCCGTCCGTCCGTCCGTCCGTCCGTCCGTCCGTCCGTCCGTCCATCCATCTGGGCGTGTGTCTGTCTGCCTGCCTGCCTGCCTGCCTGCCTGCCTGCCTGCCTGTCTGTCTGTCTGTCTGTCTGTCTGTCTGTCTGTCTGTCTGTCTGTCTGTCTGTCACTCACACTAGCGCCACGTTCTGAGTGAGCCATACAACTAAGTGGCTGTGAACCAGTCACAGACATGCATGGACAGACTCATGGCTTTTGGAGCTTCGCTATTTTCAGCGAAAGGGAACCATGAGTGGATGCGAAGCAGCGGGCGCTAACGCTTACACTGGCGGCAGCGTTGACGCTGGCGCTCGTCGCCACGTTGCGCTGGAGGGAA
The DNA here is from genome assembly GCF_013339725.1 of Rhipicephalus microplus. NCBI lineage: Eukaryota > Metazoa > Arthropoda > Arachnida > Ixodida > Ixodidae > Rhipicephalus > Rhipicephalus microplus. The sequence goes on from NC_051170.1 coordinate 62,852,709, forward strand.
ACCTGTGGAGGTGCAAAGCATGCAGTGATGGACCGGTGTTTTAAAGGCGATAATCTTTCTTGAAACCTTCGACAAAAAAAAAATGGTCTGTCTGTCTGTTTGTCCACCATTAATAAAGTCTAAGCGGCCTTTAATAATAACCCAAACCGCCGGCCCCATCCGCAGCGCCCACCAATATTACTCGAGATTCAGCGTTCATACTTGTGCGATTGTCAATTAAAAAGCAATTATTGCACATATCTGAGGCACTATAACAACACGTCATTAGTCTGTATTTGTCAATTCAAGTCAAGTCAAGTTTATTAAATAGTTCAGTTGAGTGACATGGTTAGCGTTATTACAGCAGGAGGTCCCAAAGTTTCAAAGAAACTGACAGGGGGACCTCCTATGGCTACATGGATGGGGTAATAACAAAAAATACAGCAATAGTATACGGACTTGTGAGTAATAATGAATAATCTTGATTAACAATAAAAATACGATCAATACACAACATAATGGTAATACTCACTATTGAAAAATAACAAGGAAAAAGTCAAAAGCAAGTGAACACAAAAAAACAATATTAATGAACTCTACGTGACAAATGCAACACGTTTCATTATCAGTGTTATCAATTATACAAAGGCCAATTGAAGTAGTAAAATAGCACAGAACTTGGAGAGCTATTAACAGTTAATTACACAAATCGGATCAGTTGATTAATTCCTGAACGTAATATTTCTTACTGCGCGAAGTGAAAATATGGATGTTATGCGATGATTTCAATTCGAAAGGCAATGAATTCCAAATGGCTATGCTAGTGAATAAGGTTGAGAACTTGCCGTAGTTTGTCCTTACGGCCGGAAAAAGAAGATTATTGCACTGGGAAAACCAGGTGATGTTACCATTAGTTAAGTGACGATGATCAATGCATGCAATAAAAATGTCATGCGTGATGAGTCTAAAGGCGACAATGGACATTCTATGACAAAATAATTGTCTCAATGGGAGTATGTTAAGCTGAGGAAACAACGAGCTGCAGGAGAAGTAAAATGGGCTGAAAGTCATTAATCTAACTGCTTGATTCTGAAGTCACTGCAAACGTTCGATGTGCTTGAAATATGTTTTGGCCCAAGATGATACGCAATACGAAATATGGCTATGAATATAAGCAAAATACAAAGTACGTATGTTGTGAGGCGGAAAATAAGTTCGTGTCTTGATGATAACGTGAATACCAAATACAATCTTTTTAACGAGTGATGCTGCATGTTTATGAATGTGTCTTTTTACTACAAAAGGCATTAATTTTAAGGACCGTAGCGTTTATCACGCTGCGCTGACGATGCAACACTTGCACAAAAAGGCGAGTGTTTCCAACGCTTTGCTAAGACAGCATGGTGGTGGCACCTACCCGTCGCCTTGGGTTCTACACCTTATCACCTCCGAGACGGGCGCGCATGCAGCTTGCGCTTCGTTTTTCAAGATAACTGCTAGATAGCGCTCATGCCTCACGTGTGACGTCACTTGATGCGCTCGTTCGCCTCCGCTGCACGCTCTAGGTAATCTGACGCAGCCCCTCCAGAATATCATCCGCCGATTTTCTTGAACAGAAAATCAAATAAACGTTTTGTTCGCTCTCTCCAGAGGCAAGACTATCGTAGTTCGACGATATTTGCCGTATAACATGCGGATATGGGGCCAACTTTTTTCTAGATCATGCCAATCAGTGCTAATTGGCAATGAGAGAAAGAATACTTCGATTGGACAAAAGTACCCGCAGGCCGCGTTTAGTTAACGCGCACGCTGCAAATTCCTAGTGTTCAACAACGCACAAGAGAAATCTTCCACCATCACGACATGTCCCAAACTTGGGTGCACATTAAAGAACCCCAGATGGTCGAAATTTCCGGAGCCCTCCACGATAGCATCTCTCATAATCATATGGCAGTTTTGGGACGTTGAACCCCGCATATCAATCCTATCAATCAATCTGCCTTGGCGGTCAAGATCCAGTGCGTATTTATACGGTGTCGCGAGTGAATGACTGTGAAGCGCGAACTCTCGGTTTTTTAAATGCGAAGCACTTCTTAGCGAACGTAAGCGAGTTTGAGCATATCTATCTATCTATCTATCTATCTATCTATCTATCTATCTATCTATCTATCTATCTATCTATCTATCTATCTATCTATCTATCTATCTATCTATCTATCTATCTATCTATCTATCTATCTATCTATCTATCTATCTATCTATCTATCTATCTATCTATCTATCTATCTATCTATCTATCTATCTATCTATCTATCTATCTATCTATCTATCTATCTATCTATCTATCTATCTATCTATCTATCTATCTATCTATCTATCTATCTATCTATCTATCTATCTATCTATCTATCTATCTATCTATCTATCTATCTATCTATCTATCTATCTTGCCGCCTACGACCTTTAGCTCTTCTGGCCGTTTGGATAATGGGATCTATACCGAAATTGGTATGACAAAACATACCTGTGTGACGAGTATAAGTGACTAGTCGTATTAACATCATGACATGCATGTCATGAATGTCTCCATTTACAGGTCATGGTCTTGCTGCTCCTGCGGTAGTTTAGTTCACATGACATAGCGCAAAACTGGTATGTTATGAGATGACTGCATGGCGAACATAAGGGACAGGCCCTCACGTGGAAATCATGACATGAGGGTCATGAAAGAAAAAGACTACATGCCACGCTTATGATGCTCTCGCGGCCATTTCGCTCGCTTCACATAAACCAAAGTGGCGTGGCGTGGCGTGACGTGACGTGAGTGGATGACGACGGTGCAAGACTGGTGCAAACATAATAATCATGACACGGAAGTCATGTACGACATAATTTACGTCCGCCTCGTAACTTTTTGCCGATTTTATTGTGAGAATACAACCTTCCACATTGGTGCTGCGCATATCATCGATTCCCACGGTACGCGGGATGTACCAATTTTTTCCAACCAAGAAACTCGCTAGAAAACGCTGCCTGCGTCGCTTTCGGAGGTGAGAGAGGGGGGAGCGTATGAGAGGAAAGAGAATGAGTGACGCGCATGTGCAAGGAGGGGAGTATAAAATCTTCTGTAAGGGATGCCTAGAATAGAGAAGTAGGGACGGTTACGCTGCACACCGGATTGATCTCTATCATAAGAAGCTTCGCACCTAAGAAAATAACAATGGGCACACTAAGTGTTAGACACCACCTTGCGACAGGAGATGTAAAGGCGTCATTCTAGGTGCCTCAATATTTAAAAAAAAAATATCAAACAACGTTTGTTTCTGCGCTGTAGACACTTTCAGCGTGTTCCTCAAATACCAACACTTCCCAACCATGACAGTTGTTGGTTAACACCTATTTAGTGAATCCCCACCCAGTGCTCTCGTTTTTTTTTGTGCTGAAAGTGTCGAGCTTAAAAGGCCCTGAACACTTTTTGAGCATGGTCAGAAAACGCTGCCGATTGGTAGTATAGGCTTCGAGAAACCGCGAGCCAAAAGTTATAGTGCAGCACGTAGCCTGGAATTCACAATATATTACCAAAGTCAGCTAGAAATCACTTTTTCTTCCCTCGACAAATGATAGAAGACAGTAAAAAATCACGCGTAGAATACCCATGTATAAGCCATTGGCTGATTGGAACATGGCGTGCTCTGTCGTTACAGAGATTGCCGTGAGAGGCTGTCACTTGTCTACGCGTGCGTGCACGATCGCACTGAAAAAGCCACGTACTCGAAGAAAAAAACAAGTGCTCAAGGTCATAAAACGGGCGTGACGTTTTTTGTTTGCCCCTCCTATTCCTTTCTGATTAGCTTCCAGCGCTTTCGTCGAGACGAGAGGAGAGAGAATGCGATTGTGACAAATCTTTGTAACTCCGCTCGTATTGAACAGATTCTTGAAATTTTTTCAGCCTTAAATTTGTGAGGCAATACGCTTTTCCAGTGAATTAATTCCATGGTGACTCAAAACAGCCTTTAATGGCCCCATTAAGGAACCTTAATGTTCGCACCACCTCCAAACAGAGGCGGCGCGCATGTGAAGAGTGGCGATGTGGGCTGGGCTTGTTGGTAAAACATTTGAAAGAAATTTATGTAGCGCGAGGCGAAAAAACGAACACAGGAAAGAATAGACTGAGAAGACAGAGCGCTCTGTCTTCTCAGTCTATTCTTTCCTGTGTTCGTTTTTTCGCCTCGCGCTACATAAGTTTCTTTCGCATGTGAAGGCCCTCTAATCACACGGCTTGTCGTTCTTCATGTGATATTCTGATTTTTCGCTCTTGCTATCGCTTTCATGAGTTCGCCCTAGTGGCAAAACTGTGAAATGTTTATATAAGGGGCATTTTGAAAAATCCGTAATTCCTCCACGGATAGCTCCTTCATCTTATTTGCTTCTACTTCTGACTGTATAAAGTTCACATAGGCAATAAAAAATTAAACACCCTGCTTCATACAATATACAAAAACACAGTTACATAGTACGCATGCATATATCTTTATTGTTGCAGGTTGTCAACTGCAGCGTCAATGTTTATCTTTCACACATGTCTGGGACTTCAGAAAATGACACAATGCCATGTGTAAAATCAATCTATTTTGGACCAGGAAAAAATGGCACAGTTGAGCGATCCCTTAATATTTACGATAAAAGTGAAAGGTAAATGTTTCAGAATAGCCAGCAGCAAGCATGACTAGAATGTCATTTAAGGTAAAAGCTTTTCACACTATGAATTCTTAGTGCTGAAACGCAAATTCTAACTATAATATTTCTAAAACACCCGTCTCGGCACTTTTCAAATGCACGTTTGCATGAGTATGGTTTACCCCGCCAAATGAAAAAATGTTTAACTTTCCTGCTGGAGGAATGTCGAGAACGTAACTTGTCGTTACCATTTTTTTTTCACGTTGCAAATATGCGATGAAGATTGACAGTACTCTCAAAAGTGTATCTGTTAAAAATTTTCCCAACTTACTTTGAAGTGTAGCTCTAGAAACATAATACATAGAGACTCACAACTTAGTTTTGATTGGAGAAAAATGAGCCTATAGAAAGCTTTAGTGTTGCTGTGCATACGTGGACATTGCACATAATCAAAAATTCGATAAACGTTGAACAAACAAAAATCAAATGAAAGCCGTCATTTTCTGAAAAGTGCAAGACATATTTTATCCATCTAAGAGTACCAACTGGCCCAATTGTCCACCTTGATGAGACATATTTTATGACAGAGATTCTGCGAAGTGAAGGTGGACAGAATGCTAAAAGCACGTGACATCTCTTTAAAAAACAATTAGGCCTTGACAATTCGCACTGTTTCAGAACCACAGTATTTAACAAGTGGTGTGAAATAATTTTTTTTTCGGTGAACAGAACATACTTCTCTATTGCCATAACCAAAGTGGCTTACCGAAGGCCTACGTGTTGTCTTGTTCTGTTGCCAACGTTGCCTTTTTCTGCGTCCCAAGCACGATGTTTAATTTCTTGGGAGGCGCCATGCAGAGCGCGCTAATATGTTGCCGTATTTATTCGTATTTATTATTTCATCTTTCCCTTCCCCACGTATAGCCAACTGAGCACGTGCTACTTTAACCTGCCTGCCTTTCACTATCGTTTTCTTCTCTCTTTTTCTTGGTAGGTCTTCTCTAACGCTAACAAGTCTCGACATCTCCCACGAAAAAACGTACTCTATTTATTTAGTATCTTTCAGTGTTCAGTGTAATGTGGCGGTGTACAGTGCTGCAATGTGTCAGTTTACGATTCAACTTCTAAGTCTGTTTATCAGTGACACTGAGCAACCAGAAATACCGAACGCGAGTGCCATGAAATGTATGAAAGGAGTCAAATTTCGCGTATCGTATGTAACAAAAGTTTTTCTCTTGGTGTAGTGGGCTCCACCGGTTTGGTGGTGGCCTCGGTCTTGTGTAGGTAGAGTGCATCGGTCTGTATTACTTTCAGATAGCATTGGACACCTTGCTGCCTCCAGAACAGTGTCCATACGTGCTCAGAGGGCGCCTCGGGCTGCTTAGTCTGAACTTGTCAAAGCTGATCTTTAAACTCACGCACAAGCTATCCCACCCCCTCAACCGCATTTTACTGAAGATGCTCATGGACGTATGCCTCCGAAATACCACATGAGTTTTATTATACCTCCATTTGGGTCAGACCTCTCTGGTGGTTTAACCCGGCGAAAGGAGGTTACGTTGCGGATGCTTAGTGTCAAAGTGGGGCTTGCCCCATCTTTGACCACCTTTTGAGGTGGTCCCAGATGAGGTAAGCGGCCTTATTATTTTACTACAGATTACCGCGGCCGATATGACACATCGTGCCCACTTTTGATCGCCGCAGTCCGGGATGTAGCTGCCGCATACTCGTTGTGGACTTGGACAGGCCTGCAACTAAGTTGTCATCGTCTGCTCTATTCAAACTGCCGCAAGCCTGGCTGTACACTCGACCTCAATCGCTAGATCTGTGGACCTTACCGACGATTATTATCAGACTTCATACACGAAGCGAACTTGCATGCGTATTTTTGACACCACAAACTGCTATGCTTCAGGTAACACTTCCGAAATAAAAAAAGAAGAATGAAGGTAACGGCACCTCCTCGTCTGTGTAGCGCAGTAAGCTGTTGAAAAATTAACGACCACGAAGCAGTTCTTGTTTCATCATCACCATCATCATCGTCGTCGTCGTCATTGTAGCGCCTTCGTTCGGGCGGCGCGCAAACCGGAGAGCGCGCGATGGCGACAGAAGAAAATAAAGAAGGCGCTAGGCCGTGGCACGTGAAGCCACGGCTCACGTTCCTGGCTGGCATCGGTTATCGTTCAGGCGTGTCTTTCTTTCGCTCCTGTGGCATAAGCCTACAAGTGGTGACCTCGGACGAAGACAATGACTGACGCAGCAACGCCCCTACTCGGTTGAGGGTGGACGCATCCAGCGTGGCCGTCGGAGCCGTCTTACAGCAGTGCATTAACTCCGAGTGGAGACCCTTGTCGTTTTACTCTCGGAAGCTACTTCCTGCTGAGACCCGCTACAGCGTCTTTGGCCGGGAACTACTAGCCATCTACGCTGCAATACAGCACTTTCGGCATTTCCTGGAAGAATGCTCGGTTTACGTGCTGACTGACCATAAGCCACTGGCGTATGTTTTCCGCACTAACTCATCCAAGTACGTGCCCCGTGAACTCCGCCATCTGGCTTATATATCGGAGTTCACGACTGACATCCGCCACGTGAAAGGAGCTGACAACACCGCCGCAGATGCCCTTTCTCGTATAGCCGCGGTTGACTCTTCACCGCCAACCATCGACTGGGCCTCATTCTCCTCGGCACAGCAGGATGATAGAGAGCTTGCCGCTTTTCGGGAGAACCCCAGTTCTCTCCAACTACGCCTGGTGCCTCATCCATTATCATCTGAGCGCTTGTGGTGTGATGTCTCAGCTGACCTTCCCCGCCCTTTCGTTCCCGCTTCATTACGACGCACCGTTTTCCACTCCTTACACGACATCTGTCACCCTGGCATTCGGGCTACTCAGCGTCTTCTCACCCAGCGCTATGTCTGGCCCGGAATCAACGGTGATGTGCGCGCTTGGACGCGCATGTGCCTGCCCTGCCAGATGACAAAGGTCTCCCGTCATACTAAGACGCCGCCCCAACCTTTCCTTCCACCCGGCCGTCGTTTCGACCATGTTCATCTAGACATTGTGGGCCCTCTACCAGTGTCTCAGGGGTACCGTTATATATTGACCATGGTCGATCGCTTCACACGCTGGCCAGAGGCTGTTCCAATTCAAGATATCACAGCCGAGACAGTTGCCCGCGTTTTCATTTCTACGTGGGTATCCCGTTTTGGCTGTCCTGGCACCGTGACAACAGACCGTGGACGTCAGTTTGAGTCCTCGCTGTTTACTTGCCTTAATCGCATCCTCGGAGCCAGACATTGCCGTACCACGGCTTATCATCCCTTCGCCAACGGCATGGTGGAACGCCTTCACCGACAACTGAAGACCGCCTTGACTACCCGCCTCAATAGAGCCACCTGGGTTGATGCCTTGCCACTGGTGCTCTTAGGTTTACGAGCTGTCATCCGGGCAGACCTGCAGTGCTCAACAGCAGAGCTGGTGTATGGCACTTCTCTACGGCTTCCGGGAGACTTCTTCACGTCAACGAAGCTACCAGACCAGCCACAGCAATTCCTACAACGCCTCCTCGACTGCGTTCAAGACCTCCGACCCACTTTACCCAGACCTTCCGAACACAAGACCATATTCGTCCACCCTGATCTGGCCACTGCAACACATGTTTTCGTGCGCCACGACGCGGGCAGACCACCTTTGACACCAGCCTACGACGGACCATTCCGCGTCCTTCACCGCACCCCCAAAACTGCCACTCTACTTCAGAACGGCCGTGAAGAGACAGTCAGCTTGGACCGACTCAAGCCGGCGTACCTGGAGACCGCCCTAGAAAGCCTCTCATCTACGACCGATCTTCCGTTGGAACACCACAAACGTCATGTCACATTCCGACTTCCAGTCTACACGGGGGGCCCTGTAGCGCCTTCGTTCGGGCGGCGCGCAAACCGGAGAGCGCGCGATGGCGACAGAAGAAAATAAAGAAGGCGCTAGGCCGTGGCACGTGAAGCCACGGCTCGCGTTCCTGGCTGGCATCGGTTATCGTTCAGGCGTGTCTTTATTTCGCTCCTGTGGCATAAGCCTACATCATCATCATCACCTGTCTACGTCCACTGAAGGACAAAGGTTTCTCCTATGTTTCACCAGTCAACTCAGTCCTATGCTCGCTACTGCCACTTTGTATCCGCAAACTTCTTAATCTCATCAAGCCACCTAACTTTCTGTCTCCCCTAACCCGCTTGCCATCTCTGGGAATCCAGAGTTCTAGTTCGCCTTATGCCAGCAGAGGCACTGCGAAAACATTTTTACTGAGGAGCGGAATGGGGTAAACTTTCTTGTATTATGTTCGTGTACATGTTTTTAGGTAAGCATGTGTAAATATCCATACACAAAATAATAAAAAAAATTGGAGTGGAGAGGTGTGCTTCAACCTCCAAGACCCTGGTTACGCGAATGCTCAGTGAAAACTACCGGGTCACCGGCGTCGAGGTGACTATAGCGGCGACAGGACCACGGGGTTTGATGGCATCCTCTTTACGCGGCACCGCTCTCTTCCTCGTGATTGAATGCGGTGAATGGTTTCGGCGCACCTTCAGATCTTTCTTCTTCACTTTCATTGAATTCAGAACGGCTTACGACAGTCACTCACACTCGCTTGCAGGCTTTGATTCATGAGCGATGTCAGTCTTATCGAGAGAAGCAGCAAAGTGCGATATCAACACGAATATAAAACACAAGAAGAAAGGTGAAATAATTTTATTGTCAAGCTTTCTGATTCATAACAAAAACGATCTTGATCACAAGAAGAAAAGGAACAAATACCTTGCTTTCTCGTCTGCCGTACACGCTATGGGATTTAATTCGCGAACAACATACAGACTGAAATTGCTTAGAAGCGAGCTCGTCGGTAAGAATCCACCAACAAAACTGCTACACTAGGACCTGGAAAAACATGCGAGGGTGGGCGTTGTCCTCCTGTAAGAGCGCAAGAAAAAAGAAAAACCGTTGGCTACGTAGTAATAAATAGAGTTTTTGCTGGGTATGAAGGCCCAGAATAAAAATACCTGCATAGGAATGTCTTTTGTATGTTTGCCTATTTATTCACTCACAAACAGCGGATTACCACCACCCTCATTGCGCTTTCTCGAAACTCTTTCCGTTTAGCCTGCATCCAGCCTGTACGAAAGCGTCCGGAATCTAAACCGGAATCTAATAGACACTGTGGGTGATTTCACCGAACTGACGGTTATAATTCAAGCATGATAATATGGTGTTCTCCACAATGTAAACTTACATGCTTTTTATAATACTAGCGAGGCGCAAGTAAACCATAGAAGCAAGTACAAAAGTTATTTTGAAATAGCTGAGTGAATGAGCAAATAATAATAGCGCATATTCACTTGATAGTGTGGCTAACATAGAGGGGGCGCAAAAAAAAATTCTGCACTTCACGTGTTGTATTTAGAAAGAAGGCTGACGAACTTGAATAGCATTGTATATCTTCTAGGTCTGAAATTTCGCTAAAAGAAACATTGACTGAACAGCCGGAAAGCAGCACAATTGGAGTAGGAAACAATCAGATGAAGAAAAACGAGTAAGTCATGCATGCCATATATTTTTTACGAAGCCTTGATCAGCCCATTTGATCAAAAAACCGACGATCACCCCATGGAAAGTATTTACGAAACGCTTCGCTTATAATTTATTAGCGATTGCCACATACAAGTGTGATCTGCCCATTTTTAAATACAAAACGCTTCAAGTTATCCGCTATCAACCTTTAACTTGTTCATACAATTCAACCATTTTGCCTTTTTAAACACTTAATTCGTTTCTGTCTATCAAGCCGCCTGCATGTGAGTGTTCTCGTGGTCATCTTCTAGACTTGGTATACACCGAAATTGGCGTAGGATTGCATGAGTTTATGACAAAAATGTGACATGAAAAAATGGGGAAACCTTAAGGTTCGCCTGTAAGGGTTGAACGCTATAGCGATATTCTGTTTTTTAGTGCATACTTCAAACACTTAGTGTGTGAAATCTTTTCGAACTTGCTATGCACCCACAACGTGGATTTAACGTGTGTGTCTTTTCTAGTGGGTTACGGGCTTTAAACCATGAAGTCATTATAATAATCACATGTTATGACGCTCGATGTAAATGTACGCTTGTACCACGCATTATTACTGCAATATTTCATGTTGCATTGTGAACCATGTATACAAGACGTGCGTGTTTGTAAAAGATGTGTTACTTTCACTGCATTTCCAAGCAGATGAAATTATTTTCATTGCATAAGCACGCGTAGTCGTGGCTGTGTGGTGGAACACCCACTTGCCACGCAAGGACGCGGGTTCGATCCCCCCTCAGACCCAGAATTTTATTATTCATTTTGTTTACATACTTCTGAATTTTTCGGTCACTCAGAGATGATTATTATTCATCCACAACCAGCGACGTCGACGCTGGAATTTCTACGAAACGATCTTTTTAAAGCTATAGCGTTAGACAGGTTGTGACATGAATAATGTGGCATGCATGTCGCATACGTTTTAGGGCGAAGCTTTGAAGTTATCGATTTTGGAGTTGGCGGCATACCTGTAGTTAGAGAAAAGCTCGGTGCTAGAGAACACCTGGAAATGCGGGTGTGCACAATTTTCTTACAGCTAAATATACTCAGAGAGGTTTGGCGGGGAGGAGCAGCGCTGGAATACATAATATTTAGCGTAATTGCGCAGAAGCATGACAAAAACGAAATCACAGCATATCCACGGAGTGAATGATGAATGGTGGTGTGAAGCGTTCGTCAGTCCGTTCATGCGAGCTTCCGTCCGTCCATTTATTTTTGCTTCCGTCCGTCCATGCGTCCGTCCGTGCGTTCGCCTGTGTGTCCGTCCATTCGTGTGACTGTTGGTGCGCTCGTCCACGCGTCCGTCCGTGCATCCGTTCTTCCGTCCGTCCGTTCGTTTGTGTCTGGCTGTTCGTCCGTCCAAGCGTTTATTTATGCGGACGTCCCTCTGTCTGTCTGTCCGTCCGTCTATCTAGTGAACACTCCAAGTACTGCCATCTGACATCTTTTCATCATGTATTCATCATATACAAGTACCGCCATCCAGCAAACATTTTAAAAGCCACTCTCTCGGGTATGTGCCACTGGTGTTAACAGACGATAGCGGGAGACGAAGGGGTGACGCCATAAGTAGCTTCACCCCTAAAAACGACAGGAGACTACGGCGAACGCTTTTCTTTCTTTCCTCCTTACTTGTCATCGTTTTTCAGCACTATTACGCCAAAGAATATGCAGTAACAACTTGCCGGAGCTGGTACCCTTACAGGCTAGACTATGCCCTGCGGAATCGTAGGAGTTCGTGTGTAAAAATTAGTGCGCTGCTTTAAAATCACCAACTGTAAAAAATGGCGCGTATTTTTATGTATAATACATTCATATTGTCTCAAATCTTTTCATGTGCCGTTATGTCATGCTGCCTTGTATTGATATCAATTGTGGAGCAGCTGCGGTGCATATCACCACGCCATGGCCCATGATATGCGGGCGTGTGCCATTAGTTGTTTCATGACGTAAGGAACAGGCTTGTCGTGCTTTACAGTGAAAGCTATTATGTAATCATAACAACCGATTTTTAGCACTGTAGTTGTTCACCGCCACCATCACCAGTCTCCGTAACTACAATCGCACGAAAAAAAAACATCAAATAAAAAAGATTTTCAGAATGGAGCTGGGTTCAAAACTGCGCCGCCCAGCATTCCACCGCTGAGTCATTCCGGTGCTTGGAATGGCTTCGTAAGAAGACCCTATACAGGCTGTTGCAAAGCGCGCCTCCGACGACGTTACGAAGGGCGCCACGAATCTCGCCGCTGACACCACTGTTACGAAAGACGGCGACGCCAACACGTCCCGAAGGCGCCAATGCTTCGAAAATCCGCCGGGAAGGTCACCAGCCGTTTGGTAGCGTAGGTTTCTCAGCTCACGACTGCTTCTGCGCAGAGCTGATAGACGAGCGGACGAGACGACGGTGAGTTAAACAAGGTTTATGTACAGCATATATACAGAGCCGTTACAAATTCGGCACTGGGGCCGACAGCTTAGAGACTCGAAGAGCCATGCTCTCTCCTCTGACACGGCGCGTCGCGCCGCAGGGCTTTTTTTATATGCACTGGGAGGATTCTTTGACTAACCAAATGTCCAACCAGAAGCACCGCTGGCCGTGAGGTCAGAATCCTCCAATGGGGTCGCCACTGGGCCGCGTCATTCTGATCGAATCCGGAGCCGCTGCGCGTGGTTTCAGACAAGGACGAGTGACGTCGCCACGCATTGCGTAAAACTCGCCTGACAGGAAGGCGCCGATTGCTTCGACGGGCTCGCTGTGCGTGCGCGACAGAAAGGCACCGCCACGTGATGACGCCGTTGAGTTGTTCGCGTCAGGCGGGCTCCCGTGCTGGCCTTGACACAGATTGCCTTTTTCAGAGGCATGGACGTTCTGTGTGGACTCGCAGGCATAACAGCACCCCCACCGCCAGACAATGCACCGGAAAGACGAGCTGCTTCCACGTGGCTCGGGTGTCAGGCGCGCTCGTTCGCCAGGTCCCTCGAGGTTCACCTCCAGGGCCATGGGGAGAATGCAGCTCCAGACTCTGTTCCGGGATCACATCCCATTCTTGAGGACGGATTCCAGCTCCACTGGCTTGTCACCATAACTTGTCGGCCAGCTTCGCTCGTCTCTTCTCACGATCTTTGGTCTCAGCGCTTGTCGATGGTTCTGCAACTTGTCAAGAACGGTTCGACAACAGACAACACACGACACAAGCAAGTGCCCTCGGTCACCCGACAGAACACCAGACAAAGTATAGTACAACATAAACCTAGCTACGTGTCTATCGGAATTTTGTTCCCTCTACATTAAGAAGCACATGTAGGACACAAGACTCTTAAAATGAGAGCTTGAATTTTTTTTCACGTACAGCAAGGTAACGAAATAGAATACAACATAAAGTTGGCTTCTTGAGCTCATTCTGGACTAGAGTTCTCAGCTAAGGCCTTGATGAGGACAAAATTTTGCCCCAAATCGCCAGCGAGAAACCGAAAGGTGGAGAAGGTACTAGCTAAAACACACGGCACAACGCGCCTGCATTAACGTTTAGCTTTCCCTTTTTTAGCGAACGTCAAAGTTGTGCTGTTGGAGTATCATGTTCCACCTCAGTAACCGGCCACTTTAAGGTGACGATACCTATGCGGTCTAAGGGCAGCTCGTATTTGCGACGTTGCACATCTGTGTAACTACAATCTGGGAGTCCAGATGTCTCATAAAAAGAAACATTCCTTCTCAGGTCCTCCTTGTGGACTTCACTAAGCCTAGGCCCCAGGTTCAACTGCTTCAAGACTACTTCGGATCCCCTTTCGATTACATCACTAGAACTCGAAATTTCTACTCCCTCTTCCTCTGAAGCATTCAACAGCAGATTTACGACCACTTGACGTTGAACGTATGGTTTCATCAAGTTACTGTGAAAAATTTGTTCGGCCGCCTTCCTAATTTCACTTCATAACTGGTATCACAAAGCTTCGATATTACTTTTGCGGGCCCTTCCCAATGAATTTCAAGCTTGTTTTTTTTGGAAGGCCGCAGCAGCTTTACCTGACTACCTACTTCAAAAGCGCTTCTTCGCCGATTTGTCGTAGTATTCTTTCGACAACACTTGTGCAGCTTCTATGTGGCTTTCCACAAGATCTTTCGTTTTCCCAAGCTTCTGAAGGAAGTCTAGAACATACGCAACTACATTAAGGTCCTCATCGGATCCCTCCCAGGACTCGCGTAGCATTCGCAATGGTGTTCTCAAACTCCTGCCATACACAAGCTCTGCAGGGCTAAAACCAGTGCTGTCATGAGGAGCTGATCTCAAAGCGAACATAGCGGGAGGAATGCACGCTTCCCAGTCGCATTTGTGCTCGTAGCAAAGAGCTCTCAGTATCCATTTCAGAACGGAATGCATACGCTCTACCGGATTAGAGTGACGGGTGATGGATCGAACTGTGCACTACTTTTATTCCACATTTATCCATAAAGGTAGAGGTAAGGCAGCTGGTGAAGACACTACCATTGTCGCATTGGATTTCAGAAGGAAATCCGACGCGTGCAAATATGGATAGCAGTGCATCCACGACATCAGGGGAATTGATCTGCTTAAGGGGTATCGCTTCCGGAAATTTTGTGGCTACACAAAGAGCCGTCAGGATGTACCGACAACCTTGCCTTGACTCTGGAAATGGCCCGACAATATCAATTACTAGGCGCCAAAAAGGTTCTGTGATGATTGGCACAAGCTTCATGGGTGCCTTCCACTTGTCCGTCGATTTCTCCGCTCTCTCACAAATGTCGCATGAGCGTACAAAGTCTTCGATATCCTTCCAGCATTTCGGCCAATAAAACTTAAGGGAAACTCTAGCCTTGGTATTTTTTATGCCGAGATGCCCTGCCCATTCGTTTTCATGCGCTAGTTCCAATAGTTGGCGACGATACTTTTGTGGCACCAAGAGCTGCTCATACTTGTGACCTTGCGCATTTGTGTAGCTCCCATACAGGAGCCCTGCTTTCTAAAAAAAAAAGAAACATTCTTCTTCTTTTTCCCCAAGTTTACGCTTTTCATTAGCGCTTTAATCGAGAAGTCCTCACGCTGCTCTCGAATGAGCGTTTCTCGATCAACCCTTGACAGCTTACTCCAACTTTCCGCTACAGGCGAGAGCATTGCACCCCTCTAGCTCTGACTCAACGGCACCGTGTCGTCTCCCCCTGCTACAGAAACCGCGTCAGTCGCTTCGGTGACGGGCCGCTCGAGTGACTGCTCGCATGACACACGAGGAGAATTACCTCTCTGAGGTTGCGTCGACTCGCCGCCAAGGTCACTTGATAATTCACCACATTGAACAAGATCAAGCGCCTGCAAAAGCTTCCGCGCTTGCGATCGTGTGAGGGCCATGTACGCTAAGTTGAGGAAGAACGATTTACCCTGCTCTTTCAGAAGCTGCTCTGAGTTGTTAGAGAAAAGATAAGGAAAAACGATCGGGAGGCGCGGCAGACACAGCCACTTCGGTGCGAAGCTTACCGAACGGGCCTTCGATGACAACTGTAGCGATTGGTAAGCCAGCACTCTGCTCCTCGCCGACTTGCCTGATCCACGCGAATTCTCCTGTAAAGTCATCCGGAGACACCAATGAAGAATGGACAACGTCCATGGTTGCCGCTGAGTCTCGAAGTGCTCGACACGTTTTCCCATTCACACTAATTTTTTGGAGATACGGCTCTAACAACCGCATGTTCTTTTCCGATTCTCGGATTGTTGCAAAAGCAAACTTTTCCTTACAGTTTATCGTGATGTGCCCTTCCTTTTTTGCAGTTGTAGCAGATTAGCGGCTTCCATGATTCAAACGCCCGTGTGGTATCAGTGCGTTGTTTAGGAACCTCACTCAATTTTTCCGCTTACGTTTGCCCTTCCCCTACAGTGTCTTTCGTAAGAGACGGGTCCTTCTTGAAATTACGGTGTGGAGCGGGTTTCTGTTGATCAGATTTCTTTGAAAAGCCCTCTTTCCTTTCATCCTTTTCAACGCGCACTGCCCTGCTATGCAACTTTCGACGAGTATAATACTCCTCAGCTAACTCTGCTGCCTTGTTTAGCTGCACTTCACCAAGTTTGTCCTGCAGCCAAAGCTTCACATCCTCCTCGATGCAGCGGTATAATTGCTCCAATGCAATGCATTCTACCACTTTATCGCCATTCAATTAAATCGCCTTGAGCCATTCAACTAAATCGGCTTTAAGACGAAACGCGAAGTCAACGTGTCACTCATTCCCCTTTTTGAGCATACCGGAACCTTTATCTGAAAGCCTCGGGTGACAACTTATAACGTCTCAAGAGCACTTCCTTAGCATCGTCATAGCTCTCAAACGCTTCCCTCGACAAGCAAGTTATCGCGTCGGACACTTCGCCGGGAAGAAGAGCTAACAGGTTCTGCGCCCAAAGAGGCCACTCTAAAGCATTTCGCTTACAGACGTGTTCAAACTTGACGAGATACTTCACCATGTCCTCGTCTACTACGAACGGTGGCAGTTGGTCCCGAATTCTATAACCGCTGACCTTAATCGTCGCAGAAGCTACGCTAGGCGCCTGCGAACACTGTAGGATTGCCAATTCTATTCGTTTCAACTCGAGGCGCCCCTGTCTCTCGGCCTCCTCACGCTCGCGACGTTCGCGCCTTTCAGCTTCTTCACGTTCGCGAGCTTCTACTTCTCGCCTTTCGGCCTCCTCGCGGCGGGCTTTGATATCCGCCCAGGCCTCATCAACTTCCTCAGCCGATATGATCTCAAGGATCGCTTGCTTTCTTTTCCCACGGCCCAAAGTAATGCCGAGTTACTCACAAATTTCGATGAGTTCCTTCACACTAAGGTTCTCCATCGTTCATACTAGCCATTTGCTGTTTGTCCCTGTTAAGAATCTACTTGCCGTAGCTCTATAAGTCTATTAGCAAGACGCAAAAGTAATTTTAACACTGCTGTGCTTACACCCTCTGCAATAACATTGGTTTCAAAGTGCTCTGACTTTGCTTGAAACGATCAAAGCTCACTCTAATGCTTCGCACAGCCCTTCTCTAAACTAATATAACCTGAGCTAGTGTAGTCTGGTGAATTTAGGGGAAAACATCAGGCACTCACGGCATGGATGTCGCTGACGCCAGCCGATCCCACAGCTGCCAACCACTGTGTCGAAGTGCGCCTTCGACGACGTTACGAAGGGCGCCACGAATCTCGCCGCTGACACCACTGTTACGAAAGAGGGCGACGCCAACACGTCCCGAAGGCGTCACTGCTTCGAACTCCGCCGGGAAGGTCACCAGACGTTTGGTAGCGTAGCTTTCTCAGCTCGCGACTGCTTCTGCGCAGAGCTGAAAGACGAGTGGACGAGACGATGGTGAGTTAACAAGGTTTATGTACATCATATATACAGAGGCGTTACAAATTCGGCACTCTGGCCGACAGCTTAGAGACTCGAAGGGCCGTGCTTTCTCCTCTGACACATAGGTCTACTGCCCGCGACGTGCCGCAGGGCTTTTTTTATATGCACTGGGTGGATTCTTTGAGTAACCAAATGTCCAACCAGAAGCGCCGCTAGCCATGAGGTCAGAATCCTCCAATGGGGTCACCGCTGGGCCGCGTCATTTTCATTGAATCTGGAGCCGCTGCGCGTGGTTGCAGCCAAGGACGAGTGGCGACGCAATGCGTCAGGCTCGCCAGACAGGAAGGCACCGATATCTTCGACGGGCTCATGGGCTGAAGGAGCTCGATGTGCGTTGCGGGAGAGATCGGCGCCCCCAAGTGATGACGCCGTTGAGTTGTTCGCGTCAGGCGGGCTCGCGTGCTGGCCTTGACACAGATTGCCTTTTTCAGAGGCATGGACGTTCAGTGTGGACTCGCAGGCATAACATCTCGGGAAGGAACCACGGTAGTGTATGTAATGAAGTGAGGTGCAAAAGTAAAATAACTAGACATCACACAACGTCAATTGCGTAAAAGTGTATCATTGCATGCTCCCAACCCATCCCAAAAGGCTAAGCCATAATGCTTAATCTTCATCTGCCACCGCATCAACAAAGTGCACCTAATGCATTGCATATGTGTAGTGGGCACTTCGTTCCCATAAAGAAGGATGAAGAATTACGTAGTGGGTGGTTCCTAGTTTGGTGAAAGTTGTGATTAATTGTGTAGTCTGTGGCTTGCAAGTATATTGTAACAGTAGTCCCAAGAGAGCTTACAACGGGCTCTGCAAATACCGCTCTTGCACATTTCGCTGTGACTGTGCGCCACTTTTTCATGTAATGTCTTGTCCCTTACGTCCACTATATACTAATGCTATCCTTCGTATATATAAGGTTACAGCGACATATATGAGAACACTAAGACCTGACTGGCTAGGCAGAAACATGCACGAAAATCCTGGCTGATCCCTCTGTCATAGAAATCGGTACAACACAAAAGTGACATGTGTGATCACAGATGTAGTTGACCGCTTATTTTGCATTGTTTCGTCACTAGAATGAAGGAATGAATTGTGTAGCAACAGATGTAATGTCACGCAAAGAACGACAAGCAGCTTGAAACTTCCAGCCCGTACCTCGAGCAGAAACGTATAAAGTGAGCATAAACAGAATGAGCGTGGACAAAAAACTTGCACAGCTATACACCTTATGCGCGCTGCTCCAACACAACAGAGGACGCACAAAACGAACGCACAAATGTACACAGGACCAGCGTTAAGTGCTGCAGTTGTTACTTATTTATGTGTGATCAGCCCGCTTTTATCGCAAACGTGCCCGTGGCCGCCGCTGCGAGCGAAGTGACCTGCTTGCTCTCTCTTTAGGGAGAAAGAGAATTAACATGAAATAAAAAAAATACGAGGTTAACCATGGCTAAACCCGGTTGGCTACCCTGTACATGGCTAACGGGTTAAGAAGAAGAACAGTTTGAAAAAGAGAAGGAGAGAAAAGTCACTGTTGCCATTGATGTAATACCATTTAAGCGCATAACCTCACGGATGGCGCGTCAGTGTGGTATTATTTGGAACAGCGCATGCGTTGTCTTACTGAACCGTGCGCTCGGTCCCATATAGCTAAAGTTTGGTCGTTGGTCAACCCATGGTGTGGCTGCGTGTTTTCAAGTAACAAACTTCTGAAGAATTGCGGGGGGAACTTCACTCTAAGCCAAAACGGAGCAACAGGGGTATAGGGGTTGCTCCTTTCAGGGAGCAATTGCATTGCCGCTCCCATTACTCTCCTAAAAGGAGTAACTGCAGAGGGAGGAACCGTTGCTCTCCTTTCAGTTCCTCCTTCGGGGGATGAACAGTTACTCCCTCCAGTTCCTCCCTGCAGACTAACAGTTACTCCCACCAGTTGCTCCCTGCCGACCAACCATTACTCCCACCAGTTGCTCTTCTAAGAGCAACAGTTACTCTTTACCGTTCCTCCCACGTGTTCGCAGTTACTCTCTGAAAACCAACTGCACATGCTTCCAGTTACTCCTTGGGGAAATGAGTATTTATCTCGAGTATGCTTGTCACACGCTTAACACATGGCGAGAGCTCCTTGGAAGAGCACTGCTTGGGTGCTTCTAACACAAAAAGTGGACAATATTGAAAAGAAAATAAATGCTTTATTGTTCTTTTTATGAGGCGACATGTGACCACACGTAAAAGTAGACTTTGCCACACCACAACCAGCACTAAACAAACACCATAATACATCAAAGGTTTTCTGCGTCATCCGTGGAAAAACAATCTTGAATTTCTAGCATAGGGCAGTCTGTGTCATCGTTGGTGAGAGAAGGGCAACTTCTCCAATTCTGAAGAACTCAAGTTTCGCAACTGGTGTTTCCATCAGGCTAGCGCAGCAGAACGTCACCGCAGGCATATGTGAATCATCTCATTGCTGCAAGAAAAAAAATAGAAGTGTGAGGTTAAACATGCCAGAATCAATTCATAACAATGAGTCACACACACTGCAGCAGCGCTTACATTCTAGGATGTCTACTGCAAAACGAAATGTGAAAAAAAGGAAGGTTCGGCCAAACGTTACTTGGCAAGCCATATAAATGCTGATGTGGTAGACACTCTTCACATGATGTCTCAGACAGCAATATTCTGGAAGAAAATGTGCAGCACCTCAACAAGGCATATTTGTAGCAGTTAAAGATACCCTTAGGTTCAGTTAACTTGTTTCCTATACACAGCTGAGTGACATTTCTATGAGCCCATTCACCAATGGGCATTCTAAATGAGGTCATGTGTGTGGCAAATAACACGTACTGTCCGCTCATGTTAAAATACTTATTTAGCTCGTGCACATAGTTGCTCTCGATTCTACTGTTCTATCATACGCTGCTGCGTCTTGAATTGTGCAATACCTGTAGGCACAAGCCAAGCCTGCAAAGCCTGCTTGAAAGCAACCATTTGCAGAGGCTATATGATAATCTTCAGTATATTTCTTTGTACCTGACGCAAACGGCTGGACAAAACTATAGACAAATAAATGTAGACCGTGCTACCTTAAAAAATGCTTTAAATTTAGAAAACTAGGGTGCATTTGTTCACTCGGTGGACGAGTCACAGCCACGAGATATGTAAACGAAGCAATATATCTTAAGGCATGCACAGATATTCTGATTCTTTGTTTGACAGTGTCACAGATAGCTTGCCAATACATATATATTTGAGAGCAACAAGATGTGAAGCTTTTATTAGTTCAACGTCTTGTTGGTTCACAGCCAAACAGGTTACTGCTTGTTAGACAAATTGGAATAAGCACACCATGGTTTCCAAAAAAAAAGCATTATTAGAAGTTAGCTCCCGGTGTGAATGTCTGCCTATTTATTTTGTGCTGCCTTCTACATGTGCCACAAAGACATTTGTTGAGGATAAGCTACCAGTCAAGCCAAGATCGCATACTTGGTCAATGTGATGGAAATACAAACATTAGAAACACTGCCACCTCTAGTAAGAGCATAACACTTCAGTATCTTGGACTAGCAAAGAGGTGCACAAGAAAGTTAAGCCCACTCTTGCGGAACTTTGAACGCGAATATTTCAGAGTGGGGGAGGTCAACATGCTGTGGCACTTTTAAACCCACGAAACATCTGCAGAAAACAGGGTAAAGGCAAGTCAAGAAACGCTGTTATGAAGGCCTGCGCATGGACAGCTTTGTGAATCTAGGCCCAAGTGTTATGCTTTGTGCAAGCCAAAATTCATGTAAATAGGGAAAGCATACTTTCAGGAGTACCAGCGTAAACAAATTTTGGCAGTTGGCTTTTTAGCACAAACAGCAATCCCTGCAATGAAAACATAAACATTTTATCTTAACGGTAACAGTGTGAGCACACACACGGGCTAGCGGAGCCATGTCGAATTGTCAGCGCCAGTGTAACCATGTGGCATACTGAACTATTCTCTGGCCAACACATGCACAGTTTGCCCCTAAAAAGCGATGCTTTCATATACGTAGTACAAAAAGTCTGCACTTACCGAAATTCACTTGCTTTCTGTACTTTAGCATCGTTGGGAGCATCTTTATCTGCAGTATAACCAAATTTGTGTCATATCCCTGAAAAAAAAAGTAAAAGACATGCATCAAATATTGTTTCATTTGGTAGCAGTGAAGTCAGGTTAAGAACAGCCAAGTGGGAATCAGCCTAATTATGTGCATGCGGCAAATCCCAAACGGCGTTATTGAGGTTGTCGAAATTTTCGTCGATTGGTATTAACGTCGATATGTGACTTCAACGGCATGCCAAGTTTTCACAGCGCATAAAGATTTCATGATGCAGAATAATGACAGCGCTAACGAGAACATACAGCATTTATGATTGTCTTTTACAATATTCAGTTTTGCTAAGGTTTTGCATCACTAAAGAAATCAAAGATTTGGGTCATTCCTCCTCCAATTGTTCTGTCAATATGTAAACTGCTCGCTTGATGGTGCGCTTATAAAATAGTACGTTCAGCGCAGAGGTGAAGCAAGTGACGCAGTGATGTGGACAGATTTTTTTTTTTTAGGCGTGCGGGGAGGGGGGGGGGGGGGGTCCGCTTATCTGAATAGGCCGGGCAAGCGAATATGGTCGTCAATTTGGGCTCCCTACGCCCGGCCTAAAAAAATTCCGTGCGCAACCGCCTGGCTATGCCAGTGAAGTGATGCGACAATGATTTGTTCACTTACTGATTTACATACACTTTACATCTCTAAAAAATGCGGCCCAAGGCCCCAACACTCAGCCGTTAACAACATAAAGCCAAAGGTAGAAAAGTGCCAGTATGAATGCAGCTACAACCCCGCCCCAATGTTTTTTTCAAGCGAGGTAGTGTTGCGGAAATAAACTTTTAACTGCAAAAGTACACTGGCACTGCAGTGGTGACAGGGGAAGCAAGAGGGTATGCAGGCGGTAATAGAGGTAATTTAGTCTGATACGGCTAGCAATGGATACGGTGAATAAGAGCAAATCAATTCTCTTTCAATAGCGCAACGACTCAACAATGTATTGTAAGAGCATTAAATGTTGCTGGAAATGCCACTCACCTGCACGCTGATGCATGCACAGTCTTTTGTCCGACGAGCGAACAGGCTTGCAGATAGCTGAAGACGTGTTTACGATGTGTTTGTTCCACCCAGCAGCAAAATCCACAACTACTTCGCGCTCCTTTAAGATAAATATACACTAACCTTCATCACGAATAAGTAGAAACGCAAATCTGCGACACACACACACGATCAAAACATAGCTCACAAGCCCGCACGTCCATGTGCTCGCCAACCACAGACCATATGAAAATAAGTAAGTAGTGCGAACGAGAACCTAGTTGCGCCAAAAAAAAAAAAAAAAAAAAAACGTCGAGCAGTGGCAGCACAGGCGTCAGCGCAATAATTTCAGTGTGTTCTCCTAATACAATTATAAAAAAAACTGAGGTACACTAAAACTCATAAATAAATATAAAAAGTTGAGTGTAATTTTTATTTAAGTGCTAGTCAACATAAACTCTGAATAAAAATTACTTTGTAACTTACATCGTTTGCTACACTAGCGCCACACTTGTCGTGCGGGCGCAGATGGCACAGATTTGTCATTCTGCCCTCAAACTACACGGTGAAGCG
Source organism: Rhipicephalus microplus (assembly GCF_013339725.1). Taxonomy (NCBI): domain Eukaryota; kingdom Metazoa; phylum Arthropoda; class Arachnida; order Ixodida; family Ixodidae; genus Rhipicephalus; species Rhipicephalus microplus. The sequence continues at coordinate 62,876,055 of NC_051170.1, forward strand.
TGCTACTAAGTGTATGGCTGATGAGAAGCGCGTCTGGGTCCGCTTTTTTTTAGATGCGGAAGCATCTTATATTCGCGCCTTGTAGTGCGCCGTCCGCGCCGTCCGCACCGCTTCTCGAACATTCGACAGCTGACGCGCGCGCATGCGCCGTCGCGCCGTCGCCCACTCTTCCACCAACTGTGCATCCCTTCCTCCTCTACACACCGCGCGCGCTTCACTCCTCCACCATCTGTGCACCCTTCCCCCTCTACACACCGCGTTCGACATCTACAATTCTCCTGATTCTCCAGTGGACGCGCATGTGGCGTCGCGCTTCGAGAACATTCAACAGCTGACAGTGCATGCGCCGTCGCGCTGTATATATACTCAAGGTCGGCGCTCGCTCGCTCAGTTGCCGCTCGTCGGTTGGTTTGTACGGCGCGTCGACGTCCAAGGTCGCGGTGAAATGAATTCCAACGAATCCACAAACACAATGATCGACGTCCCTTCGACCATCGCCGCCCTTTCGCATACGTGTGTACGTGTTCACTCATTTAACACCCCCTCCTACAAGCACGTTAACCAATTTAGCCATCGACCCAAGTAAGTCGCAATTTAACACCCCATTTCACAACCACGTCAACCAATTTAGCCATCGACCCAAGTAAGTCGCACTTTAACACCCCGTTAACCAATTATATGCTCCGCATCCTCCTCAGTGTTCCCCCGAGGGAAGCTGCGGGCAATTTTTTTTTCTCCGATATATCTGGGCGGGAGGGGGAGGGGGGGCTTTTTATGCACGTGTTTCGGTGCTTGATCGACTTTGACGCTTTTACTTCGCGGACGAACGGCGTGTCTAGGCTTTTTTTTATCGTTGTTTTGCACGTGTTTCGGCGTTCGGTCCGCTTTGACGTGCCAACCATCCATTCTGCTGCTGCGTGTGTTAGGTATTTGCCGTACTGTATTCTCAGGCCTTCTGTGTTCAGCCAGCGCTGCTATCTTATTATCTACGGATGCTAAAATAAATCACTGTTTTGGTTTGGTGAAGTTTGGCACACAGAACAAACAATAATCTGGCCCATGAATATCAATGTGGGCGGCATGCATATTTGTGTGCGGTGTCCTGCCGGGGAGTAACCGTTGCGTGACGAGAGCATTTACAGCGGTTCCTCCTTCCGTTGCTCCCTTACAAGCTTAAGATGAATACAGTTGCTCCCCCATTCTCGAACAAGTCGGCCATCTTGTTCCGCTTGGTCTTTTCGGAGAGTAACAGTCGGTCTGAAGGAGTAAAAACAGTCGTTGCTCCCATTTTGGCCATTTTTGGCTTAGAGTGTTGAATGCTAGTAATCAGCACTTGCAACACGCTTCGAGGCACTTCGAGGTATCGGTGTTTGAATCTTGCTCAGCAACACGCAAATAGCACTCACTTAGGTGCTGACCATGTCGACAACTTGTCTTTCTTCGTCCCTCAGTTTAGGAGGTACCGATGAAGTGTGTTTCACTGACCAAGTCTCATGTCGCTCGTCAGGTGCATGTGGCTTTAGGAGTTCGGGCCAAGCGTCACCTACATTGCTGGTAGCAACGTCATTTTTTCCGACATGGCTGCGTTTGGTCTGGGCGGTAGAAACGAAGCGCTAGCTTCATTGCAAGCACAAGCGTAATAATCCTTAGAGCTGGCGACTGGACTTAGTGGAGCAGGTGCAGGTGGGTCTGGACGTAGTTCATGGGACAACAAGGCTTTCTAGGCTTCGGTGCAGTGACAGTGACGTACGGCATCATCGCCACCACTCTCTATACCTTAAGCGCCAACTTGGGGGCTCCCATTAAGATTTAAGCACGCGCACACGAGTGAGAACGCCTGGAAGAGGCGTTCGCGCCCAGCAACGCGGGGGGGGGGGGGGGGGGAGGGGGGCAGGACCCTGCGTGCCAGTCACACCATCTCACGCGTCATGACGAAAACGAGGTCAAGCCAGTGAGCTCTGAAGACCACCAAAGTCATTTGGTGTATATAAATAGGTTAAAGTTTGTAAGCTGAAGAATGTACGCTCTGTGTTTCAGTGCTTTCGCGCCACGTGCTGTGGAGTGATAGGTCATATGTTCGATTACCCGCGACGGAGCCTTTTATTTCATATTTCTTTGCAATCTGTCAGCCTATACTTGTTAACGTCTTATCTGTGACGGGGCGTAAAATATGTCAGTGGAGCCATGGTCGACCCCTCTATCAAACACTTTTGTGTGAAAAAAATTGGTAACTTTCAATAATAACAAGCCAATTTTATGCGAAGCAGTCAGCTAGAAAAATATAATGCTACATTTTTCACTTCGACTCAAGTGTTACGACGTGAATCGACTTATTTGCGTAAGTGTAATAGACAGCGTTGGGAGAAAGCAGAGCCCGAGAAGTTAGCCGGGTGCGCGTCTTGTTTGCTACCTGGCACTGGGAAAAGGTGTAAAGGGGCGAAAAGACAGACAAAAGAGCACAGCTAAAGAAAGATAGACGGATATGTGGGTTGTAACATTTCAAAACCACCATATGATTACGAGAGACGCCGTAGTGGAGGGCTTCGGAAATTTCGACCACCTGGGGCTCCTTAACGTGCACCCAAATCTGAGCATACGGGCCTACAACATTTCCGCCTCCATTGAAAATGCAGCCGCCGCAGCCGGGATTCAATCCCGCGACCTGCGGCTCAGCAGCCGAGTACCTTAGCCACTAGACCTCCGCGGTGGGGCAAAGGGAAAGAAACAATTATGAGCACACTTGGGAGATAACATTCAGTCTACAGGCGGTTGCTCAGACATGTTAATTTCTCGTACTTTAGTAGCTCTTTAGTTACAATCTGTGCTCTCGAAGCATACACCAAAGGTCTTAGAATTTTGTCAACACAAAATGGACAAAACGCCAGTTGGTTCAAAGAATTCGGAGCGGGCATCGCTGAGCGTCATAGCGAGCGCGGCTATGACGCTCATTGTGTCTCCCACAAAAAGTCGTGTCTCCCACGACTTTTCTAGTGTGCACGTGTCTCGCCCAAGGAACTTATTCGTATTTGAAATTCCGCCAGCAACATCTGATCACTGAATTCATCACATGATTTCGGTTTCTGTAATACATGGTATATGCCGAATTTTTTTTGAAGTCGTCGTTAGTATGCATTTGAAAGCATGTAGGCTTTCATGTTCGAGAAGTACTTTGGTTTGGGCTAGTTGGTTAATAGTTCTCACAAAGAAAGGGCAGCGCAAAAACTCAGACTCAGAACTGTCCTTCCTTTTCCCGAGTTTTTGCGTTGTTATTTCTATGTGAGGCTTTTATGTTACCACGTTTTGGTTAGAAAAACATATTTTATAGTGGTCTCATTTATTGCAGGTCCTATAATATTTCCTTAAAAGCAGACAAAGAAGGACATAATACCACGCTTACTGTTACTTTGAAAGGTAAATGTGTGCTTCTCCTGTCAATCAAAATTTTTTTCATGTTTAGACTACATGAATGAAATAGTAAGCAATAGCCACGGTACCACGTTGGTAAATATGAGCAGCTTCATAGGGAGGGTTTTCAACTGATAATACAAGCTATATAAATCAAAAAGTGGTTGATCATACTGCCACAGTTCTGATAAATTCGCAACCCCTTATTTGGCGGATCTTGTGCGAGCGAAACCAAGAGCCACGATATACAAGCGATTCCCGCTGTACATTTAAAGCTGCAAACAGAGCGACTGCCGTTGCTGATGTGGCTATCATTGACACACATTACGTTTTGAACATCAGTCATCAATCATTCTCACATTATCGCTGCTGCTCACGTAATCACTCAAATAGACTTGATTATTCACGTCCCGCACAAAGTCTTAACAGACTAACAATAAAAAATCTTGCAAACAACGCGCTGTAGTATTTTCCAAGCATTAGTAACACTTTTCGTGGGTTAAATCGGAATCCATCACAAGAAAACGCGCCTGGCAATGCGAATGTTCATGTGATTCTGTGATTCTGGCGTAGAACACTGCCGTCAGTATCTGTATTTTTTTTAAGTTTTTCTGTGGCTTTGTGGACGACACCATTTCATTGACTGTGGCGATGGTCGTGGATTCGCCTGGGCTTCCACCGCAACCATCGACGTCATCTGCAGCTACCACGAGAAAGCTTACGGGCCACCCTAGTGATGCCGAGAGCGAGGACACGCTGATTTACTCTACGGCCAGTGACGAAAGCTCCGATGAAGGCGACTTCGTGCGTGTGACAAGGCGGCAGCCAAAAAGAAGACTAGTGATGCCATATCTATCAACAAGTAAGAATGCTACGAAGACGCGAGAGCCTATGATATACACAATTCTGTTTGCGCCGGTCGGTGCGGCTCATAGTTTCAACAGGCTCAATGGGCAAGCCACGTCTAGGTCTTTTGAGGAACTCACCCAGAGAGATTGCCGACGTGTGGACCAATGGCCGTAAGAATATCCTCGCCGTAGACGTCACTCAACGAAGCACAATGAAAGTGTTGAGCAACGTCAAGATGTTGTATAACATCAATGTTCGCACATACATACCTGGTGGTCGCGACTCTACTGCAGGCGTCATTTACGATGTCGACATTTCCATCTGCGAATGACTTTGCTGCTCTCATCAAACTGGTGTCTGCAGAACTTACTATACTGCAAGCTCGTCGCCTTGGCAAATCACGCTGCGTGAAGCTCGTGTTCAAGGTAGACAGCCTTCCATCGCAAGTCAAGGTCGGCCATTTTCGACACAAAGTGCGACACTTCGTACCGAAGCCCCTTCAATGCCGAAAATGTTATAGACTGGGACATGAGAGTGCTGTTTGTACAAACCTGGCTGTGTGCTCGCTATGCTCAGAATCACATAGCGCAGACGCTCGCCAGTGTTACGACCGTCATCATTATTGAAGTTTTTCGGCCTCTGTGAACGGGGCGAAAATATTTCGACGCATTCCAAGCAAGGGTGTGCCGTCAAGATGGGTTGAATTCCTCTCGGCAAAACCTGAACGAGGGGTTCGGGACTGGTTCGCGCAAAGAAAATGCACGAGCCAAAAAAGGCCATTGTGAGCTCGACTCAAGAAAGGCCATTGTGTTTGCTGCGAGTAAGGCTTTCGAGGCAGACAAAGAGGCAGCTGGGCAATTTTTGAGGTCACCGAGGATCTGGAAATCTCGGAACCAGCATGGTATTTGCAGTGCAGGCTGAAAGCTAAAGCCAAACTGGTTGTGGCTGCATCTTGCGAGGAGAAGCGGAGCCTTGGATATTCGCAGCTAAGCCCCTGCTTCTAGCAAACAACGAGGAATGGAATGTGGGGTTAAGGGAAATAAAAGGCACTATCTGCTGCAGCCCTTGCGGGAGCCCGCCTGGACGACGAGGGATTAGTCGACTACTCCTCCTTCCCACTTTCTCCATAAGATTGGCTGAATGGGGTGGCGTATTTTGACAGTGTGCTGGCACGCCACTACATTGTCCTACCCAAACACAGTCAGGCAAGTTTGACACGTGTACTGGCAGCGGGTTTTTCGAACCTCAGCCAGCTGCCACAAGAGTCTTGGAAACCAAGGTCAGCTAAGATCATCGGACGTGCGCGAAACTTGGTGACGTGTGCGAAACGCTGGTGCAGTGCGTTTGTGACTATGTTTGGGCATCCTGTAGTCTGTGCTCTCTCCACATGCATTGTGTGGTGTCTTTCCCCTCCTTCGTGGGTGGAGCACGTAGACCATGGAGCTCCCTATCGGCGGAAGCCGCGGACAATGCGCCCAGGGTTGGCAACGAGACGCTATATAAGCGGAAGACTTTTGTATATTCGAGGTTCTACAGTTCAACAGCTGTCATGTACAGTTCTGATCACTTGATCACCTCCTTTCTAATTCTCAGTTACTAACCATGTAAATAAATTATTGTCGTTTTTACGAGAGCCTCATCTGACTTGTTCGACGATGGGTCCTAGGACAGGGGCCCGCTACCAAACTGAGACCCGCAGGAAGCGGAGTCGCAACACCAGGCAGAACTTCGAAAATGTCGAAACTGTCGTGGCCCTCACGAAGCATCGTCGATAGATTGCCTAAGCATGAAAAAGATCGGCAGATCCCATGTACAGTGAGAATCGATGATATGCGAAGCACGAATGAGAAATGTTGATATGTCATTTTAAAATCAAAACAACGTTACGAGGTGGAGGCAAATGATGCCGTACATGACTTTCGTGTCATGATTATTATGTTTGGATGTGTCGTTTACCTTCATCCTCCATTCACGTCACGTGATACCAAATTTAGAATGTGTGGAGCTAGCAAAACGGCCGTGAGCACGCTATGGGCGTGACATGTTGTCATGTTCTTACATGACACGTGTGTTAGGATAATCATGTTTGCCCCAGTCATATATTTAGTCATCCATTGACGCCACGTAACATCACATTTGGTATATGTGGAGCTAGTAAAACTGCCGCGAGCGCATCATAAAGGGCCCAATATACTCCAATGTAGCACCGACGCGCGCACACGCTGGGCAAATAAATGCTACGTTAGCAAAACGCGAGCCCTCTATAGTATGCCGCCAGGCACGACCAGAGTCCGTCTGCACGACCAGACGGCAACCGGCGCGAAATGTGACATGCTGCCTTTCGGACCGATGCGTTACGCAGACAACACTGCTTTTCTCTCTTTTTGTGACGGAGAGACGCCGGACGCACTGAAGCGCGCATGCGTCAAAGCAACACAGCGTAACGCGCGCCTGCGAAAATATGGCAGGACCGGACCGGCGCCTGGCGTGGCAACGCTGGCGAGCACGTGCACCGCGTCACGTTGAAATGTATCAGCTTCTTGACTGTGGCATGTAGTCATGTGTTCACACGACACGCATCTAATGATTATCATGTTTACACCAGTCACATACCTTCGTCATCCATTGGCGTCACGTAATACCGAGTTTAGTACATGTGAAGCTAGTGAAACGGCCATGAGCGCATCATGAGCGTAGCATGTAGTAATCTTGTTACATGACACGCATCTCATAATTATCATGTTTGCACCAGTGACACACCTTCGTCATCCATTCCTGTACCGTAATACCAAATTTGGTATATGTGATGCTAGCGAAACGGCCGTGAGCGCATCATGGGCGTAGAACGTAGTAATATGTTGTTACATGACACGCATGTCATAATTTTCATCTTAGGGTCTGCCGCTGGTGTTGAACATGCAATAATGTCATACCATACAAGTTTTACAACAAGCCATGTGGACGAAATTACGGCAAGAGCTGCAGGTTCAAGAAATGTAATTGATGACAGTCATGACATAATTGTCATGATTTTCATGTTACGACTAGTCAAATACGTTCTTCATACAGTCATGTTATGTCATACCAAGTTTGGTATCGATACCATTATCGAAACGGCCAGGAGAGCTAAAAGTCATAGGCGGTTAGATAGATAGATAGATAGATAGATAGATAGATAGATAAATAGATTAATAGATAGATAGATAGATAGATAGATAGATAGATAGATAGATAGAGATAGATAGATAGATAGAGATAGATAGATAGATAGATAGAGATAGATAGATAGATAGATAGATAGATAGATAGATAGATAGATAGATAGATAGATAGATAGATAGATAGTGTGCCATCCCCTCTAGAAGAGTGTGGCCAGGAGCCATGTTTGCCTATCAAGTGCCGCCAACGGAAGTGGGGGGGAGACGCTTAATCCCCTAATAGGAGCCACTTCCACGTCTTGAAACCCCTTCATTATGGCCACATTAAACGGGCGCCGCTAACGACCTTCAGAGCGTCATTGGTCATCTTCTCTGTCGGCTCACGGAGAGAGTGAAAGCACCAGTCGTCGACGGAAGAAAAAATGCCAGGCGGTGGGCAGACTAAACCTACTAGCCCGAGCAACAGCACCGCTTTTTTGCGGGGACGTACTGAGTGCTTGTGAATGTTTGTTAAAATGTGACCCCAATTCCTGGTAATTAAAGTTACTTTTGTTTAAATGTTCACAAGTGTTCGACCGTTAACTGACTGGATAGCGGACGCTTTGACCCGTCAAATGCGAGCTGCGAGACCAGCATAGATAGATAGATAGATAGATAGATAGATAGATAGATAGATAGATAGATAGATAGATAGATAGATAGATAGATAGATAGATACGCTCAAAGTTGCTGAAGTTCGCTAAGAAATGTTTCGCATTTAAGAGGAAACGCGAGCGTTGAGGGAAATGGTCCGGGACGGCTCAACTCACTGGGAGGCTGTTGCCAAAATACGACGCCGGCGGTCTCGTCGCCGGAGGCCCCTGAGGAGGCCCAGTGCCGAAGCAAGGACTGCACCTCACCAAATGATCGCCGGCATACCACCTCAAGCGTCCAGACACGCCGACGACAAATCATCCAAGCTAGAGAAGAGCATCACCGGCTCGCCTGAAGCATGTCCAGCGCTGCCAACGGTAGACCCGCGGTTTGAGCCACCGCATCGCTCGTCTACAATCACTTCGGGACGAGAATGCCGTTATAGTCACGCTAAGGAAATCGGAGCCATGGTAAAGGCCCTTACGAATACCATTCGTATGCTCCTCACTAGCATTGACACTCCGGCTGTTAAGAGTGCACTTCAGTCAGTGGATGCGTTGAAGCCGGTGCTATCAAGTCTGGATAGGCACCATGACTCCTCCTCTGCAAGCCTTTCGTAAAGAAGTCAAAGGAGCTTCGATATTTCAGTGGAATGCGCCTCAAGCCCCGTATTTCTGATAGCCGACAATTTGTGTTTAAAAACCAGTTTGCAATTATGGTTATCAGTGAGCCACGGCTACACAATGCAATACGGCTATCCAGGTACGAAACCTTCAAGTTCGCTACCTGCAACGAACAGAGTAAAATCATTGTATATATCAGATGCGACCTTACCTATATCGAGCACCGTGTAGCACCTCACGGTGACAACAGTATGTCTGCTTGACCGTAAAACGTACAGACCTCCATTCACGCTGGTAGGTGATTTTATATAATCTTCAAGCCGTTTTGAACCTGAAAGACGGCGTGCACTGTTAACAGCCACACCTGGACCATGTATCATCACCGGAGATTTCAACGCTCACCAACCACTATGGGGAAGTCAGAAGACAGACCGTCGTGGAAGGCAAGTATTCTCCTTTCCATGACGATAGTTATAGCGCGAGAATAAAACGATGACACAGAGACAAGAAGGACACGAAGGATACGAGCGCTAGCCTTCGTGTCCTTGTCTCTGTGTCATCGTTTTGTTCTCGCGCTATAACTATCGTCATGCCATACCAACTAGCCCAAGCTGCCACACTTCTAAATTACATATTCTCCTTTGCTCTGGAGCAGCAGCTGCTTTTTGTAAACGACGGAAGCCCAACGTTTCTACGGGGAACGACATACCGCAGCTGCCGTGACCTGAAATTTGTGTCAAGAAGCCTAAATGGAAAGGTTAAGTGGTTCGCAGACTATGAAACTCATGGAAGCGACCACATAGCAACTTATTTGAAGATCAAGGGCCTCGAAAAACCGCAAAACTACGACACTTCGACTCGAATCGACTGGACAAAGTTCAGGTCACTGACGGAAAAGAGGTGTCAAAAAAATGAAGCGCCTCCTCTTGATACCCTCGAGGATATGATTAGAGGTGCTGCTCAAGAAGCGACTTGTCATATTGAACATACTACAAATCATTGTCTATATGAAGCGCAATCGGAACGGCTCAGAGCCATCCGTCGTCGTACGGAACGGAGATATAGGCGCACTAAATCCATTCACGACTTGATGGAGGCAAGGCGCCTACAGAAAAAAAAATCAGTGGCGAATCAATTCACCCCAGTACTTTCGCTGGAAATCTCTGTGCGAATTGTTGGATCCACAAAAGCCTTCGACGCAGACAAGGAGGATTGTTCGTGGCCTACGAACATCGCCACATCAACATCACCCCCTCAAGTGTCTGTCTCTCCACCAAGGCCGCACCGAAATTGAAGTAGCAGAAGATTTCTGCGTGAAAGTTGCCGGTCAGGCGTCTGTGTGCACCACGCGTCACCTAGAAAACGCTCCAGTCTCCAGAGATTCAAGAATGGACACCTTTTTCTCTCTAGAGAAACTCCAAGTGGCCTTGACGACATGCCAATGACCTTCATCGCCTGGTTAGAATGGGATCACGTACATGGCGCTTTGCAACCTCGGTGAAGCAGCCGGACGGGCCCTTCTATCCATGTGCAACGACTCGTTGTGCAACGGATTTGTCCCTCATTCGTGGAAATCCAGCCGCCTCGTCCTTGTGCTTAAACCAGGTAAATATCCTCTTGGCTTGACCTCTTATCACCCTATCGCGCTTACCAGCTGTTCCGGGAAAGTGATGGAGAGGATGATTTTGACTCTCCTATAAAGTGGTACCTGTAGCACCACGAGGTATACCCTGATGCTATGATGGGCTTTCGGCGTAGGCGGTCCGCAATTGATAACGTTATTGACCTGGTCTCGTCTGTGCAACACCAAAAGAGACGGAGACGTTTATATGGGGCGTTGTTCTTGGACGTGAAAGGTGCCTATGATAACACATCACATGAAGCCATTCTGGATGTCATGGAAAATGTTGGATTAGGGGGTCGGGTTTACCAATAGATCGACAGCTACTTGAAAGGCAGAACTTTCTTTGTACAGACGGAGAATGGTGCAACAACGCATCATTGCATTCGTCGTGGTGTGCCTCAAGGTGGTGTTCTTGGCCCCACACTTTTCAATCTAGCTCTCCTCGGCCTTTTTGACACACTTCCAGAATCAGTACATCTATCAATATATGCAGATGACATCTGCATGTGGTCGTCAGGCGTAACACGCCTTCATTTGTGTGCCCGGCTTCGGAGAGTGACTAGACTAGCGTCAAAGAACCTAGAAGAACGGTGACTAGAGTTGTCATCAAAGAAGTGCTCGCTTATAGCACTCACGCATATGCGATAAGTCCATATTTTCTTAAAATCAACAGACACACGATCAACTATGTGAAGACTCACCGATTCCTCGGAGTCATAATTGACCGCGACCTCTCCTGGAGTCCTCACATCACCCACATGAAAACTGAACTCACCATGATCACCCACGTGCTGAAGTTTCTTGCTGGGAAAACGTGGGGTGCATCGGTACAAGCAATGCTTCAACTCTACAATGTTCTGTTCCTCGGTTATATGCGATACAGCTTACCCGTGCCTTGCGGGATCTGAAGAACAAACTTGCGCGTCCTCCTGTCGATGCAAGCCCAAGCACTGCGAGTGTGCCTTGGTCTCCCGAGATGCGTGTCTACAGCAGCGACAGTCATCGTTGCGCGTGATTATCCAGTCAACGCATACATCCGCGTAGACGCTTTGAGAATGCACCTAAGACATTTCGCTCGGTTTTCATCTCATCACCTCGCCTCACTTTGAACTTCTAGGCCCCACTCAGCGTTCAGTGTAACTGTAGCTCAGCATTGCGCAGTTCTTCCATTGCACTTCACACATGCAGCATGGCCGCCGATACCATTATGGTGCCTACACCCACCCAAAGCCCTTCTTACAATTACTGGCATACAAAATAAGAAAAGTCGTCGCATTTAGCCCTGAAACAGGCCTCATTACTCTTCCTGCAAGAGAAGCACAACGGACGCCTTCACATTTACACGGATGGCTCTGTGTCTTCAGTAAGCTCAGCAGGGGCGGTGGTTATTCCCACGAAGCACATCGCAATTAAATTCATGACATCGCATTTGACGTCGTCGACAGCTGCAGAACTCGCCGCCATACGTGCAGCTCTGGAGTTTATAGTAGAAGAACCTTCGGGAATTTGGTCTATCTTCTCGGACTCGAAAGCAGCTCTTCTATATCTTATGTCACCCTTTCGCCATGGACCTAATGAACAGTTAGTAGCTGAAATAAGGCTTCTTCATCACCAAACAATCGAGAAACAGCACAGCATAGTGTATCAGTGGATGCTAGGTCATTGTGGTATATATATGGTAATGAACGCGCAGATAAGGCTGCTAGATCTGCACACGATGGTATCCAATACACAGCCATTCCGTTCTCAAGAACCGACGCAGCTACAAGACTTCGTTCGCTTGCACGTGACCTCACACTGGTACAGTGGAACTCAATGGTCTTCACAAAGGCGTGCCTGCATAATCTGGATCCCTATCTGCAGCTTCGTCTTCCCTCAAGGATATCTCGAGCTGAGGATACTCTTTTATGCCGCCTGTGGCTTGGAGCGGCCTTCACGACCACATTTTCCTATCTCATTGAAATGGCCAGCTCTTCTGCATGTACTTACTGCAGCTGCGAAGAAACCATCGCGCACCTTCTATGTGAGTGCACCCATTTCAACGCGCCAAGAAAAGAACTGACTGCCACTCTAGATCGACTGAATGAGTGGCCTTTGTCGGAACTAAGGATTCTGGGTCATTGGCCAAGGCCATTCTCAGCCCAGAAGACTTTGAAAGCTTTGCTGCGCTTTTTGCGGACAACTGGCCTCAGAGACAGACTTTAGTGTCTTATACTCTCTGATGCGGCCTTTTCTCTGTCGCTATTTTTTGTAATTTCTCTCTCTCTCTCTTTGCAACATTTATTTTTATCATCTTTTATTCCCCTCAACCCTTTCCCCCAGCACAGGGTAGCCAGCCGGACTAAGAACTGGCTAACCTCCCTGTCCTTCCACTTAAACTTTCTTCCTCCTCCTCTTCCTCCTCCACGTAGCCTAATTAGGAAAATACAACGCGCGTAATGTTCAAGGTACTATGCCTAATGCTCTCCCTTGCATAATGTTTTCGTTTTATTCATTTTTCGCTAGCTTCATGTGTAAGTGATGCATGCACAATATACAACTACGTTTTAGAGCATAGGTGTTCCCAAGGTGATTGGGGAAGCATAAACGCTGCAATGTGCCTGTGTGGCTACAATAAAAGGCAGAAACAATGTAGAACAACAAGGAAACTTGAAAAGTTCAGAACTAGACAGTGTGTGTTAAAACGGAAAGTCCTCTGAGTAACCTTGGGCGATAAAAAGGCAGAAAAGTGCACCAGAAAACAAAAATCTAGGGGACCTTAAAGCTTCGTCGCCTTTAGGAATTGCACGTGATAGCGATATCCTGTTCCTAGTGCGTATGCCAAGAACTTAGTTCGTGAAACCTTCTCGAACTTGCTATGCACCCACTGCGTGGCCTTGAGGGAATATGCGCATTAGTGTGTGTGCCTTTTGTAGAGTGTGACTGGCATTAAACTACGAAGCCATCATAATAATCGCATTTTCCGACGCCCGCTGGTAATTGGCGCTTGTACCACGCAATACTGCTGACGTATTTCGTGTTAGTAAAGCAGGAAAGCTACATTCCTTGCATTTCCAAGCAGAGAATTTTTTTTTTCACTGTAGTCACAAACAGACGCGTGGCCGTGTCGTAGAATATCCGCTTGCCACGCGAATGACCCGGGCTCCATCCCCACTTGGATGCAAATGACCCTGGTTCAATCCCCACTCTAAAGTTGGATTTCAGGCGTGGAGCTCCTTAAGACGTGGATCGTGCGTCTTCGATGTGTGTAGTAGGTGGCCACCTCTCGTTTAGTCTTCAGAATGTCCTCTAGATGGCGGTACTTGTATATGATAAAAAGCTGCGAGATAGCGGTACGTGCAGGGTTCCATATAGATAAACGGACATACATACGGACATATATCAGACAGATATTCTTCAATCAATCTGTTTGTCTGCAGACAGATGGACAGACGAATGCACGGGTGGACGCTTCGCCCAACTCATCATCATTCACTTTATGGATATCCTGTTATTTTTCATCATTAAATTTATGTGCCTAGTTCTTAACTTTTCGGAGACGCATAAGATGATTTTTTTGCTCACAACCAACCACATCAACGCCGATGCCGTAATTTAGGCGAAACGATCTATTTAACGCTATTGCCTTTAATCGGGAAATCCTTAAGCTGCTCCTTCAAAAGTTGAATGCGATAGCAATATTTTGTGTCCATTATGCGTACTTCAAACCCTTTGTGCGTGAAATCTTTTCGAACTTGCCATGCACCCACTAAGTGGCCTTAATAAGTAACGTGTGTGCCTTTTGTAGTAGGTGACTGGCACCGAACAATAAAATTATGATAATCGCATGTTCTCCCGCTCGATGTAATTGTACGCTTGTACCACGCCTTATTACTGTAATATTTCATGTTGTATTGTGATGATTTTATACAGGGCGCGTTTGTTTGAGAAGCATAAAAGTTATTTCCACTGCATTTCTAAGCAGATGAAGTTACTTTCGCTGTATTCCCAAACTGACACGTGGCTGTGTCGTAGAACACCAGCTTTCCACCCTAATGATTCGGAATCAACCCCACTCAGACCAAGAATTTTTATTATTTCCTTTATTTGCATCGTCCTAGATCGTTCAGTCACGCAAAAGTAAATGATTTTTCGCTCACAACTAACGACTCCAACGCCCACGCCGGAATTTCGGCGAATCGAGCTCTTTAACGCCATCGCATGAATATGTTTCTGGCTACCTCTGGGTGACAACACAGCGTATCGCCTGCTAGAACACGCGACAGACAATTAAGTAGTGTGTTTATTACCGACCAATTTGGATTTGGGAAAGCTTCGAGAACAAGTCGCCGGGTGCAACTATAAAGCCACATGGTGAAAACCGGCCCACAAAACTCTCACACCCTTCCCCGCTGCCTGTATCGTCTGCTGGCGTGATTTCGCCGATCGATCATGATGTACCATCATATACGTCATTACTATTGTCACCCGGTGGCAACGACTCAAGAGGTTTCCACAAGTATGCCGCGAGCAACGACTCTAGAGCCACCGTTAAATAGTAGCCTGCTGTCACAAGAGTGGCTAACGGGCAATGGTGACCATCACGCGACTAATTTAGCTGTGCTAAAATAATTTAGAGATTGGCTGCAGTGGTGACGTCGCTTAAGTTCGAGGGTTACCTTCAAATCACTTTAGATAATTTTAATGTCACAAGGTGTGGCGTATAGCGCAGGATTACCAGCGTCAACTTCAAAATTAAAATAAATTGCCTTTCAAACTTTATTCGCTCTTAAGGTTTGGTAGATGATTTACGTTCACGAAAATTAGCCGCACGGGCTATATAAACTTAGAAGTTATGCAGCAGCCCTTTAAGAACAAAAAGATGGCTTGGACAGGTTACAATATATAAAAGACACGTAACTATTTGTCACCTGGAGCGACGGAATAGACACCAATAGATGGAAACATAGCCTAGGATGAGAGATGGTTTGGTGAGGCACTGAAATCAATAAATTTAGAGGACTAAAACAGCTTGTGAAACAGGGGGCCATTGCTGATTTTTAGCTTGCTCTGGAATATATTATTATGAAAATCACGATGACGACCAGGCTTGTGTCACTCGAGCCTACTTAAGCAGAGGTCTGTCTATTTTCTGATAGAACAAAACTCTGTTAGCGAAATTTATATGAGAGACATGTGCAAGCGAAAGTGGTCACGTGGGTGGTTTTGAAAAAAAACAGATAACCCATATCTGTGCGAAAATTTACTCTTGCTATAAAACAATGAATTAGATGTGCCGCTAACTCAAACCTTGTCTTTTACAGATACATAAAAAGCCCCGTGGTTGTGTCATCACTGCTCCAAACCGGACGCTGCGTTAACGAACGCGTAAGGGAACATGAGCGGTCAATTAAAGTTAATGGAAACGGGCATTTGCATGCGCATCGTCAAGCTCGCGCATGTTCACCAATTTTCGGAAACATTAAGATATCGGGTAAGGGCAGTGACACCACTGCCCGCGAACTGACGGATGCTTTTTGTGAGAGTAATGCGTATATTAGTGAGAGGTCTGTTTCATTATTTGATAGTGAGCGTAAATTTTTGCGGCACACCTTTTGTAATCTGTTTGGTCGGGACTACGTGACCACGTTTGCACATGTCTGTTTTATGAATCTATATCGATGGGTGACGGAACATAATAGCTGAAAGTTTGCGTCATTACACCATATGGTTAGGTAGCGCACTTTTCACAAAAGCAGCAGGCACAGGAAAGATACGACACTCGCTACATGACAAGACATTACGACATTTACAGGGACACTGCTGTTCCTGTAAAAAAGCGCGCTACTTAACGACACGGTGTAACGATACGTCCCCAACCAGCCCAGCTCACATACTTATTGAAAGTTTGCGCTTGTCCCTCTTCGTTCTTTCCGTGTTCCTGTTTTTTTTTTTACACGCATCAGTTTACCTTGAAGTATGAATCAACACATACAGCTGCAAGTTTTCTTGATGCCCAATAATTAGGTCAGTTTTGCGATGATCACAGGGTAAGAATATAATTGGTTCAAGTTTACCCGAAATGTTTATTTGCGGTGATACCAGACTATTTGTCAAAAGTGGTAATTCGAATAACGTTAAGGTTCAATTTCTTTCAGAGGCTGCACACCGTCTTCTTATGTGGAGCCTCCCAGTTTTTCACACTCACACAGGCGGTGGCACCGAGCAACTTAAATTTCTTGTATTGTACGGGAGTGACAAGTGCCTTCTGCTAGCTTATAACCATAATTCAAGTAAGTATTGATAGCAGTGTTTAGAAATTTAGTGCATCTTTGCCTGCTGCTTGTAGTGGGTGGTTGTGGGGTTGTTGCATAAGAAATAAATGATATAAATGTGTCTGCTTGCTAAATAGTTATTGTTTACAAATTCTTGTCTGCAGCACTTGCGGTGTCGGCCAATCAGTGTCTTCATTTGCCCGCAATCATGGGACCGCCAATAAAATGTTGCATTTCAACAATTTTCCCACCTGCGAATGCTGGCCGCGTAAACGCGTTGAAGTTCTTGCAAATGAGTTGCGTACCTTATCAAACGCCTTACTTTGATTGATTGATTTGTGGGGTTTAACGTCCCAAAACCACGATATGATTATGAGAGACGCCGTAGTGGAGGGCTCCGGAAATTTTGACCACCTGGGTTCTTTAACGTGCACCCATATCTGAGCACACGGGCCTACAACATTTCCGCCTCCATCGGAAATGCAGCCGCCGCAGCCGGGATTCGAACCCGCGCCCTGCGGGTCAGCAGCCGAGTACCTTAGCCACTAGACCACCGCGGCGGGGCTAAACGCCTTACTTTCCACATTACGTTTAAAACGCATGAAGTGTATACGGATTACAAGGCAGACAGCTTGACGTTGGAGCTATAGCTGCCAAGATTCAACCAGGTGACGGTTAAAGCATTTTGCATAATTCCTTTCAGTTAGTGCGAGCCTGTCAAGCCACCACTGTGGCTGTCGCCGCATAAATATAACAACATTCGTTCCTGATTTTGACGTTCTTGTTGACGACTATTAGTTCGACACACCTAGTCTATTAGCACCCCGTCAGAAGCTATGGCCGTAAGAGTTTGACACTCTCATATTTACCGAAGTGGGTTGACTACCAGTGTGCTACTCACTCTTGACGTGGCCTTCAAGAAGGAAACCCATACAGGTTATCGGGTCTGTCTGGCTATGGAAAAGCTTCAAGACCTATGGGACCCATGCATCAGTAGTTGCTCGCATATGCAGGAGATTTTCTATAGACCTACCATCTTCGTCCTTGTTGACTGCCGCAGACTCATGTAGGCTCACGGAGGGAGCAGGTACGTTGATCTCTACTCAGCATGAACGCTGTCAAGAGGGGCTATCCTTCCCGAGGCTAGGCATGCCTCTTCATTATGTCACGAAGTAGTTAGGAAACACTGTAAATGCTTCAGTGCGTCTACTAGGTTGAATTGCACCTTCTACTCTATCGTTACTTGTGTATACGAAGCAAAACACGAAAGTCAAGAAAGACAGCAGCAACGGGGAAAATCTGTGGCTTCGTAGAAGCCTCAGGAAGTGAAGATTAGGTCAGCCTTTCATGAAGGAAGGTTTCACTCAAGAGTTGCCTTCTCGTAATGAAAATCATTTCTAATATGAGAATTCAATCCACAGCACAACTGTTAGCAGTACAATACTAGATTATGCAAACCGATACTACGTATTTTGTTGTTTTTTTAATTGAAAAGTAGTACAGCGGGAACGTGCTAAGGTTTCGTCCTCACAAAGTACTGCCACCATTTCACGCAGTTCAGCTTTGCACGGCAATCGGATTAGTTGAAACAAGCGGGATTCTGAAAGGCCCCTATCATTTGTGTAGGTGAAGGGCTTCCATTAGGAAAGGCAACCCTGGAACGTCATCGTGCGAGACATTGACCATTGTAAACTGTCTTCGGGCCCATGCAGCAAGTAGCATTAGTAAGTATCAAAAATAATGCCCCATTATCGAAGTACTGAAGTGCACACTAGGTGTCTCTGCACACTTGGTATCTCTGCAGAAATTCGCACCACCTGCGCATTTCTACAGCCTGTTCATTTTGTGGCTGGTTATGCTGCAGCTGATCATGAATTATTCCTGAAGCTTTTGCAAAGGGTGGACCGTTTTCAAACATCCACACATTACGCAATTAAAGTGCTGAACGCTTGGTCTGACCCTGACTTCTATGCACTATGCACAGTTATACGTAATTAATCGGACTTCTCACCTAATATGACACAATTATAGAGTATTTTTTTCCGTAGAAGCGTAACTGCTGCAGAGTCTCTGTGCTATAGTAGTTGACTGCAACGCAGCAAGCCTTGATTTAATCTTCATTTGAGCACGGTGTTTTGGCGTTACCATCAATCAGGAGTTTTTACTCGGAGGAAAGGCCGGCGACGTCGACACCGAAGTTTCTGCGAGACTGGCTTCTTATAGTATCTATTCTGTGTCACGTACAGTTCATATGAAAATCTATGAAACGCTTTAAGATTTTTGCTGCTCTTCTTGAAACTGTGTGCACTCGACAAGCTCTCGACAATATGCAAGCTCGTTGACGACTATTCATCATTTCTCACTTGCGAAACGGTAACTTCCATGCTCAATGCTCTAATCTATCATCACTGGCTAGCTAAGCTGCAAAAAGTACAATCACATTTCATTAGATGGTGAAAAATTGTAAACTCACAGTTGTCGAGAGTGACGTTGTTCATTCGTTCAAAATTTTATTCTTTCGCTTCGCAGGGTCTTCAAGCGACACCACGAACTCTAGCCTTCCGTTTTGTATGTTGTGGATGCCAGAACCGCACATCAACCAACCGCCGCTTTGCTGTGTCTTCCTTTTCCTCATTCTGTGTGAGCAAGGTACTCAAGTTTTCAATCAATCATGCATTGCAGAAAAAGAAAGCAGTACTCAAGTGGTTCAATAAAGTTGAATACTTTTATGGTACGATGTGGACCTTCTTTGCTAAGTGGTTAAAAATTAGCTATTCAGGTGTCCGTAAGTGCGCCTACGTGACGTAATGACGTGCACATGGGTCGACTTCCTTTGCTAAGCGGTTAAAAATTAGCTATTCAGGTGTACGTAAGTGTGCCTACGTGACGTAATGACGTGAACATGGGTCGACTTCCTCCGACGACAATTATGTGCGTGATGTACAGTTTTAGTAAACTTTGAGGACCCTTCACGTAGAGGTGTGGACGTTGAGAACACACACAGTCAGCTGCGGCACAGTTTTTTGTCTTCTGACACTTCCATCATACCGCCAGTTAGAGTGACCTAGAATATGGGGAGTCTCCAAAGCGCCGGCTTCCACGTGGACCTATTGCGGGGAACTTCCGCGCTGCGCCACTGCTGCGTCGGGCCCGTGGGCTTACCGTGCTCGGAAGGGCGCGAAAAACGAGGAGCGTCTGCTGCGCGCGTTAGTTTTTGCGCTGTATTTGCACGCAGGGCCCATGAAGTATGCTCAACTTTAATAATGAGGTGTGGAATCGAGCTCACCCATCGTCCAAAGTTGTGTTAGTGCCTGGCGCAGCTAGGGAACGCAAAACGTGATCTTTGAAATGGCATCAACGTGGTCATGTTCTCGTGCTAGAGTTCGAATTCGCTAATTTTGTAGCTGTGCGTGCACAAAAACGCATAACATGAAAGAAAAAAAAACGAAAACAACCAGAACCGCACAGGAAAGCGAGTAATGAAAGCGTGCATGCAAGAAAAATGAGTAATGAATAAAGTAAATTACTTTTTTAGTCAGGTGAAATACTTGCGTGAAGTGGCTGCTTGGCTCACCCTTACGGGCTTTTTATTCACGGTCGCCGGTAGCTCGCGACCGCAAACGCATGGTCTATTGGATAACTTGCTAGCCTTGACTACTACTTTATAAGAACATAGAACAGATAGAAGAGAACACGGCTGTATCACCGCAATATCTTTCAACTTATTCCGTTTTTGACCTAATAGCGTACATCAACAAAGTTTGTCATGCTTCAAACTTGTTTTCAATTCAGACATTCAAAATACCAGTGCCAGAATAGCACAATTTATTGCATATTTATACAATAAACACGTAATATGGAAATTCCCCTGAAATATATCAGCACAATGGTAAATTAAAGATACTAACAGCCGTACTCTCGCTGTGCGAATTACCTTACTGTAACTAAATACGTCGAGCAACAACAGATGTAAATATGTTCCGTCACCTCAGGAAATTGTTGAAATATGTATTTCCCCCATGCCACAGATTCTGCGTTGGGCCAAAGGGAATTGAAGGCTTCGATCAAGCAAATCTTTTGCACAGGGCGATTCACAACAGAACCGTTGGCGAGACGGATGGAGCAAGTGCGCACAATCTTATCATTCCCTAGCAATAGCTCAAGCACTCTGCCCATTTTCCATGACGTCACTGGTGCCATGTGTTCTTGCAAGAGCACCACATTACCAACTTGGAGCTTTGTTGTTGGGCATGTCGAGCGATTGTGTACCGACCGTAGCAATAGCAGGTACGCTCGTTTCCATCTCTTCTAGAGTTCCACTGTTAGACGCTTGCGATGACGAGCCTTTCGTTGCAGATCAACGAATACGTGAGGCTGTGATGGTCACTGTTGTGGCAATGATGTGCTGCGTTTACCGAGCCAGAAATGCGAGGGAGTTAAGAGCTGTAGCTCGTTAGGCTCACTTCCAAGATAGTAAGGGGTCTGCTGTTGAGCGCAGCTTCAACCTCACACAGCACCGTTGGGAGGCCTTCCACGTTAAAGCCCAAACTCCATAAGCGCGAAAATGCCCGCGACAGCGACGAGCGACGCTATGAGCGACGAAACATGGCGTTCGCGCGACGTGTCGCGTGCTCGTTTTCGCGCGATCGCTCGGTTCTCCAGATTTGGAAACCGTCGCTCATTGCCCGGAAGTGCTGGGCTCAAGCAGCCAATAGCGAAAAACCGGAAAAGACGAAGACTACATAGGTGCACGTGACCCTGCCCGAGTCACGTATGCGCAACAAGAAATAACGCAATGTTTATTACGCATGCGCATATAAAAATGCTGCAAGGCCATAATAAACACTTTCCGTTCCATTACACAACAATATATCTTATTTTTAAATTGGAAACCACTCGCTACGCGGCTTTCTTGGTGCGAGTTGACGGCCTCATGCCATTGGATTGGATTGGATAAACTTTTATTTGGTCCTCCAAAACACAGATCACTGTGTTGCGGGCAGCTCCCACGTGGGGACTGAGATGCCAAGCTCCTCAGCCGCCTCGCGGGCTTGGCGGACAGCCCAGAGCTGATCTGCCAAGGATGAGCTGCGGATTGCCGCCTCCCATCTGGCAGAGGTGATGTGCGATAAATGAGCGAATTTGGTGCACTGCCAGAGCATGTGTTCTAATGAAGCTATTTTCCCACAATGTGGACAAAGATTACTTGGGTATAGGTCAGGGTACATGATGTGTAACATTTTCAAAGTAGGGTACATCCGCGTTTGCAAAAGCCTTAATGAAAGTGCTTGGGGCCGGGTTAGATTTTTGTGAGGTGGAGGGAAAATCCTTCTAGACAGGTAGAAATGTTTAGTGAGCTCGTTATATGTTGTAAGAATTTCCTGGTTATCCCCTTCACCGCTAGAACGCATCCCAGGGGAGGCGCGGTTGGAGAGTTCTCGCGCCGCCTCGTGTGCTGCTTCGTTGAGATTGGGAGGGGAATCGTTGATTTGTCCAAGGTGAGCTGGGAACCAACTCAGAAGATGATGTGTTATGTTCTTGCCTTGCAGTATTTTCAGCGTTTGTTCACAGACCGTCCCCTTGGCGAACGCCCGTAGTGCTGCCATGGAATCACTGTAGACCACTTCAATGTTATCCATCTTGAGTGCTAAGGCGATGGCCACTTGTTCCGCAATGATTGGGTCTTTCGTCCTGACCGTCGCTGAGTTGACGACATGGCCAGCCCCATCGACTACCACTGCCACAAACGCTTTCCCATTGGCGTAGGAAGCCGCGTCAACAAATACCACCCCTCGTTCCTCATTTGAGACTTGACGAAGTATAGTCCTGGCCCTCGCTACTCTTCTTCCGACGTTGTGTTCTGGATGCATGTTTCTCGGTATAGGAGATACCGTGATAGTCTCCCTGATGTTGTCAGGGATATCATTGTAATTGCGTCTGATTGCTATTGGGTTTTGGCCCAGCTCCTGCAGGATCATTCTCCCCGACCTTGTAGTAGATAACCTTGCAAACTGTGCTCTCTCTTGGGCTTCTGCTATTTCTTCGAGCGTGTTGTGTATGCCAAGCTCAAGCAGACGCTCGGTGCTGGTATGTATGGGTAGGCCCAGGACCTTCTTGATAACTTTCCTGAGGAGCACATTCAGTGTCTTGGACTTTGCTCTTGACCAGTTGTGCATTGCTGCCTCGTATGTGAAGTGACTTAGAACAAACGCATGCATCAACTTGATGAGGTTGTCTTCCTTGATCCCAGGCCTCATGCCAGCAACAGTGGAATTCGCTCGCCGAAGCCGTCGCGTGAATGAGGTTTGCCTGCGCTAGCGACTGATCGCGCGACGCCGATCTACGTCGCGTCGCTCGTCGCTGTCGCGTGCATTTTCGCGCTTATGGAGTTTGGGCCTAAGACTACTGCGTCCGAGTGACTTTTTGAGGGGAGATTTTGTCGTACGAATAAGGCGCTTCCACCATATATTCCACCTTGGAACGCATTCTGCGATAAGCAGCGGTGATACACAGCTAGACGTAAACGAACCAGATCTCCCTTCCGCACCACACAAACACGTTCTAAGCGCGGTGAGTCAATGCAGCATTACGTTGCAGGGACATAGTATTCAATATCACCAAAGTTGTCGCATTGTTGGCTAACAGCCTAAAAAATATCAGGCGTATAGCAGTCGCCCGCCGCTTTGCCGCAGCTTCCATCGCCGGAAAGACCAACGGGTCTGGCATGACAGCGCCGCGGCATGGACGTTCACCGAAAAAAGTCCTCACTCCTCGCATATATTGGCGCGGCACTTTGGACACTCCCCCATTATCTAGTTCCCTCTACGCGAGTGTCAGCCATCTCAAGCGTGCTCAGCTGTTATTCCCCCAAGTAAATGAAAACTGCGTCATTGAGATGCACTTAACACCTAGTGCTGCTTGGTAATAATAAGAATCTGGTGGTACCTCTGAAGTCGCCGATTTTCTCCCGCGCGACACTATTTTACGCCATAAGGCGCCCCACGTGTGCTTCTTAGTGACCGTGGCAAGACATTTATGTTGCATGTCCTTGCGTCCTCCAGCCCTCTAACACCATCTTAAAGACCACATCAACGTATCATCCGCAAACTAATGATCTCGCACAGCGTTTTCATAGAACTTTGTTCGACAATATCTTCATATACGTTCAACCGGATCACAAAAAAAAATTGGCACAGCTCACGCATAGTGGGAATCGATGATATGCGAAGCACGAATGAGAATTGTTGATATGTCAATATAAAATCAGCGCAACGTTACGAGGTGGAAGTAAATGATGCCGTACATGACTTCCGTGTCAGAATTATCATGTTTGGATGCGTACTTTACCTTCATCTATTCACGACGCAAGATACCAAATTTAGTATACATGGAGCTAGCCAAACGGCTACGAGCACGCTACAACCGTGGTATGTTGTCATGTTCTTACATGACACGTGTGTCAGAATTATGGTGTTTGCACCAGTCATATATTTCTTCATCTATTGACGTCACGTAACACCAAGTTTGGTATATGTGGAGCTAGCAAAACGGCCACAAGGGCATCATTAAAGGCCCAACATACTCCAATGTAGCGTTGACGCACGCGCACGCTGGCCACAACGACGCCACGTTAGCAAAACGTGAGCACGCTATCGTCAGATGCCAGGTGCGACCAGGGTCCGTCGGCGTGGCCCAACGGCAACCAGCGCGAAATGCGACATGCTGCATTTCGCGCTGATGCGTTACCCAAACTACACTGCATCTCCCTCTTTTCGTGAAGGACAGACGCCTGACGCGCTGAAAGGCGTATGCGTCAAAGCAACGCAGCGTGGCGCGCGCCAGTGTGTATATGGCAGGACTAGCGCCTGGCGTGGCAACGCTGGCGTGACGCAACGAAATGAACGCCGGCGAGCACGCGCAACACGTCACGTCGAAATGTTTTGGCGCCTTGACTGCGGCATGTAGTCATGTTCTCACATCACACGCATCTCATGATTATCAAGTTGCACCGTCCATTGGCGTCACGTAATACCAAATTTGGCATATGTGAAGGAAGCGAAACGGCTGCGAGCGCATCATGAATGTGGCATGTAGCCATGTTGTTACATGACACGCATGTCGTCATTATCATGTTTGGATGTGTCATATACCTATGCCGTCCGTTCGCATCGCGTACTACCGAGCTTGGTGCATGTGAAGCTAGCGTAACAGCCACAAGCGCATCATGAGCGTAGTATGTAGTCATGTTGTTACATAACACGCAACTCATGATAATAATGTTTGCACCAGTCGCATAACTCCGTCATCCATTCACGTACCGTAATACCAAATTTCGTATGTGTGACGCTAGTGAAACGGCCGCAAGCACATCATGAGTGTGGCGGTTAGTCATGTTGTTACATGACATGCATGTCATAATTTTATGTTAGGGTCTGTCGCTTTTGTTCACCATGCAATCATGTCATGCCATACCAGTTTTACAACATGCCATGTGAACGAAACCACCGTAAGAGCTGCAGGGTCACGATATGAAATTATGACATTCATGACATAGATGTCAAGATTTTTATGTTATGACTTGTTAAATATGTTCTTCATACAGTCATAATACGACATACCAAGTTTGGTAGCGATATCATCATCGAAACGGGCAGGGGAGCTGAAAGTCGTAGGCAGATAGATAGATAGATAGATAGATAGATAGATAGATAGATAGATAGATAGATAGATAAATAGATAGATAGATAGATATATAGATAAATAGATAGATAGATAGATAGATAGATAGATAGATAGATAGATGCGCTCAATGTCGCCGAAGTTCGCTAACAATTGAGTGCGGACGCGCGAAGATCGGCTCCTGCTTTCAAGAATGCTTTCATGTGGTATTCACGAATTTGTCGCCGAGTTTTCGGTCCCATCGTGTGCCTAAGTTCTCAAGAACTCAGCAGATACCACCTTTGTGCTGGTGAGTGGACTTTAAAACCGTTTTTGGGGCATTTTTACACGGCAACGCCACCGGGGGATTTAAGCCTAACAACCAAGGAGGTGATTGTCGCCGATGCGCCGACCCGGCGCCAACGTGACGCAACGCTCTGCGCGTTCCAGAACCTGCAACTGAGAATGGAATACCAAGTAGATGGAGAGGACATCTCTCCAGAGGTTTGCACGGAAGACATGGGTTGGAAGGAAGCCGAGACGAGACGCTCAAGGAATAAGCAAGCCATGGTTAGCGTTCCTGCTGCCAAGGTTTCGACCAAGGCTGGCGTTGCGGGGAACGCTCGAACCAGTCGTAGTAGGTATGATACCAAGCATACAATCGTGCGAGCTGGACGTATGCCGCCACTACCCAAGGACTTCAGCAAAATCGTGCTACGACCACGTGGAGGATTAAATATCTCGAGAATTGGCACTGGAGCCGTGGAAGACGCGATAGTACTGGCGGCCGGCATCAAAGAGGAGGAGGCCATGCACGACACCATCTGTTCCAACTTGCAGCAGAACATTGGAGAGTTTTAGTACTGCGTACGCTGCGTACGTGGCGGCGTTGCGTACGTAAGGACGCCACGTTCTGCGTAGTACGCATGCACAGACCGCAACGCGCACGTATCGCATTACGTACGCAGCCGCTACACACGCACGCATGAGATGCGTGCGTGCATACGTATGAGGTGATCAAGCCGCTCTCGAACAAGTTCGCGACAGCGCGAGACTTCGTTTTGCAAAATGGCGGCATCGAAGGCAAGCACCGACCGGCTCTGTGGCTTAAAATATGGCCATAATCTGGCTATCACACTTGGATTGGCTCACATTGGCTGTCAACAACACGTACTTTTATTTTGATCTACCAGATGACGCAACACGCTTCACGCTCGTTACGTACGCGGGTACTACGGCGTACTAAAAGCCGATTAGTGGCAAACGACGCCACGTAACGCAAGGCGCTTGCGTGATGCGTACGTAGCACCATTCCGCAGTACTAAAACTCTCTATTATGGTGGCGAGCACTCCGGACGATGAGAGAGCTTCAAGATACCTCAAGGTCAAGCAAATTGACATTGGAGGCAATGTTTTCGAGGTTAGCGTGTACGCCACGGCACCCCACGATACTTGTAAATGAGTGATTCGCGGGATCCCTGTAAGCGATACTCAGGACATTTTGACCCGAAAGATTGTGAACGCGAACAACCCGCTCGCGCTGCAGGCCAAGAGAATCAATGACACCGGGACAATCATCAGAGCGTTCGAAGGACACAAGGTGCCCAGATTCGTGAGATATGGACCTTCACTTTTGCAGTGCTCCCTTCACCGCAAGAACATCGATATTTGTTACGTCTGCGGAAAGCTGGGAATTCGGTCTGACGTCTGTCCGAACCCAGCTGAAACCATCTGCAGAGGCTGCGAGATCAAGAACCCAGATAGCCTGCACCAGTGCAATCCAAGATGCAGGCTGTGTGACAGTCACCATCCCACGGCAGACAAAGAGTGCAAGAACAGGTTATTAGTGCCATACGTCGACAGATGCAGACGTTGGGAAAGATCGCGAGCAGCCGCAGAAGCCCAGGACGCATCAATCACATCGAGTCCGGACATCAACGACAAGCAGCTTATTCCTGCCTACGGGACCCAGAGCATCCAGACTACTCAAGAACAGCAAAGGCGGCCCCACTCCAGGGCGAGGTCGCGTTCCAGAAGAGGTTCTAGACCCAAGGCCCGCTCCCAATCACGGGGGCGCTCGAGTTCTCAAGGTCACCATCAGGGTCGGGATAAGCCTGGGCGGCACCCGAATGGCCAGCTGCCTGGCGTTCAGTTCGAGATCACGGATTCCCACCCCGGGAGGACGCCTGCAGTTGCATTTAAAGGCAGCTGGGCTGAGCGAGTGCACTACGGCGCGGCAGAGGTGATGACAGGTAAGCTGCCAGAGCATGATAGAATTGCAAAAGCTAGAGCAAGAAAACGCGAGACTTACAAAATCGAATGAGAGGCTATCAGCTGAGTTAAAGGAAATGAAAATTCTTCTCACTAAGCTAACCAGCGCGCAGTCTTCACAGCCAATGCCTCAGCCAGTCGATGTCCCTGTGGCTGAAAACGCGGGGGACTCGAGAACCACAAAAAAGAGGGCATTCATGGCAGAACACGTGGAAGCCAACCAAACGAGCATGTCAGATATGAAAGAGGTCCTTGACACGCTCAGCAAAGTAGTAGCCAATCTTAGCGAGCAGATGGGTAGGCTACAGTCAAGCGTGGCGGCACTGGAAGAGCATATGACTTTGCGCATTACAAAGGTCGAAGCATATCTGCACAATACAGCAAGGCCTCCTCATGCACCAAACTCACCCCTTCGGCCACCAATACTAGCGGTACAAAACCATGCCATACAGCTGCAGCATCAGGCTCTGGCCGCCCATGTAATAACCATGATGGCAGCGCTACGTGAAGCATTTCGTATCTGGCAATGGAACTGTAGAGGTTACCTTAAAAAGAAGGCAGCCCTACAGCAGTATATCAGGAGCAGCCAAGAAAAGCCTCATATTATATTATTACAAGAAACCCTTTCACCGCAAGCAACGTTGCCTGCATTCTGGCCTGTAATAGGGAATACTGAAGGGAGGGGAGTCTGCACCTTCGTATGCAACAAAATAACGCACGTAACCCACGACCTCAAGATAGAAGCAGGCTGGTTGGAACACGTCATGGTAGAGATCGCGCCAGGTACCAGCAACCGTCAGAGCATTTTCATTCTTAATATATACAGCAGTCCAAAGGAACAAAAGCAAGGGTTCAAGACGGTTCTAAAGAAAGCTGTTAATATCGCCGGGGAATGTCCACTCGTCATAGCAGGTGATTTCAATGCCCCTCATCATACATGGGGTTACAAGTACAACACTGGGAAAGGGAATCGACTTTGGCAAAGTTCCAGTGAACTTGATCTCACCCTAATCACAGACCCCAGCCTACCAACAAGGCTTGGTACATCTTGCTGCAGGGATTCCACCCCGGACCTTACATTTGTAAGGAACATCAAGAAGGCCCAGTGGATGAACCTTGCTGTAGACCTAGGGAGTGACCACTGCATTCTTGCCACTACCTTCTCCGTGGAGCGTAAAAAGCAGAGAGAATTCCACTTCACAGACTGCGATAAGTTCAGGAAGATAAGGATGGAAAGGGAACAAGATGGCCCCAGACAAGGCTTGGAGCAGTGGGTCAAACAGATTAAAGATGACATCAAATCCGTCTCCTCCACCATTACCACAAATTTTCCGCTTGAAAGAATGGATAGCCGGCTCGCTCATGTTCTTGAGGCAAAGCAAGCACTACTGAACCGTTGGAAGGGTCAGCGCCTGAACCGAAGACTGAGGAAGAGGATAGCTGAGGTAAACAGATCAGTCGAGGAACATTGTCGCGCACTATCCAGGCAGCAATGGGACGAAATGTGCAACTCTGTCGATGGTCAGATGCGCAATGGCAAGACATGAAATATGTCAAAGCATCTCCTCAACGAAAACACCACCAAAACAAATCAAAAGCATGTTATCGCTCGAATTTTGCACAAAGAGATAGGGCGCACTACAGAACAGCAAGTTGTGCAGCGGCTCGTGCATAAGTACCTCCCAATCAAAAGAGGATTGGCACCACCAAGTGGACAGTACCAGGGCAGCCCCAATCCAGGTCTTGAGGGCGACTTTAACATCGAGGAGATCGGAAGAGCCTTACATGATCTCAACGGCAGGTCGGCCCCTGGCTCGGACGGTATATCAAACAAGGCCCTTCGTAACCTTGATGATGATTAAATTGAAACCCTGAAGGATATGATCAATGCAGCATGGAAAGAAGACAGGGTGCCAGAGCAGTGGAAGCTGGCCAGGACGATCCTTATTCCTAAGCCAGGAAAGCCCCCTAACTTGGACAACATGAGGCCAATATCCTTGACATCATGTATTGGCAAGGTTGCAGAACATGCCATACTGCACAGGATAAACAAGTACTTAGAAGATAACGACATATATACACACAATATGGTTGGATTCAGGGCAGGGCTATCCACACAAGATGCAATGATTCTTATCAAACACCAGGTCATCGACAACGAAACGATAGACGTCAGAGCCATTCTGTGCCTAGATATAGAAAAAGCGTTTGACAACATCCACCACTCATTCATACTCGAAGCAATTTCCAAGCTTGGTCTGGGGAAAGCCTTCTATGACTACGTATGGTCCTTTCTTACAGATCGGAAAGCCGTGATGAAGATTGCAGATATCGAGACCGCAGCAATCGAACTAGAAGCAAGGGGCACGCCGCAATGGGCAGTGATTTCACCAATGCTGTTCAACATTGCCATGATTGGACTGTCAAAGAAATTATTGAGCATTGAAGGTTTGAAGCACAGCATCTACGCAGATGACATTACCATCTGGTGCACAGGTGGAAGCGAGGGGCAGATTGAGAGCGCCCTACAAGAGGCGGTTGACACCGTAGAAGAGTACCTTCGTCCTTCTGGGCTCAAGTGCTCCTCGAGTAAGTCAGAACATTTACTGTATAGGACTGCACGCCGGGGACCGAAACACAGTGGATGGAAGCCGTTAAACCATATAGACATCCACCTCCGTACAAATCAAGGGGATTCTATCCAGAGGGTCGACTCCATCAAAGTCCTGGGCATGCTGATAGTCTACCGGCGCCAACAGCAAATCTATAGCCAAGTTAACTTGGAAAACAGACAGTGCGGTGCACCTAATACGCAGAGTGGCCAACAAAAGAAATGAGATCAAGGAAGACAACCTTATGAGGTTGATGCATGCGTTTGTTCTAAGCCAGTTCACGTACGAGGCAGCAATGCACAACTGGTCAAGAGCAAAGTCCAAGACACTGAATGTGCTCCTCAGGAAAGTTATCAAGAAGGTCCTGGGCCTACCCATACATACCAGCACCGAGCGTCTGCTTGAGCTTAGCATTCACAACACGCTCGAAGAAATAGCAGAAGCCCAAGAGAGAGCACAGTTTGCAAGGTTATCTACAACAAGGTCGGGGAGAATGAACCTGCAGGAGCTGGGCCAACACCCAATGGCAATCACGCACAATTACAATGATATGCCCGACAACATCAGGGAGAATATCACGGTGTCTCCTATACCAAGAAACATGCATCCAGAACACAACGTCGGAAGAAGAGTAGCGAGGGCCAGGACTATACTTCGTCAAATCTCAAACGAGAAACGAGGGGTCGTATTTGTTGACGCGGCTTCCTACGCCAATGGGAAATCGTTTGTGGCAGTGGTGGTCGATGGGGCTGGCCATGTCGTCAACTAAGCGACGGTCAAGACGAAAGACCCAATCATTGCGGAACAGGTGGCCATCGCCTTAGCACTCAAGATGGATAACATTGAAGTCGTCTACAGTGATTCCATGGCAGCACTACGGGCGTTCGCCAAGGGGACGGTCTCTGAACAAACTCTGAGAATACTGCAAGGCAAGAACATAACGCATCATCTTCTGAGTTGGTTCCCAGCTCACCTTGGGCAAATCAACGATTCCCCTCCCAATCTCAAAGAAGTAGCACACGAGGCGGCGCGAGAACTCTCCAACCGCGCCTCCCCGGGGATGCGTTCTACCGGTGAAGGGGATAACCGGGAAATTCTTACAACATATAACGAGCTCACCAAAAATTTCTACCTGTCTAGAAGGATTTTCCTCCACCGCACAAAAATCTAACCCGGCCCCAAGCACTTACATTAAGGCTTTTGGAAACGCGGATGTACCCTACTTTGAAAATGTTACACATCATGTACCCTGACCTATACCCAAGTAATCTTTGTCCACATTGTGGGGAAATAGCTTCATTAGAACACATGCTCTTGCAGTGCACCAAATTCGCTCATATATCGAACATCATCTCTGCCAGATGGGAGGCGGCAATCCGCAGCTCATTCTTGGCAGATCAGCTCTGGGCTGTCCACCAAGCCCGCGAGGCAGCTTAGGAGCTTGGCATCTCAGTCCCCACGTGGGAGCTGCCCACAACACAGTGATCTGTGTTTTGGAGGACCAAATAAAAGTTTATCCAATCCAATCCAATCGCTAAGAAATGCGTTGCATTTAAAACTGGGACACTGTACTTTCGTCACGTTCGCATACAGTACAACAAATTACAGCCCGTTTTTCATCGTGTATGGCCATGCACATACTTTCTTCTGGGCACCACCTTTTTGTTCTCTGTTCTACCTTCTTCTCTCCCAGAAGAGTTTACTGCTCGCGTCGCCCGCTTCCGTGAAATTGCCCGCGCCAACACTGCTACCATTCAGGACAAGAGGATAGCCGATATTGATTCGAAACTTCGAATTGTTCTTTTCAGCCTAGGTGATGAAGTTCTTTTGTGCGCACCTGTTCGTGAGCCTGGGCTCTGCGAAAAATTCCTTCACCAAAGTAACGGAATTTGACATCGAGTTAGAACGACTTCGAGCAATCTGACGGCGTGCTGAACGAAGATACCGACGCACGGAGGCAATAGAAGACTTACGGATCATTCGACGTATACAAAAGAAGATTCAGCGCCGGATATATAAACTCGAGTCACAACGTTGGGCTGCTTTTTGTGAGTCGCTTGACCCACGAAAACCTTTATCCCAATATTGGAAGACGGTACGAGGTCTCCACACAAAACCAGCTCAGTGGTCACCATTCAGGGCTCTCGCACTTTCTGAACAGAGACGCGACATTGACGTGGCAGAAGACTTCTGTGCCATTGTACCTGGGCCCCTCGCAGTGCCCAATAGCTTTTTGCCCTCGGCCAATTGTCCGCAAACACTGGAGTCCCGCATGGATATGCCTTTTTCCACCGTTCAGCTCAGAGCAGCATTAGCTTTGTGTGGACGCACGTCGGCACCAGGGCCCGATATAATTTCTTATAGGGCCCTGTGTCATCTGGGTAAACGCGCGATAATCTTGCTCCTGGAGTTGTACAACAAATCCTGGCAAGATGAAACGCTCCCGACAAGCTGGAAGACAAGTCGCCTAGTTCCAGTTCTGAAGCCAGGCAAGTCAGCGTTGGAGCTCTCATCTTATCGCCTGATCGCATTGGCTAGTTGCGTAGGCAAAGTTATGAAGAGGATGACCTTGGGACGCCTGGAGTAGTACTTGGAGTGTAACAACATCTACCCAGATGCCATGGTAGTATTTTGGCGTGGTCGATCATCGATTGACAACGTAGTCGACCTCGTCACTTACGTCCAACACAAGAAAGGCCGTCAGCGTCTCTGCGCATCTTTGTTCTTATACGTCAAAAGGGCGTATGACAACGTTACGCATGAAGCTGTTCTCACCGCTCTCGAAGATGTAGAAGTATGTGTTCGGATGTATCGCTGAATACGTAGTTATTTGTCAATGCGATCCTTCTTTTTGAGCACTGAAGACGGTCAAACCTCTCCACATTACAGCCACCGTAGCGTCCCCCAGGGTGGCGTACTCAGCCCCATGCTGTTCAATCTTACGCTAATTGCTCTCACTGAGCATCTGCCAAGCAGTCAAGCTATCAATGTTCACAGATGATATCTGCGTTTGAGCATCGGCCGTAACACGCATGCAGTTACGAGGGAGAATTCAAAAAGCTGCCACTGAAGCATTGCGTTACGCATTCTTTGCCAACATGCTTCACGCCGCCGCCAGGCCTTCGACTCCTCCTTGGTGCCTGACACAGGCTAACATCAGGCCAAGTATACTTGGCATCCAGAAAAAAGCAGATATGTGCTCACCTGCTCTTAGGCAGTTGCCCTGCTCTTGTTATACGACACGTATCAAGGCTGTATACTGTTGCGAATGACAGACCGATCCCACCGAAGCCACCACTGTTGCGAATGACAGACCGATCCCACCGAAGCCACCACTGTTGCGAAAGACGGGGACGCCAACACGGCCCCGAAGGCGCCACTGCTTTCAACTCCGCCGGGGAGGTCACCAGCCGTTTTGTAGCGTATGTTTCTCAGCTCGCGACTGCTTCTGCGCCGAGCTGATAAGACGAGCGGACGAGACGACGGTGAGTTAAACAATGTTTATGTACAGCATATATACAGAGGCGTTACAATTTCGGCACTGGGGCCGACAGAGACTCGAAGAGCCGAGCTCTCCTCTCTAATACATAGGTCAACTTTTCGCCTAAGACCGCCGACTCACACACATGTCGGCTCTCCGACATGGGGACTCCTCTCTCATAGGACCTCCGATCGCGACGCGCCGCAGGGCTTCTTTTATAGGCACCGGGTCCAACCAAAAATGTCCAATTAGAAGCGCCGCTGGTCGTCAGGGCAGATTCCTCCAATGGGGTCGCCGCGCAATGCGTCAGACCACCAGACACGAGGACGCCGGCTCGCTGTCACGTGCGCCGCTGACTCGATGCACGTGGGCCAGAGAGGCGCCGCGCGTGTTCACGCCGTTGAGATGTTCGCGTCCGGGCGGACTGCGGGCTGGCCTTGACCCAGATTGCCTTTTTCAGAGGCACGGACGTTTGACGAGGACTCGCTGGCATAACAGCACCCCCGCCGCCAGACAATGCACCGGAAAGACGAGCTGCTTCCACGGGGCTCGGATGTCAGGTGCGCTCGTTCGCCAGGTCCCTCCAGGTTCGCCTCCAGGGCCATGGGGAGAATACAGCTCCAGACTGTTCCGGGAACACATCCCATTTTTGACGACGGATCCCAGCTCCACTGGCTTGTCGCCACAACTTGTCGACCAGCTTCACTCGTCTCTTCTGACCACCTTCGGTTTCAGCACTTGTCGATGGTTCTGCAACTTGCTAAGAACGGTTCGACAACAGACAACACACGACACAAGCAAGTGCCCTCGGTCACCCGACAGAACACCAGACAAAGTATAGTACAACATATACCTATCTACGTGTTTATCGGAATTTTGTTCCCTCTACATCAAGAGGCACATGTGGGACAAAAGACCCTTAAAATGACAACTCAATTTTTTTCCCACGTACAGCAACGTAACGGATTAGAATACCACATAAAGTTGTTGCCCCTTGAGATCACTCTGAACGAGAGCGCTCAGCCCAGGTCGTGATGAGGTCAAAATTTTGCCCCGAATCGCCAGCGAGAAACCGAAAGGTTGAGAAGTTACTAGCTGTAACGCACTGCTCAATGCACCTGCATTAGCGTTTACCTTTCCTTTATTTTTTTTATAGCGAACGTCAAAGTTGCGCTGTGGAGCAACATGCTCCACTTCAGTAACCGGCCACTTTTAGGCGACGATACCTATGCGGCACCAAGAGCGGCTCACACTTTCGACGTTGCACATGGGAACAACGATACGGCTTGCTATGGATTGACTCCTCACCGCTTAGCTCGATATCGTGTTCGATCACCCTCGTGTTTCCGGGGCGGTCCGAAAACACGTCTCCAAACTCGGAACCAATCTTTCTCAGGTCCTCTTTCTCAGGTCCTCCTTCACTTAAGCTAGGCTCT
This sequence comes from Rhipicephalus microplus, assembly GCF_013339725.1. Lineage (NCBI taxonomy): Eukaryota > Metazoa > Arthropoda > Arachnida > Ixodida > Ixodidae > Rhipicephalus > Rhipicephalus microplus. The sequence goes on from NC_051170.1 coordinate 62,911,059, forward strand.
AGGTTCAACTGTTCCCAGATTACTTCCGATTTCCTTTCGATTATCTCACTAGAACTAAAAATTTCTGCTTCCTCTTCCTCCGAAGCACTTAAAAGTAAATTTACGACTGCTTTCAAGTTACTGTGATAAACTTTGTTCGGCCGCCTTCCTAATTTAAATTCACAATTGGTATCAGAAAGCTTCGATACTACTTTTGCGGGCCCTTCCCAATCAACCTCAAGCTTGTTCCTTTTGTACGGCTGCAGCAGCATTACCTGATTATCAACTTCAAAAGCGCGCTTCTTCACCGATTCCTCGTAGTGCTCCTTCGACAGCACTTTTGCCGCGTTTTTCTGGCTTTCCACTAGCGCTTCAATTTGGCTTTCCACTAGCGCTTCAATCGAGAGATCCTCACGCTGCTCTCGAATGAGCGTCTCTCGATCAACTCTCGGCAGCTCGCTCCAACTTTCCGCTACAGGCGCGAGCGTTGCAACCCTCTCGCTCTGACTCAATGGCGCCATGTCGTCTCCCCTTTCTACGGAAACCGCGCCGGTCGGTTCGACGACGGGCCGCTCGCGTGACTGCTTACATGACTCATGCGGAAACTTTCCCTTCTGGGGTTCCGTCGACCCGCCGACAAGGTCACTTGAGAGTTCACCGCATTGAACCAGATCAAGCTGCCGCGATAGCTTCCGCGCTTGCGACCGCGTGAGAGCCATGCACGCTAAGTTGGGGAAGAACGATTGGCCCTGCTCTTTGAGAAGCTGCTCTGAATTGTTGGAGAAAAGATAAGGAAAACGATCATTTAGCGCGGCAGACACAGCCGCTTCGGTGCGAAGCTTACCGAACGGGCCTTCAATGACAACGGTGGCGATTGGTAAGCGAACACTCTGCTCCTCGGCGACTTGCCTGATCCACGCGCATTCTCCTGTAAAGTCATCCGGAGACACCAATGAAGGATGGACAACGTCCATGGTTGCCGCTGAGTCTCTAAGTGCTCGGCACGTTTTCTCATTCACCCTAATTTCTTGGAGATACGGCTCCAACAACCGCATGCTTTTTTTCTGATTCTCGGATTGTTGCGAAGGCAAACTTTTCCTGACAGTTTCTCGCGATGTGTCCTTCCTTTTTGCAGTTGTAGCAGATTAGCGGCTTCCGTTTGTTTTCCGATTCAAATGCCTGTGTGGTAGAAACCTCACTCGATTTCTCCGCTTCTGTTTGCCCTTCCCCTACACTGTCCTCCGTAAGAGACGGGTCCTTTTTGAAATTACGGTGCGGAACGGGTTTCCGTTGATCAGGTTTCCTTGAAAAGGCCTCTTTCCTTTCATCCTTTTCAACGCGCACTGCCCTGCTATGCAACTTTCGGCGAGTATAATACTCCTCAGCTAACTCAGCTGCCTTATTTAACTGTACTTCCCCAAGTCTGTCCTGCAGCCAAAGTCTGACATTATCCTCGATGCAGCGGTAGAATTGCTTCAATGCAACGCATTCCACCACTTTATCGCGGTCGTCATAAACACCTTCGCCCTTGAGCCATTCAATTAAATCGGCCTTAAGACGAAACGCGAAGTCAACGTGTGACTCATTCCCCTTTTCAGCATACCGGAACCTTTGCCTGAAAGCCTCGGGTGACAACTTATAACGTCTTAAGAGCACTTCCTTGACCTCTTCATAGCTCTCAAACGCTTCCCTCGACAAGCAAGTTATCGCGTCGGACACTTCGCCGGGAAGAAGAGCTAACAGGTTCTGCGCCCAAAGAGGTCGCTCCAAAGCGTTTCGCTCACAGACGTGTTCAAACTTGACGAGATACTTCGCCATGTCCTCGCCTACTACGAACGGTGGCAGTTGGTCCCGAATTCTAAAACCGCTGACCTGAACTGTTGGAGAAGCTACGCTAGGCGCCTGCGAACACTGTAGGATTGCCAATTCTAGTCGTTTCAACTCTAGGCGCTCTTGTCTCTCGGCCTCCTCGCGACGTTCGCGCCTTTCAGCTTCTTCGCGAGCTTCTCGCCTTTCAGCCTCCTCGCGGCGTGCTTTGATTTCCACCCAGGCCTCATCGAGTTCCTCAGCCGACACTCCCTCATCCTTCATGATCTCAAGGATCGCTTGTTTTCGTTTCGCACGGACAAAGTAATGCCGAGTTCCTCACAAATTTCGATGAGTTCCTTCACTTTAAGGTTCTCCATCGTTCACACTAGCCTCTTGCTGTTTGCCCCTGTTAAGAATTTACTTGCCGTACCCACTAAAAGTCTACTAGCAAGACGCGCAAGCAATTTTTCACACTCCCGTGTTTACCACCTCCGCATTAACTTTGGTTTCAAAGCACTTCAACTTGGCTTGAAACGATCAAAGCTCACTCTAATGCTTCACACAGCCCTTCTCTAAACTACTACAACCTGAGCTAGAGTAGTCTGGTGAACTGAGGGGAAAACATCAGCCACTCACCGCATCGATGTCGCTGACGCCGGCCGATCCCGCAGCTGCCAACCACTGTTGCGAATGACAGACCGATCCCACCGAAGCCACCACTGTTGCGAATGACAGACCGATCCCACCGAAGCCACCACTGTTGCGAAAGACGGGGACGCCAACACGGCCCCGAAGGCGCCACTGCTTTCAACTCCGCCGGGAAGGTCACCAGCCGTTTGGTAGCGTATGTTTCTCAGCTCGCGACTGCTTCTGCGCCGAGCTGATAAGACGAGCGGACGAGACGACGGTGAGTTAAACAATGTTTATGTACAACATATATACAGAGGCGTTACAATTTCGGCACTGGGGCCGACAGAGACTCGAAGAGCCGAGCTCTCCTCTCTAATACATAGGTCAACTTTTCGCCTAAGACCGCCGACTCACACACATGTCGGCTCTCCGACATGGGGACTCCTCTCTCATAGGACCTCCGATCGCGACGCGCCGCAGGGCTTCTTTTATAGGCACCGGGTCCAACCAAAAATGTCCAATTAGAAGCGCCGCTGGTCGTCAGGGCAGATTCCTCCAATGGGGTCGCCGCGCAATGCGTCAGACCACCAGACACGAGGACGCCGGCTCGCTGTCACGTGCGCCGCTGACTTGATGCACGTGGGCCAGAGAGGCGCCGCGCGTGTTCACGCCGTTGAGATGTTCGCGTCCGGGCGGACTGCGGGCTGGCCTTGACCCAGATTGCCTTTTTCAGAGGCACGGACGTTTGACGAGGACTCGCTGGCATAACAATACACGTATACTCTGATGGCTCTGTTTTACAGAAGAGTTCAACGGCATCATTTGCAATACCAATAAAAGACACGACAAGAAAATTCAAGACCTCCCACCTTACGACATCACCGGGAGCAGAGCTCACAGCTCTTCGTGCCGCATTGCAATTAATCAGCGATCAACAGCCGCAAAAATGGACAATTTTCAGTGACTCAAAGGTGGCACTGCAATCCCTTCTATCACCTTTACGCCACGGCCCGTACGAACAGATGGTTTTCGAGATTGCAGAAAAGATTCACCAATTCATTGAGAAAGGACATGAAATAGCCTTTCAATGGCTTCCAAGTCATTGTAGAATAATTGGCAATGAACGGGCCGATCGCGCTGCCCGTTCTGCCCATACTGAAGGCGATCAAATATCAGTTCCACTCTCCAGAACTGACGCTGCACAGAAACTCCGCATGCTTGCTCGCAAGCGCACCACGTCACAATGAAACGAGTCACATTTCATCCATGCACGGTTATTTACCTTAGACCCAACTCTCAGTCTTCGAATTCCTCTGGAATTACGCCAACTAGCCGCTACTATGCTGTGCAGGCATCGCATTTACCAATGCGTACGCTCTCCGCATAGGAATGGCTTACACTGCTGCATGCGACAATTGTGGCAGTGACGAAACAACTTGGCACATTCTATGTGAATGCCCACAAGACTGCTCGCAGAGACAGTCACTCTGCAATGCACTAGATGAACTGGACAACCAGCCTCTTTCGGAAAAAAGAGTCCTGCGGTACCGACAGGATTTATGTCGCAGAAGAAGGCTGTGAAGGCGCTCCTGCGCTTCTTGCTTTCAACCGGGCTGTCCAAACGACTGGGATCAGAACTCCCTGAATGTGTGTGCATGTGATTTTTTTCTAATTTATTTTATATCTCTACTCTTTTTCCGACCCTTTTCTCCACACCCGTACAGGGTAGCAAACCAGTTCTTCTAGGTTAACCTCCCTGTCTCTTCCTTTTATTTAATTCTCCCTTCTTCACCAATATCTCGGTCCATACACCATAGTGGAACAAACCTCTGACGTCAAATATCACATCAACTATCGCGTCCACTATCGCACTCAACTTTTAAATGCGAAGAGAGAGAGAGAGATAGGTTTATTAACAGAAAGGCAGAGAGGTCAGCCTGAGCCTTAGCTTGCTCTAGCCTGCTACTCTACACTGGGGAGGGGAAAGGGGAAAAGAAAGAATAAGGGATGGCGATGGTGAGATAGAGAGGTGAGTATGTAGTATTCTTTCTAGCTGACACAAACTTTATAGCCGCGCATAAAGTCCAGTTGCTTCCAAAAAAGGTTATAACCGCTCTTATGGCCACAATTGCACTGTTGCTGTCTCACCACGGTCTCATCAGTTAATGACCTACTGCGATATCGTTCAGTAGAAGAAATCAGTGTTTGTCGCTCACGTGCGTATGCTGGGCAGACACAAAATGTGTGCTCAAGTGTTTCCGGCACATCACAGTGTTCACAATCAGGACCGGTGTCACTGTGACCGATGATATGTGCGTAACGTCTGGTGTACGCCACACCAAGACGAATGCGGTGGATCATACTTGTGATTGGACTGGATAAACTTTTATTGAGTCCTCCAAAACACAAATCACTGTGCTGCAGGCAGCTCCCACGTGGGGACTGAGATGCCAAGCTCCTCAGCCGCCTCACGGGCTTGGTGGACAGCCCAGAGCTGATCTGCCAAGGATGAGCTGCGGATTGCCGCCTCCCATCTGGCAGAGGTGACGTTCGATATATGAGCAAATTTTGTGCACTGCCAGAGCATGTGTTCTAATGAAGCTATTTCCCCACAATGTGGACAAAGATTACTTGGGTATAGGTCAGGGTACATGATGTGTAACATTTTAAAAGTAGGGTACATCCGCGTTTGCAAAAGCCTTAATGTAAGTGCTTGGGGCCGGGTTAGATTTTTGTGAGGTGGAGGGAAAATCCTTCTAGACAGGTAGAAATGTTTAGTGAGCTCGTTATATGTTATAAGAATTTCCCGGTTATCCCCTTCACCGGTAGAACACATCCCCGGGGAGGCGCGGTTGGAAAGTTCTCGCGCCGCCTCGTGTGCTGCTTCATTGAGATTGGGAGGGGAATCGTTGATTTGCCCAAGGTGAGCTGGGAACCAACTCAGAAGATGATGCGTTATGTTCTTGCCTTGCAGTATTCTCAGCGTTTGTTCATAGACCGTCCCCTTGGCGAACGCCCGTAGTGCTGCCATGGAATCACTGTAGACGACTTCAATGTTATCCATCTTGAGTGCTAAGGCGATGGCCACCTGTTCCGCAATGATTGGGTCTTTCGTCTTGACCGTCGCTGAGTTGACGACATGGCCAGCCCCATCGACCACCACTGCCACAAACGCTTTCCCATTTGCGTAGGAAGCCGCGTCAACAAATACGACCCCTCGTTCCTCGTTTGAGACTTGGCGAAGTATAGTCCTGGCCCTCGCTACTCTTCTTCCGACGTTGTGTTCTGGATGCATGTTTCTTGGTATAGGAGACACCGTGATATTCTCCCTGATGTTGTCGGGGATATCATTGTAATTGTGCCTGATTGCCATTGGGTGTTGGCCCAGCTCCTGCAGGATCATTCTCCCCGACCTTGTTGTAGATAACCTTGCAAACTGTGCTCTCTCTTGGGCTTGTGCTATTTCTTCAAGCGTGTTGTGAATGCCAAGCTCAAGCAGACGGTCCGTGCTGGTATGTATGGGTAGGCCCAGGACCTTATTGATAACTTTCCTGAGTAGCACATTCAGTGTCTCGGACTCTGCTCTTGACGAGTTGTGCATTGCTGCCTCGTACGTGAAGTGGCTTAGAACAAACGCATGCATCAACCTGATGAGGTTGTCTTCCTTGATCCCATTTCTTTTGTTGGCCCCTCTGCGTATAAGGTGCACCGCACTGTCTGTTTTCCAAGTTAACTTGGCTATAGATTTGCTGTTGGTGCCGGTAGACTCTATCAGCATGCCCAGGACTATGATGGAGTCGACTCTCTGGATGGAATCCCCTTGATTTGTACGGAGGTGGATGTCTATCTGGTTTAACGGCTTCCATCCCCTGGGTTTCGGTCCCCGGCGTGCAGTCCTATACCGTAAAAGTTCTGACTTACTCGAGGAGCACTTGAGCCCAGAAGGACGAAGGTACTCTTCCACGGTGTCAATCGCCTCTTGCAGGGCACTCTCAATCTGCCTCTCGCTTCCACCTGTGCACCAGATAGTAATGTCATCTGCGTAGATGCTGTGCTTCAATCCTTCAATGCTCGATAATTTCTTTGACAGTCCAATCATGGCAATGTTGAACAGTATTGGTGAAATCACTGCCCCTTGCAACGTGCCCTTTGCTTCTAGTTCGATTGCTGTGGTCTCGATATCTGCAATTTTCATCACGGCTTTCCGATCTGTAAGAAAGGACCATACGAAGTCATAGAAGGCTTTCCCCAGACCAAGCTTGGAAATTGCTTCGAGTATGAATGAGTGGTGGATGTTGTCAAACGCTTTTTCTAGATCTAGGCACAGAATGGCTCTCACGTCTCTCGTTTCGTTGTCGATGACCTGGTGTTTGATAAGCTTCAATGCATCTTGTGTGGATAGCCCTGCCCTGAATCCAACCATGTTTTGTGTATATATGTCGTTATCTTCCAAGTACTTGTTTATCCTGTGCAGTATGGCATGTTCTGCAACCTTGCCGATACATGATGTCAAGGATATTGGCCTCATGTTGTCCAAGTTAGGGGGCTTTCCTGGCTTAGGAATAAAGATCGTCCGGGCTAGCTTCCACTGCTCTGGCACCCTGCCTTCTTTCCATGCTGCATTGATCATATCCTTCAGAGTTTCAATTGAATCATCATCAAGGTTACGAAGGGCCTTGTTTGATATACCGTCCGGGCCAGGGGCCGACCTGCTGTTGAGATCATGCAAGGCTCTTCTGATCTCCCCGATGTTAAAGTCGCCCTCAAGACCTGGATTGGGCCTGCCCTGGTACTGTCTACTTGGTGGTGCCAATCCTCTTTTGATTGGGAGGTACTTATGCACGAGACGCTGCACAACTTGCTGTTCTGTAGTGCGCCCTATTTCTTTGTGCAAAACTCGAGCGATAACATGCTTTTGATTTGTTTTGGTGGTGTTTTCGTTGAGGAGATGCTTTAACATATTCCATGTCTTGCCATTGCGCATCTGACCATCGACAGAGTTGCAGATTTCGTCCCATTGCTCCCTGGAAAGTGTGCGACAATGTTCCTCGACTGATCTGTTTACCTCAGCTATCTTCTTCCTCAGTCTTCGGTTCAGGCGCTGACCCTTCCAACGGTTCAGTAGTGCTTGCTTTGCCTCAAGAAGCTGTGGTAATGGTGGAGGAGACGGATTTGATGTCATCTTTAATCTGTTTGACCCACTGCTCCAAGCCTTGTCTGTGGCCATCTTGTTCCCTTTCCATCCTTATCTTCCTGAACTTATCCCAGCCTGTGAAGTGGAATTCTCTCTTCTTTTTACGCTCCACGGAGAAGGTAGTGGCAAGAATGCAGTGGTCACTTCCTAGGTCTACAGCAAGGTTCATCCACTGGGCCTTCTTGATGTTCCTTACAAATGTAAGGTCCGGGGTGGAATCCCTGCAGCAAGATGTACCAAGCCTTGTTGGTAGGCTGGGGTCTGTGATTAGGGTGAGATCAAGTTCACTGGCACTTTGCCAAAGTCGACTTCCTTTCCCAGTGTTGTACATGTAACCCCATGTATGATGAGGGGCGTTGAAATCACCTGCTATGATGAGTGGACATTCCCCGGTGATAATAACAGCTTTCTTTAGAACCGTCTTGAACCCTTGCTTTTGTTCCTTTGGACTGCTGTATATATTAAGAATGAAAATGCTCTGACGGTTGCTGGCACCTGGCACGATCTCTACCATGACGTGTTCCAACCGGCCTGCTTCTATCTTGAGGTCGTGAGTTACGTGCGTTAGTTTGTTGCATACGAAGGTGCAGACTCCCCTCCCTTCAGTATCCCCTATTACAGGCCGGAATCCAGGCAACGTTGCTTGCGGTGAAAGGGTTTCTTGTAATAATATAATATGAGGCTTTTCTTGGCTGCTCCTGATATACTGGTGTAGGGCTGCCTTCTTTTTAAGGTAACCTCTACAGTTCCATTGCCAGATACGAAATGCTTCACGTAGCGCTGCCATCATGGTTACTACATGGGCGGCCAGAGCCTGATGCTGCACCTGTCGACAGGTTTGGTACCACTAGTATTGGTGGCCGAAGAGGTGAGTTTGGTGCATGAGGAGGCCTTGCTGTATTGTGCATATATGCTTCGACCTTTGTAACGCGCAAAGTCATATGCTCTTCCAGTGCCGCCACGCTTGACTGTAGCCTACCCATCTGCTCGCTAAGATTAGCTACTACTTTGCTGAGCGTGCCAAGGATCTCCTTCATATCTGACATGCTCGTTTGGTTGGCTTCCACGTGTTCTGCCATGACTGCCCTCTTTTTTGTGGTTCTCGAGTCCCCCACGTTTTCAGCCACAGGGACATCGACTGGCTGAGGCATTGTCTGTGAAGACTGCGCGCTGGTTAGCTTAGTGAGAAGAATTTTAATTTCCTTTAACTCAGCTTATAGCCTCTCATTCGATTTTGTAAGTCTCGCGTTTTCTTGCTCTAGCTGTGCAATTCTATTATGCTCTGGCAGCTTACCTGTCATCACCTCTGCCGCGCCGTTGCGCACTCGCTCAGCCCAGCTGCCTTTAGATGCAACTGCAGGCGTCCTCCCCGGGTGTGAAGCCGTGATCTCGAACTGAACGCCAGGCAGCTGGCCATTCGGGTTCCGCCCAGGCTGATCCAGACCCTTATGGTGACCTTGAGAACTCGAGCGTTCCGTGATTGGGAGCGGGCCTTGGGTCTAGAACCTCTTCTGGAACGCGACCTCCCCCTGGAAAGGGGCCGCCTTTGCTGTTCTTGAGTAGTCTGGATGCTCTGGGTCCCGTAGGCCGGAATAAGCTGCTTGTCGTTGATGTCTGGACTCGATGTGATTGATGCGTCCCGGGCTTCTGCGGCTGCTCGCGATCTTTCCCAACGTCTGCATCTGACGACGTATGGCACTAAGAACCTGTTCTTGCACTCTTTGTCTGCCGTGGGATGGTGACCGTCGCACAGCCTGCATCTTGGATTGCACTGGTGCAGGCTATCTGGGTTCTTGATCTCGCAGCCTCTGCAGATGGTTTCAGCTGGGTTCGGACAGACGTCAGACCGATGTCCCAGCTTTCCACAGACGTAACATATATCGATGTTCTTGCGGTAAAGGGAGCACTGCAAAAGTGAAGGTCCATATCTCACGAATCTGGGCACCTTGTGTCCTTCGAACGCTCTGATGATTGTCCCGGTGTCATTGATTCTCTTGGCCTGCAGCGCGAGCGGGTTGTTCGCGTTCACAATCTTTCGGGTCAAAATGTCCTGAGTATCGCTTACGGGGATCCCGCGTATCACTCCTTTACAAGTATCGTGGGGTGCCGTGGCGTACGCGCTAACCTCGAAAACTTTGCCTCCAATGTCAATTTGGTTGACCTTGAGGTATCTTGAAGCTCTGTCTTGGTCCGGAGTGCTTGCCACCATAATTTTCTGCTGCAAGTTAGAACAGATGATGTCCTGCATGGCCTCCTCCTCTTTGATGCCGGCCGCCAGTACTATCGCGTCTGCCACGGCTCCAGTGCCAATTCTCGAGATATTTAATCCTCCACGTGGTCGTAGCACAATCTTGCTGAAGTCCTTAGGTAGTGGCGGCATGCGTCCAGCTTGCACGATTGTATGCTTGGTGTCATACCTACTACGACTGGCTCTAGCGTCTCCCGCAACGCCAGCCTTGGTCGAACCCTTGGCAGCAGGAACGCTAACCACGGCTTGCTTATTCCTTTAGCGTCTCGTTTCGGCTTCCTTCCAACCCATGTCTTCCGTGCAATCCTCTGGAGAGATGTCCTCTCCATCTACTTGGTATTCCATTCTCAGTTGCAGGTCCTGGAACGCGCAGAGCGTTGAGTCACGCCGGCGCCGGGTCGGCGCATCGGCGACAATCGCCTCCCTGGTTAGGCTTAAATCCCCCGGTGGCTTTGCGGTGTGAAAGTGTCCCCAAAACGGTTTAAAAGTCCACTCACCAGCACAAAGTTGGTATCTGCCGATTTCTTGAGAACTTAGGCACACGATGGGACTGAAAACTCAGTGACAAATTCGTAAATACCACAGCAAAGCATTCTTGAAAGCAGGAGCCGATCTTCGCGCGTCCGCACTGGTCGGCACCTAGAGCGTCCTCATACTTGTGAGTGGCCGTTTCAAATTAGGGGGCAAGCGGAACCTCATTTCCAGGTCCCATTTGTGAAGTCCCTGGTGTCACCGCTCCGGTTTGGTCCAGTGCTGAAGTGTGCAGCTGCGCATCACGCAGCGAAGCAGGGCGTTCGTGTCTGTTCGCGAAAACGCAATGCGTACTTTAGGGGCACTGCTTAAGGCTTTTTTATCTTCAGCGTCTGCCTCTTCGTTTCCCATCACGCCGCAATGCGTGGGTATCCACTGTAAAGTGATAAGATAGCCATTTGTTGAAGCAACCTGAATTAGTTCTGCGATTTCTATTGCCAAGCTGTAATATTGACCTTGCTTCATGATGGAATCAATGGTTTGCAAAGCGGGTTTGGCATCACAGAAAATCGTCCAGGCACGAGGTCTCTCTCCGGAAATAAATCTTACTGCCTCCCGGATCACGACAAGCTCGGCGGCAGTTGATGTGGTTTTATGGTCCACTTTGAATCGTCGAGTGATATCCATGTCTGGGATGACAAAGGCTGTGGTGGAGGTGTTTAGTGTGGTGGACCCATCGCTAAACACGTGCAGAGAATCACCGTACGTTGTATGAATGTGACGTAGGGTGAGTTGTCTGAGGCCAACCGAAGAAACAAGCAACTACTTCGTAATTCGAGGTATCGTAAAACAAACAGGTGGTTTAGGCAGGATCCATGTAGGCACTGCAGGGACATTTGGCGTGAAAACCTTGGTGGTATAATATTCTCATGCCGCAATATTACTCTCGAGAAACTGCACTCTGGCTGAGTGGCGAGTAGTACTGATAGTGGGTGCTGTCTGTGTCGGCTCAGCAATCGAAGGTGAACTCTAAGTGGCTCGCAGAGCATGTATACACTGATGGGACAGACCCGGGCCTCTGCGTTTGTCCCCTTTTGTTGAAGTACAGCGCGGTAGAACCAAGCATCTTCGTAAGCATTGAGCTTGAACACTCTCTAGCGTCTTCACACAACTAGGTCTCATATTGGAGAGCACCGGCATGCTGTATCGAATGTGTCCCACAAATAGATCATTATACAATTCAAGTAGCGGTGATTCTGATGAGCCCCATCTTGCTCCTGCCACGTGGCGAAGAACGAGAGCAAAGCTCTTCAGTTTAGGTTTAAGTACTGCGAGGAGGGGGAGGAAAAAACCTTTATTGATGCTGGCTGTGCCAGATAGCCTTTATCACCACCGGGCTGGTGGACATCCCTAGTCTGGGACGTCATTAGTCGAGGCCGCCACCCGAGCCCGCTGGACTAGAGTTCGCTGTTCCTCTAGGGTGGAGCTATTGAGTAGGGTCGTTTCCCTGTCCTCTTTGGTGGCGTTGGGAAAGGGGGTTAATTTTGGGTTCATTAAGTACTACGACATATCTCTTCCACGATAGATCTCTGTGTACGACAACCCCAAGAAACCTGTGGTGCGTTACAGCAGGTATCGCTGCCCCATTAATAAACATCGCATTTCTTAGCGAACTTCGACGACTTTGAGCGTATCTATCTATCTATCTATCTATCTATCTATCTATCTATCTATCTATCTATCTATCTATCTATCTATCTATCTATCTATCTATCTATCTATCTATCTATCTATCTATCTATCTATCTATCTATCTATCTATCTATCTATCTATCTATCTATCTATCTATCTATCTATCTATCTATCTATCTATCTATCTATCTATCTATCTATCTATCTATCTATCTATCTATCTATCTATCTATCTAGCCGCCTACGACTTTTAGCTCTCCTAGCCGTTTCAATCATGGTATCGATACCAAACTTGCTTTGACAAAAAATGACTATATTAAGAACATATTTGACTAGTTATACCACGAAAATCATGACTTGTATGTCATAAATGTCGTGATTTACATTTTATGGTCCTGCAGCTGTTGCGGTGGTTTCATTCACATGGCATGTTGCAAAACTGGTATGGTATGGCATGATTGCATGGCAAACACAAGCGACAGACCCTAACATGAAAATCGTGACATGTGTGTCATGTAACAACATGATTACATGCCGTGCTTATGATGCGCTCGCGGCCGTTTCGCTAGCATCACACATACCAAATTTGGTATTAAGGTACGTGAATGGATGACGAATGTATGTGACTGGTGAACAGATGATAATTATGAGATGCGTATCATGTAACAACATGACTACATGCTACGCTCAAAATGCGCTGGCGGCCATTTCGGTAGCTTCACGTATATAAAATTTGGTATTACGGAACGTGAGTGGATGACGAAGGTATGATACTGGGGCAAAAATGATAAACATGAGATGCGTTTTATGTAACAACATAAGCATACATGCTACGCTCATGATGCGCTCGCGGCCGTTTCGCTAGCTCACATGTACCAAACTCGGTATTACGCGACGCGAATGGACTACTTAGGTAAATGGCACATTCAAACATGATAATCATGACATGCGCGTCATGTAAGAACATGACTACATGAGACACTCATGATGCGCTCGCCGCCGTTTCGCTAGCCTCACATACGCGAAACTTTGTGTTACGTGACAGCAATGAATGACGAAGCCACATAACTTGTGCAAACATGATAATCATGAGATGCGTGTTATGAGAGAACATGACTACATTTCACAGTCAAGGCACCAATCAACGTGACCCGGTGCGCGTGCTCGCCGGCGTTCATTTCGTCACGTCACGCCAGCGTTGCCATGCCAGGCGCCGGTCTTGCCATATACACGCAGGGACGCGCTGCGCTTCGTCGCGTTAACACATGTGCGTTTCAGCGCGTCCGGCATCTCTCCGTTGTAAATAGAGAGAGACGCAGTGCTGTCTGAGTGACGTTATCGGCGCGAAATGCAGCATGTCACATTTCGCGCCGGTTGCCGTCGGGCCGTTCCGAAGGATGCTGGTCGCGCCGGTCACGCCTGGCGTCAGACTATAGACAGCTCGCGTTTGCTAACGTAACGTCGCACATGTGCCCAGCGTGCGAGCGTGTCAATGTTACATTGGTGTATATTAGGCCCTTCATGATGTGCTCGCGGCCGTTTAGCTAACTCCACATATACCAAATTTGGTGTTACGTGACGTCAATGTATGACGAAAGTATATGACTGCTGCAAAGATGATAATGCTAACAAGCTTTTCATTTCAAAAAATGACAACATACCACGCTCTCCGCATGTTCGCGGCCGTTTCGCTAGCTCCACATATACTGAATTTGGCATCACGTGACGTGAACAGATGACGAAGGTAAACGACGCATCCAAACATGATAATCTTGACACGTAAATCGTGTACGGCATCATTTACTTCCACCTCGTAACATTGTGCTGATTTTACAGTGAAATATCAACCTTCCTCATTCGTGCTTCGCATATCATCGATTCCCACTGTACGTGGGATCTGCCAATTTTTTAATTAGCAGAGACAGGCAGTCTGGTCAAGTGTCGATCTCGCTGTGCTTCTTTCGAAAAGGCCGTTGCCGCTTTAAGATCTTCAAAAATTGACGCACAGTGCAAATTAGTGTACCAGAGATCCGGAGAAAATCTGAGCTTTCATCGCCCATGTTGAAACAACTGACTCTGCTTTTTTTGCACGAGAAGTATTCAGACAGTGTAGATATATATACCGATGGGTCCGCGAACCACCAGTGTTTGTCCGGTGCAGTAGTTATCCCAGAAAGAGGTGTTGCCATGTTCTTTAGGACTAAACACTAGATGGCATCTAAAGCAGACAAACTAGCTGCTTTGCGCGCTGCACTTTGTGTGGTCTATCAGGAACCACCACAAAAGTGGTCGATTTTCAGCGACTCAAGGGCTGCCCTACAATCTGTGCTCTGAGCACTGCGTCGCGTGCCGTACGAACAGCTTGTTTTCGATATTCGATGCCTTCTCCACACTTCACTCGAGAAAGGGCTAAGTGACGTTTCAGTGGCTGCCAAGTCACTGCGGCCTCATAATGAACGAACATGTCGATACTGCCGCGCGGGCAGCTCTTGAAGGAACAAGAGAAGAAGCCATACCACTTTCGCGGACTGATGCATCCAGTAATATTCCACGACTTGCGCGTGAGGTCACGTTTCACTATGGTTTCCACCAAGCATCGATACGAATCGTCAACACCACCGGTCCTCTCTGATGGCTCTCCGCATGACCACTGAGCTCGACCGAAGAGAAGCCACCCTTCTTGATCGGTTATGGCTAGGAGTGGCATTTACAAAATTTTATTTCTTTGTCATTGGAATGGCCGACAACGCTCTCTGCGATGCCTGTCGTTGCGAAGAGACGCTACACCACATCTAGTGCGACTTTTAGTTGTATGACATCCAGAGACAGTCACATGGTGTCCATTCTTGCGCGAATCGACAACAGCCAAATGTCTGTGGACACTATTCTGTCAAGTGCCTGAGAGAAGATATTGCAGCAGAAGGCGACAAAAGCACTGTTGAAATTCCTACGCGACACGGACTTGAAGAAGTGGCTGTAACAGCAATGTCACACACCACGAAAGACAAGACTAGACTAAGAGTGTGCGTGCGTGTGCTGCTTAATGTGCTGTGTTTATCTCTCTTCCTTCTGTCCTCTCTATTTTTTCTCTCCCCCATCCCCCTCCCATGCGCAGGGCAGCAACCGGCTGTCTATGGACTGGTTAACCTCCCTGCCGTTCTTTTCCTCTTATTTTCCTTCCTGCAAAAATCGGATTTCATAGTAATTATTGCAGAGCAATTATATTCAACTAATTTCGTTAACGAAATCGAAACAAAGTTTCAATAAGTGCACCAAAAAAAAAAAGAAAACGACCAGAATGGCGTCTCTGTTCACGACGGCGATTTCAGTCGTACTAGTTCTGCATAACGTACTACACGCATTCATGCATGCTATAATTGCAAACAGAACCTGCGCTATTATGGAAGAAGTGAAGTCGATCAATGGTTGGTACCATGACGCTCGCTCAATCGTGATGTGTCGGAAGAGTATGTGCGCTGTTCAGAGTTCTGGCTTCAGTTTAGCCGGCGAAAGTGGTCATATTTAATTACTCGCTAATAATTGGCAGTGACTGGTTTGTTTAATTACGAAAGCGTCAACTAGCTAGCTCTTTGCTGGAATCACTGCAATTTTTTTCTAATTGACTTGACCAGCTGTTACCACAAATTAAGAGATTGGCTTAATTTTTCTAATTACTGTAGCAATGGTACTTTGCGTGCCGCTACAGAACAAATCATTATGAGGCAGGCGACATACGAGAAAAATATCTCATTTTCCTTACTTCTGAGTATACTTGGACACATATCTTTAAACACGTATCCTGTAGCAGTGGTATCTGCAGTGCAAATGAACGAAAAAATGAAAATAGAAGAAAGACACTGCAATGAGATAAACACTATAAAAGAAAAAGAAAATTTTGATGACACTTGAGCCTAGCTTTCGAAAGTAGAACGTGACAACGAAGGCAGACCGTGTTCGCATCTCCTCAATCGTTAACCTGCATCGCTGCTCGTTCAACATGTAAACCGGGCAGCAAAGAAAGCCTGAGTGCACACGTACGCCTGCTCCAATATGCTTGCATGCATGTGGTGCGAAGAAGTACAGAAAGCGCGTTCAGTCCTTAACTAGAGAGTGTATGCGTGGTGGTCGGGCAGCTACACGCATCTTGCCATGGAACGAGGAGTCGCACGTTCGAATCCTCAGTCTCACTCGAAGCGAACATTTCTTTGTTCTTTATTTGCATCTAGTTAGAATTTTCAATCGTTTACAACTCTGATTTTTCGCTTGTAACAATTGTGCAGTGTGGGGACATCTTTTGATGGGGTTCTTACACCCACAACCAATTTTCGGAGCATTGCCCGCAAATTTCATGACCTGCTGTTGGGTCGAAACGTTGTTGTGGTCGGTGCGTGGTCACTTCGGCGTTCAGTGAGCGCTGTAGAGAACAAACTGGCATTAAAGTAACGTGACTACTGCAATAAATGTAGCATATGATTACAACATTTCATTGTGGCATTATTCCATGTGAGCCTTCCAAGCCGACTGGAGAAGTGGTGTTACGAAGGAATTTAATTGCACTATTCCAAAGAATAGTGCAATTACACAAGAGGGAATCAGAACATCTCAAACGGCTGCGAACAATTCCGAAGATGCGTACAACAACGCAAAAAAAGGAGGACGCGAAAACTAATCTGCGCATGCCCATGCAAACTGAGAACTCACCATGGCATGCGTGGGTGTCCACGTGAAAGATCAATGTTAAGGCGTTCAATTTCATCTTTGTGAAAGTTAATAAACGGCTAGTTTACGCACTACTATTGTATTTATACGCCCAGCCTGAATCATAAGACGTGTTTCCACATGCTGGTACAAAACAGCGCATTCATCAAATTCAGACGTGTATTTACACTCCCGGCAATGTAAATAAATCTCTGGTTCATGCAGGAGCCTGTCTGTTCACATGGAAGCAGCTACAATAGAATATGTACCAATGAATACGTACCTAGTACCAACTAGGTCTGCTGCTCTCTGTTATTCGGCATGCATTTTAAATGTAAAACCGACAGTATTGTGCTCGTTCTAGCAATACAGTCGAGCCTGCTTATATCGAACCGGTCTATAACAGATTCTTTGACATAACTAGGTTTTTCTATTCCGCACCGTTACATTTCAGAAGCACGTGCATTTGCGACCTTTATGTAGCAAAGTAATGCCGACAGACACCCTTTATATAACGAATTTTCGCCACGGACAATCCTGGAGTTTTGCCACGGATTTGTCGTTTTGGAACAAGTATGTATATTGAACAAATAAATAAATAAAAATTTATTGATTGACTCACTCATTCACCGCGCTCGTGGCCTCATCAACTCCCAGGTGAGAGCGAGCGCTCGTTATTGCGCGTGGGTGTGCGCGAAGCGGCAACGCAGGCCGCCCCACGAGCCAGCGTTTCCGCAGCGGGTGCATGAGCCGATGGGCCCTGCACTTCCCTCATAACCGAAATGTTGAAAGTGCCATGCTCGGTTTACTTAACGTCACAAATGTGGGGTCACGCTGCATATGAAGGTGCTTCACCAATAATTTTCAGTCGTGTCCATTTCGTTCTCTCTTCGTTTTTGACGCCGTGCGCGCGTGCACGGTTTCCCCGCGCACGCATGTAGTGGCCCCCGGCGACATTCAGCTTTGCTTTTTATTATTTTTTAATAGCAGACAACCGTATACGTGTCGTCACTACCGAGGCCTCGGGATGACAAATTAGGAGCTGATGGAAACTTTCCGAGACCACGGGTACAACGACGAATCTTCGGAGGTCTACTCGCACGTGCTTTACCGTCTTGCACCACGCCACGGTTTCACCTGGCCGTAGCCTTCGTCATTAGCCGATTAGCTCCTACTAAACGCTGGCGTAAGCAATTATGGTCGCTCCGAGGAGAAGTGGTAGCCGTTTCACTAGTTCTACATATACCGAATTTGGTATTACGTGACATGAATGGACGATAAATGTAAATGGCATGTCCAAACATGATAATCATAATATATGTCATCTAAAACATGATTGCATGCTGCGCTAATAGCACGCTCGCGGCCGTTTCGCTAGCTTCATATACACCAAAGTTGGTATCAGGTGACGTTAATAGAGATAAAAGAGGTAAATGAAACGTCCAAACATGATAATCATGACACGAAAGTCATGTATGGCATAACTTACCTCTGTCTCGTAACGTTGTGCTCATTTTCAAGTGACCTACCGACCCTCCCCATTCGTGGTTCGCATATGCTCGATTCCCTCTTTACGTGGGATCTGCGATTTTTTTTTCGCAGAGTATCTTCGCTTTGAAAGTGGACTGATGCTTGCTGAGATAGCACGCGCGCCAGTGAATGCAACCGCTTTCTTAAAACTCAAAGTTCACCTTTGCTGCTAGAGCAAACCCCGACCCCCGACCCCCGACCCCCGACCTTTTCCCGCGTTTTAAATACGAAGAATTTTTTAGCGAACTTCAGCGACTTTGAGCTTATCTATCTAGCCGCCTACAACGTTTAGCTCTCCTGGCCGTTTCAATAATGATATCAATACCAAACTTGGTATGGCATAACATGACTGTAAGAAGAACATATTCGATTAGTGATAACATGAAAATCATGACATGTATGTCATGAATGTCATGATTTACACGTCATGGTCTTGCAGCTCTTGCGGTGGTTTTGTTTACATGGAATGTTGCAAAACTGGTATGGTCTGACAAGATTGCATGGCCAGCACAAGCGACAGACCCTAACATGAAAATCATGAGATGCGTGTCATGTAACAACATGACTACATAGCACGTTCATAGTGCGCTGGTGGTCGTTTCGCTAGCTTCACTTATACCAAATTTGGTATTATGGGACGTGAATGGATGACAAAAGGTATGAGACCGCTGCAAACATTATAAACATGAGATGCGTGTCATGTAACAACTTGACATGTTACACTCATGATGCGCTCGCGGCCATTTCGCTGGCTTCACATGTACCAAAACTCGGTATTACGTGACGCGAATGGATGACATAGATGAATGACACATCCAAACATGATAATCACAACATGCGCGTCGTGTAACAACGTGACTGCATACCACACTCATGATGTGCTGGTGGCTATTTCGCTAGCTTCACATGTGTCAAATTTGGTATTACGTGACGTCAACAGATGACGAAGGTATGTGACTGGTGCAAACATGATAATCATGAGATGCATGTCATGTGAGAACTTGACTACAAGCCACCGTCAAAGCACCAATACATTCCAACGTGACGCGCTGCGCGTGCTCGCTGGCATTCATTTCGTCGCGTCACGTCGGCGTTGCCACGTCAGGCGCCGGTCCTGCCATATACTCCCGCGCGCAGCGCTGCGTTGCTTTGACGCATGCGCTTTTCAGCGTGTCGGGCGTCCCTCCGTCACGAAAAGAGAGAGACGCAGTGTTGTCTGGGTAACGCATCGGCGTGAAATGCAGCATGTCACATTTCGCACCGGTTGCCGTCGGGCCGCGCCAACGGACGCTGGTTGCGCCTGTCGCGTTTGGCGTCCGACTAGAGAGTGCTCGCGTTTTGCTAACGTGGTGTCGCTGTGCCCAGCGTGCGCGCGTGTCAACGCTACACTGGAGTATATTGGGCCCTTCATGATGCGCTCACGGCTGTTTTGCTAGCTTCACATATACTGAATTTGTTGTTAGGTGTCGTCAATAGATGACGAATGCCTGTGACTGGTGCAAACATGATTATCCTGACAAGTGTGTCGTACAAGAATATGACAACATACCATACTCATAGCATGCTCGCGGCCGGTTCACTAGCTCTACATATACTAAATTTAGTATAATGCGACGTGAAAAGATGACGAAGGTAAACGATGCATGAAAATCATGACACGTAAGTCATGTACGGCATCATTTACCTTAACCTTGTAAGATTGTGCTGATTTTATAGTGACATATCACCCTTTCTTATTCGGGCTTCGCATATCCACGATTCCGACTGTACGTGGGATCAGCCAATTTTTTTCAGGCTTGTTCAATATGGGTGCTTTCCTTAAAGTTTTGTTTGACCATGTGACAGTAGTTCAAAAGGGGGGGGGGGGGAGAGGGAGGGGTGTCGTTAATGTGCCCTACAGGCGGTAGCGATGGGCCATCTCATTTGATCTCTGCTTCAGCAGTGCTCACGCGCGTTTGCCCAGGGCGTAAAAGCTACGATGCCAGGGGGCATGGTCTCAATTTGTAGTTGTAACGGAACATGGCAGTTCCCGCAAAAACACGCTGAGAGGGCCTACATAATTGCAATAATAACGTAGTTTTCTACCGCTAGATAAGTGTTTTGGGTTAGCACTGCCTCCAGTTTCCTTTTTGTTCAATTTGTGCGCTTATTTCAAATTTTTGTACCAAACTGGCTTATAACGAAATCCTAATTGAAACGTGTTTTTTTTTCGGAGAATCTGTCAGTTTTGTTTTATACAGGTGCAACTGTAGTTCATAATCTGTGTTAATAGCCTAAAGACACCTCGTAGTCTCAAGGCCGGACGATGTTTTAGACATCCTGTTAACTATGCACAACACCCCACTGCAGTTGCCAATTTTTTACGGATAATATCTCAATATGCATTACAGGGGCCCTGCAACAATTTTTCAGTCAATTTAATGCTGCAGACCGGCAGTCGAGGCTCCGATGAAATCGTACCCAAACATTATATATTGCACCGCACGCTACCTGGAATTGAATTTTTTCAGTCTTCAAGAAAAAAAATGGTTCCCTTTCATTGCTAAAAAAATGTCATATACAAATATTTCGGGCCATCGGCCGAGTTGAGCACCGCAAGATGCACTCACAATGCCCGAATCAGCCTAATGGTTCACCGAGAGAAGTTGCCACATGCTCGCGCTCACACTGAAAGTAATGAGCGTGCTCCAAGAAACAAAAAAAGCGCTAAAGGTCATGACGTGCATGTTACATAACTTCTATCCCCTGTACCATCCCTCCTTGCCCAGCTTGCAGTGCGCTCGTCAGGACAACAGAGAGAAAGCAATTAGAGCGTGTGGTTAATTTTACTTCGCTCCTACAAGGCTGATTCTAAAAAAAAAATTATGGGTCAATCGTTTATTAGGCAAGAAAACAATAAACTCGAATCCTTTAACGAAGCCATTTTAAGGCTTCTAGGGAAAGTGTTGTAGGGCCCTTTTGTATAGGTCATATTCACCTCCGAGCAACCCTGGGCTCCCGCTGCCTATGCCTCGGCTACTCGCATGGCACGAAAGTAATGCGGAGAAGGCACTACTTTCAGCCACCATGATCATAGGGTCAGGTACACTGCGCGTGTCTCTGCGTGCTACTAAAGTTTAGCCAGTTTTGCACCCGCCATCCATTATCACGTTTCATTGTGCCGTATTTATGTGTAGCCATCGCACAAAACGGAAGGGTAACGACTCTGAAAAATGAAAAACCAGTTAAATTTTATTTCTTGCCGAACGTTATTCGCGGTACAATGGAGGCTGCGGTGAACTATCGTGGTGAGTGAATCAGCCTTCTTCGGCAGGTTGATTTTAACAAGGCTGTGGGGCGAGTCATTGAGAGTGGTTCACTCCACTCCTCCCATAAGCCTCATGATTATCTCCACCGCTGACTGCTTCAAGTGCGATAGCAAGGACTAATAAAACTAGGAATAAGCACTGCATAAAGGCTATCACGTCGATGGGCGTATGATATGGAATGGGAAAGCCAACAGCGGCTGCGAGAAGACCTCGAGCGATGGGAGCCCTACGCCAACGACGACGTGTTCGCGTCACGCCTGTGAATACCTGTGGTCTAACTGAAACCTCTTATCACTAAGAATAAATGTAAAAACAACCTGCAGTCACCTAGGTAAAGCCTAGCAACGACCTAGAAGCAACCTAGAAACAATATAGATCACCTGATAGACAGCAGACTCGTTCAGCTTTAAAAAGTGCTTCGTTTCAAGGTTTCTGTGGCATAGAGCAAGCTTCCCTATAATTGTCTTATTTTTGTGTCGCCAGTTCACAGTTAATAACATTTGATATACGTGTATGCAAGGTGTGTACCCGCCAACTGTTCACGTCAATGCGCACCTTTAATTTTTTTCTGCCAAGACCGCACAAGATTTGAGTGACTTTTCTCCTAATAATGTACACTCCCCTCCTAGTGCCAACTTTGAAGCAACGATAGAGAAGCTACCCCTTTAAACAATTGTAATAGCCCACCCCTCATTTAAAGCCCCTTCAGGGGGGCCTTTGTGGTATTTTAAATAAATAAATTATCAAACGTATACCGCGATGTACGTAATTATGGCACGTATCCAGAATGCACGTGGGTGGGGGGAAATCATACGAACGTAATAAAGTGTCGAGATGGAGCTCCTTTCTATAATAAGTCATTGTCATAATATATGGCGCGCGGGGTTAAAATATACCAAAAACAAAACAGTGCGCCGTGCGGTGGCGACTTGTGTGTCGACCCTTTTGAATGTGTGCGCCGTGCGGTGGCGAAGAGGACGGCGATCGTGTGCGCGGCGTGCTTCGGGACAGGGTGAGCAGTGCGTGGGCGGTGCGCTAGGGTCGGTTTTCCAAGGCTGGGCTATCCTTCGCTGGGCATCCGGTCCATGGGAGAACCCGGAGCCCTACCTCCTGCTGCCCCTTATGTCAAATTTAACTTTTACTATTCGTTGAGTCATGTGTGTGTAAAGATGTCCTACGTGTGTTTGTCCACTTGCGTGCTGCATCATTCTTTCTGGAGCGAATCCTGAACCCAAACATAACATCACAGTCATGTATATAGATTGTGAACGTATGACTTTCAAAGCAGCCCCCAGGCAATAGTCCGGCCAAGCTGTAGCAGCAGTTACTACATACGAAGGTCATCGAACCAAACATAAAAGCGTCAGTCTGATAACCGTCGGGCAAATTCCGGGTAAATGTTTGGCTGTGTCATATTTAATGAAGCTTAACAATCAGTTGCCAAGTCACACTGAAAATAACTTAGATGTCAAGCAGGGAATGGTCTTGTTTGTGCGTTGCCATAGTAAGGCTTAAATGTGTTGCTGCTGACATACATTCTCAGTGTGAGAAGATTCACGTAAATGAAACACTAAATAGTGATGACAATAAAGGGTGTTGATTTGTTTTCCTCAAATGAGCTAAAACGTCAATGACATTTACGAGCATTGTAGCCAAATAAAGGACACCTCCTGTTTTCAAGCTGGAAAAGCACAAAATAAAAAAAAACAATTTTCTGCGAAGTGAACTGGAGGTCATAAGCATTAGCGTCAATGAGAACTTTTCCTGTGACTACGCACACTTCAAGAAAAAAAAACAAAAATGCTGACAGAAAGTGAAAAATATTCGAAGATTTCTGAACATCTTGAGATTTCAAACTGTATAGATATAAGTTATTTTTTAGCGCATTGACTGCACGAAAATCATTGTTTCTGACCGTTTGGAATAAACTATACAACACTGAATAATTAAATATTGTGTGACCCCTGTTCCGTCACGTCCTGTGCAAATAACGACGCTAAGAAGAACAATGGATCTATTACATATTCTTCTAGCTTCCGTGCTATATTATAATGCTATATTGCTGATGCGCAAAGTGGATAATTATCATTGGTGTTTAGCACCTGTTCTGAATAAATTATTTTTTGGTCTCAAACCTAGTTACCAGTACGTGCTTTCGAATCGTTTGATGACGCGTTTAACGTTCGGCAACTGTGTTTCTTAGCCGGACAGATCCGGCTACGTGATACTGATCCTGGGACGTAGCAGGGTGCTATGATTGGTACAGATGTTTTAGAAGAAGTGTGAAAAAAAATATGCGACATCTTATGAGCAAACGGGCTTTCAAATGTAGAGTGGTATAACTATGTCATATGCTGTTTGTCTTGGCTAAAATATTGCGGGCTCTTACATTCACGCAGTCTATATAGGTAATGCTGTGGAATACAATTTTCCTGCTGCCCTTGTGCACTTGTTTATGACAAACAAGTGTGCAAGTTTCATACTCGTTTGTCGTGAACAGAATAATGGGAACATTTAAGTTTTCACTGGGGTATTGGTTGTAGGGGTTAGACTGTATGTGGTTAAAGTAAGCACGCTTAGTTGTTATACTCCGAACACACTGCAGGCATTTAGCTTGCATAAACCAAGCTTTGTTATCCGTGCGACAGCGATAAGGAGCTATTTCTGTATCCCTTCCGATCTTGGTGTTTGCGACCATGGCGTGTTTGATTGTGAGCGAAAAAAAAAAAGTTGGAACATTGAGGTTTTTCTCAAATAGACATATCAGCCGGAGGGCGTCGGCACCTCAACATTTCTTGGGGCATGGCTTGGGTCTTTCGGTTTAGGCGTTCACGTACGAGCTTTGCCTCTCGCGTTCCTGAAGTGCTGTGTAGTAGGGGACGCACATTCAGAACGGGAGGTTGCCCATTTATTGAAGGGAACGCATCTAGCCACTTCTCTACTCAAAAGATGATGGCTTTTATGAGTATATAGCGAGTGTTATTGTGTGCTTGTTGACGCCGAATTTGAGTAGGATGCATTGTAGACTATTCCAAAGTTTACCCCAAATAAATAATTTGTTTATTGACGCTAGTCATCGCGATGAAGAGCTTTCACCTGGTGCAAACGTAGGTGCATCCCCAACAGTACTATAATTGCCTAACTACAGTACACATTCTGCAAACGCGCATTTATCAACGCACAATAAAAACAGAACTACTTTTGCAATGACGCGTGTCACTTCTGCGTTGAACTGATTCCTATGAAAGAAGAATCAATGATGCCTTTATTGTTAATATATATTAACAAATAAAAAGATGAAAACGACAAGCGACAAAGTGCAGCAGCGTACAACACGCAGGTACAGTGCAGTGCAGCGAGAGAGTTCGGACTGCTGTGGCTTCCAGATGATTGATGTGTTTCCCACTTTTCCGCAGCTGTTCAATCACTCTGATCGATTGAATCCTTTCAAGGCCTAAGTCGCTCAACATAGCGCATTGGCACAAGTAGAAGACAAGCTGTTGATGTGCTCCGTCAGTCGCTGCTGCAAAACTGCCCATGCAAAGAATCAGCGCCACCGGCACCCGAATTCTTCTGAGCTCTAATTTCACTATACGAAGTACTGTAATAGTCGGTGATTCATCATACCATACCTTAAAAGCCGCTAAAAGTTCATATGGTCAAATAGTAGTTAGGTCATGTTCTAGTAACATGTGAAGTCACGTATACCAGGATGTCACTTTTTTGTTTTATTTTGTTTAACTGGGTTGCGCTGAGAAATTATTCCTTTTGTGTGTGACGACGCTTGCCTAATTTGACTAAAGTTCGAGGGTTGTTCTCACGCGATCACCGAGTAGGTCTATTGCACGCGATCACAAATACTCGAAATTATGCGTTTTCTGTTTTAAAGTGAAGCTCTTAGGTGCGCCGTCAAACGCGAAAAGTGGTCGCCGGCGTCGTCCACGTGAGAATAGGCGTCAACAAGAGTGATGCAGAAACAAGTTGTGATGAAGTCACCACCTACACTATCATCATCATCAGCCTAACTATGCCCAATGCAAGACAGATGCCCGTCCCGTGTTCTGCCTGCCAATAAAGCCGGTCCTGAGATTTTTGCTGCCAAGTTATACGACGTTTTATTGTCATCGGCCCACCCAGTTTTCTGCTTTCGATATGATGCCTTTGTTTTCTCTTGGAATCCACCGAGTTACTTTAATGACCAGCGGTTATCCTGCCTACGAGCTACGTGGCCATCCCATGTCCATTTTTTCTTATTGATTTGAGCCATGAAATTCTGTGGCTGGGGGAATAGCCGCCGTGGTAGCGCAGTTGGTAAAGCATCGAACGTGTTATTCGAAGGTAGCAGGTTCCTGCCCACGGCAAGTTATCTTATCACCCACTTTTCTTTCTTCTCATTTACATTACAATTAGCAATTAGGTCTAATAACATCTCCTATATTTTCTTTGGCATTATTGTGTGTTAGAATTCATATATATATATATATATATATATATATATATATATATATATATATATATATATATATAAATAAATATGTGTGTGTGTGTGCGTGTGCGTGTGTGTGTGTGTGTGCGTGTGTTGATTGATTGATTTGTGGGGTTTAACATCCCAAAACCATCATTTGGTTATGAGAGACGCCGTAGTGGAGGGCTCCGGAAATTTTGACCACCTGGGGTTCTTTAACGTGCACCCAAATCTGAGTACACAGGCCTACAACATTTCCGCCTCCATCGGAAATGCAGCCGCCGCAGCCGGGAATCGAACCCGCGACCTGCGGGTCAGCAGCCGAGTACCTTAGCCATTAGACCACCGCGGTGGGGCTTGTGTGTGTGTGTGTGCGTGTGTGCGTGTGTGTGTGTGTGTGTGTGGTGCGTGCGTGCGTGTGTGTGTGTGTGTGTGTGTGCGTGTGTGTGTGTGTGTGTGTGTGTGTGTGTGTGTGTGTGTTTATATCACATTTTTCTGTGTATCTATTAAAATGCAAACTAAAATGTGGCCTGTATCTAACGCTTTCGGGCACGCGGTAAGAAACTGTCACAAAGGCAGTGATTCACCACTCACCTGCATAGCCTTAAATTATATAGTTTGTATTGAACTAAATCTAGATTTTTTATACAGGTGATATAGTTCAAACAAGTAAATAAACAAAACCTGTAGCTGCATCTTGTTTACTGTAAAAGTACTCCACTTGAATTTCTCCGTTCTCCGCAAATCGTAAAGCATTCTTTGTGATGCCCTCTGAAAAAAAGGGTAAAAACGGCGTCTTTCAATGCGTACGTCATAAACATGGTATTTCGAGGAAGTCCCAGGGCCTGATTCATACGTCTCATTTTTTTAACCTAATAATTAGGTACATTCCTTTATTTATTCTTTTTTGCGTGAACGCATTGTGTTCAATATATACTATACGCGTAAACAAACTTTGTGCAAATGCAGTAGGTGATCCAGCAGTACGCGGAGCATCTCATGGCAACTTCCACGGTACTGATATTATGCGCCCTCGCGGCTGCGCCAGTGGCAACTACTCGCCCATTCCCGTTTCCCCTCGACGTGAATCTTTCCGAGTATCAGGATCCCACGAAGGTGAATTATCGTTACGTTCATTATTGTTTTTAAAACGTGTGAGTTTATGTCGCAATAATTAGAAATAGATTTTTTTACTTGCTCTCAGCGCACGTGAGCCCGTATGTTGTACTTCTCTGAGCATTTTGCACTTGCAACGCGTTCATGCTTGTGATACAATGTCTCTATAAAGATTCACGTAAGCTTGAAAGTGCCATTCGACTTGCAAGTGCTCGCACTGGTAATGAAACGGTGTAAAAGTTAGATCTTGTTACTGCTATTTTTCAAGTAGAGGCTGAACACCTTTTTACAAGCGTTTATGTTTAGCTGCTAAAAAGTCTCAAATTTAACAAAATCATACGCCCCGTGCTTTCTTCGACAAGTTATGTAGGTACTCCCAATGTTTTTTTTCGATCGCCTTTGACATGATTCTTGGCAGAGCTGAAATACGATGGAAATTCGTGGAAGGTGCACCTCGTGTGGAGCTTTGGAAGACAAGTGTAAGAGGATAAGTCGAAAGGATACTGACTTGATCATATCCATCTATTCTAAAATAAATATCTTCACGGGCTTGTTCAGTTGAGCTGGTCTAAGGAATTCTTGTGAAAGATAGCCTGCTTCTTGGCCCTAACGTAGCTGGGGCCGCTATGGGCATGGTGCGTATGGCTGTCCGACAAGTATCATTGCCACGGGCGAACGGAAATGGCTTATGGCTCCATGCGTGCTGTTTTTTCGTGCACCTATAGCACTTAATGTCTGCACTCTGAGATTATTTAATAAGCCACTGTTGTTCAAGGTGTAGAGCAGGCGGGCGCACGAGTCAGTCATTCGTCGCTTACAGCCAACTAAGTGGACCACGTAAAAAAATATATATACCGACACGTTCAACCTTGTCATTGACCTTCCTGAATATTTTCACACTCTTAGGGCTTCCAATAACGCGTTCGATGCTCTAACCACTGAGCACACTTTTAGGGCTGGACATGGCCTCACACTCTTAGGGCTGGACATGGGCTGTCAATCATAAATAACCAGTGCACTTAAGCCTTTGACAGTTCAAATGTCGAAGGACATAAACTCAAGCTGTCTGTGTGTAGACGAAAAGGTCTCTCGGCTGAAGCGCTTGACAATTAAAGCTGAGATTATCAGCTGTAGGTTACCAAGAAAAAAAAACAAATGGAGTTTTTTCGGAACTAGCCAAACTGGTATGATTACACACCTAGCTCTGCAATTTTTAAGGAATCTATATGTTTATTTGTGATAAAGGTTGTGCAAATCGGCTGTAGCAAACCAAAATAAAGCAATTGTTGGCAATAATAAGAACAGTCATGCTGATATTTTTACACATCTATAGCGACGCAGCACTTTGATCTACCATTTACTAAAAACACATTTCTAACGCAATGCGGCGGAAGCCTTCTACAAATGGATAGCTTTTTGCATGTTAGGCATTATTACAAGCATTAATCTCTCTAACTTGCGTAGAGTTTGTTCATTTTATTCATCACTGTGAAAAAAATGTACATATAGAATAAAAGGCCAGTTGTCCTGCTGCATAACTCCGTTTATAAAGCAGTTATGGTTCTTGTGGAGTGACATAAACATGCATGTGAATTTTTCGTTGCAGGTTATTAACGACAACGGCAGCGTTTATCTATCACGCATGTCCAGCGGTCCGACAAAACTTCCATGTGTGAGATCATCATATTGGGGGCTAGGAGAAAATGACACAACTGAGCGATCCATTGAAATTTACAAAAAAAGTGAAGGGTAAATATTCCATAGTAGTCAGCAGAAAATATGGCGTGCAGGCGACTTCAGGTAAAAGTTGTTCACACTGCTGATAGTTGGCGCTGAACACAAAATTCTAACTATTTGAATCAACACCGTCAAAATGTACGTTTGCATGTGCTGTAGCTTTCCATATAGAAAAAGTTATATTCAACATTCCTGGTAGAGGAATGCTGAGAACACCATCCCTCGTTAACTTTTCTTGCGCGTTGCAGAGTTGCGTTGAAGATGGACGAGCACTACGTAAGAGTGTGTTAAGAACATGCAAAAACAACCTTGAAGTGTAGTGCTAGAAACATAACATAAAGAAGTTTTTGCGGCAGAAAAATGTATTTCTACACTGCCATAGTAATTGTCGCTTATCGGATGAATATGGTGTAGCGTTGCATTGCTTCGCTGCCAAAGTTCTCACACGCTCTTTAGGATGGCTTCTTGGGAGTATCCATACAAGACCCACTTCTATTTTTTTTCTGTTGCATTCATGCTTTCCTCTTTTCCTGCCAATGTGTAGGGCAGCCGACAGTGCACATGCTTGGTTCACCACCTTGCCTTTCACTTTGATTTCATTTTCTGTGATACCTTCGTAGTTCTTGCCCAGTGTCACCAGGTCCCAAGATCTTACGAGAGGAACATGCTCCCTTTTTTATTTTTGTTATAGTGCTCTGTATAAAGTTCCGGTCCTGTCTACTTTCGTGGATCAGTGGCTAGAGTGCTCGGCTTGCTAACCTGAAGGTCGCGGGTTCGATCCCGGCCGTGGCGGTCACATTTTGTAGGAGGCAAATTGGTAGAGCCCGTGTACTCCGCGATGTCACTGCACGTTAAAGAACACCAGATGGTCAAAATTTCCGAAGCCCTTTGCTACGGAGTCCCTCAAAATCATATCATGGTTTCGGAACGTAAAACCTCATGTGTTTCAGTTCACGCCGTATGTTCGAAGTTCATGTATTAGTGACACTGAACATCAAAAAATACCGTGAATGAATGTTTTACGAAGAGTTTTACGAAGTAGTTAAGATCGTTGATGACCACGAAAAGGAGTGTTTGTTTTTCAGAAGCAGGCCATTGCGCTGCTCTTGCTTAGGCTTTGCAGGACTAGCATTCACGTCGAAAACATTATATGGAGCCTGGTTCGTCGGGGTAGGTTAAGTATAACCGATTAGGGCGACATCATCAGCTGCTTGTACATTTTTTTCGATGTAGGTGACTGTCTAGTCCTTGTTCATATGATTGTACTCATTACCGAAATTCGGGAGTATCACCATTGCTTTCCCTCCCCGCAGCTTGGCTAATCTTCATGCGACGCAAATCTCGAGGTTGATCAGCTATGCTAGAGTCTCCTTCAATGATGCCTTCCAGATCTGCTGATCTTTGAATGCCGACGGAAACGATCACGCTGGAGTAAGGACAGATGGAGGCTTGCTCTTCCAGTACATTCAAGGCATGCTCTACTGCCGCTGTGTGTGCTGGTGGTGTTTGGTGTTTTTCAAGTCGATGACTAGCTTATGTCGGCTTAAGTCCACGCGAAGGATGAAGAATAAGTTTAAGTCCACACAAACGAGCAACGCTGTAAGACTCCAAAATTTGCGAGGCAAGTGCGGCTGGTAGTGGTGATTCTCACTATATACATTCACGCCGGCGTTACTAGACAACCTACGTGGTCAGGATTACCAGCCCTTCTCAGGCAGTCTTGAGTTTTCTCAACTTAGTGGTGAATGGTCCACTGACGACGGAGTAATTTGCTTCGGCGTTTACCAGAGCGACAACGTGGCTGCTCGTGAGCACGTCGAGGTGGGTGGTTCGTAGTTTTTCGTTGCGGTTGGGCCGTGACATTGGATCAACATTAGGTGTTGAAGTTGGGTGTTGGGTGTTGAAGTTGTCTAGAACACGCGCCTCGCAACATTGGGTGTTGAAGTTGTCTAGCGAGGCGCGCGTTCTGCACGTGCGTTGTACTCGCGTCGTCTGTCCGCAGCCGTTGCGTTGGATCAACGCTGATGCTTGGCTTCGACGTCGCGTCGCGTAGGGTGGGTTTGCTTGTCGACACTGCCATTGCGTTTGGGCATGTCGAGCCCGTGTTTCATCCATAGCAGTTTCCAGCCGATGCTCTTGAGACGTTCCCCGCTACGCCACCGATTACCAAAGAGAGGGAAGACCACTCAACCCCTTGTCTATCCAGTTCCCTCTTGGCTATGTGTCTCAATCATTTCTCACATACAGGGATTCGTGCTGGGGCCGTGAAGTAAGAGGCGCTATGACCTGTTTCTGTTTACTGATTCATTTAATTTATTACTAACTGCAAACATCGTTTACCCGCGTACATCAACCACTACACAAAATTATAACACATGATTTAGACACTCGCGACATTCGACACAGGGTAGGCACATAAAGAATGTAACTGCAACAATACAAGGGTATGCATAAATAAAGAAAACACACGACGACACAAATGATGAAGTTATCAAGGAATAAAACCACGCAATGTCTCAACGCGCCGCTTCCCTGCCTGCAATGCTCGTCTAAATAGGGTGCATAAAGTTAGTCTCACGAATGGTCCGTGCTGTCAGTCTTCCTCGTCTTCGTCGTCTTCTTCGTCTCTCTCAGTGATTTCCATCTTAATCTTCTTCATAACGTCCCGCAATCACTCGCTTCTTCGTTTCCCATCTCTAACTTTCATTCCTCGTCATACCATCCCTGCCTTAGTCATCAACTCATCGACTCTCATCGCTATCTCTTCACGCCGTTATCTTCCTTTTTCATTCCGTCTCTCTACGATCTCGAGCTCATCGCATCGTACCTCTAACTCCCCTCGCTTCTTCTCGTAGTCCCTTTTCGTAGGACCCGACTCCGACCTACCGGGGTACCAAACCAATCGCCACTATCGACGCGGCATATTTTCTTGTCAGTCGGAGTGTGTCGTCTTCGACGGCCGCTACCGCGGCCCACACCAGTAGAAAACCCTCTCCCAAACAAAGTCGAGCAAGTAACAATGTACAAACTCAAGCCTCAGAGAGAGAGATGGGCGAGCTGTCCCAAGACACTTTAATTACGGGTGAACAATGGTCCCGATGCTTCCGACTAAGTGCGTCGTCTGTAATGGTCAACGTCCGGAGTTTGCAGTATTATGCCGAAAAGTTTTCGGCTGAACCAATCGCCCCGGTTTCTGGTACTTGATGAGCCGATGTCCAGAACGAGTCTCGACGTCTCCATGCAGCTTGGTGTCTCCCGCGAAATTCTCCGCAGCCGCCGCTTCTTCGTCATTCAACGCCGCGGGTGGCCATCCGCGCAGAACGCAGTAATGAGCCCTGGAGCCACGGAGGCTGACGGAAAGTCAGACCGGACCCGGCACAGGCGCTGCGGCAGGGTCGCATTCCCCGAACCAACAAAAGGTGCTCTGCTGCTCCCCCATGCCACAAATCTGAAGGGTGCGCACGGATTATTGCCACCGTCCACTGTCACACTGTCTGTAGACAACAAGGCGCCACCCGGTCCTCGTGTTTGCGAGGGGGGGGGGCGTGAACAGTAGAAATAATCTTTCCAGGTACTCCACTCCGGAATGCCCATTCGTTACACCGAAGGTTTTCTTTTCCTTTTTCTAATGTGTGGGTTTAAGAAACGAGCGTAAACATCTTGAAAGGACCGGGGTTCAGTCCGTGTTAGCGGGGACGTCACACTGTCATGTGGCGTGAGGAGCAGAGGCGGCGCTCACCCGCCCCACTCCACCACAAGTCCTCGCGCTCATGAGAGATGAAGTAGAGTTGACGCATGCGCATTAATGGTGGGCAAGCCGCACGCATTCGGATTGAGCTCAGTCATTAGCTGATTCGCATCTAAAATCGTCGGGCCGTCAGGTGCGCTCTTGTGAGGTAGTCGCTGACGCCACGTAGTCGTTCCCCTCGCTCTGAACACGGCGCTTTCATGGTGATGCCGCCGCGTTGTTCCACCTGGCGGTATTGGCAACAACAGTAAGTGTGACCGGCTTCTCCGCAGTGGTAGCAGAGCAGCTACGAGGTGGTCAGCGGCACGTTGGTTTTCCTAGGACTTTGCGCTCGCTTTCTAGCGGGCGGTAGGGCGTCGGAGGTGGCGGGGCGTCTGCCTGCAGTACCATGGTGGTGGGGCGTCTTGGCGTAGACGTGGGGGACGTTCGGGCGTGAGCATAAGTGTGCAGACCACGCGATCGCGTGGCCGAAGGCATCGACGTGCTATCTAGCGACGATACGCCTGCAGCGGTGCGCATGCGCGTCCCGTCGTATTAGTTGGCCTCTGATGTCGCTCTGTCTGACGACACATGGGTGTCGCTGTCTTTTCTCTATCGAATTTATGCCGTTTTTTTTATGACGTCGAGGCTGCGATGGTGCTCGTTCGAGCGCCGGGATCACATAGATATTTATGCCAGTTGATTCATAACTAAGCGTAGCCAGTCTCGCAAAACCTGATGAAGCCAAGCATTCAAAATTAAATTTCCTCAGATCAACTTGCCATTGTTGCGTTAGGCCAAGTTGAACCTAAATGAGTCTAGTTAGGTGAATATAAGCGTAGACGATTCTAATCCAGCCTAGATAAGCGCGGATCACCTGGTACATTCGGGCGTAAGTAAGCGTAAGTCCAGACCAGCTTGCTGTTATGTTAAGCGTAGTAAAGCTTCGATGCACCCGAATGGGTCGACAAAAGTATGCGTACAGCCAAATCTAATTATGCATATTTGATCATGCTGTTATTTCATTTAGCTGAGCAAAATTAGCCCAATGAAGCAAACTTTTTTTGTGGCCAATGTATCCAAGTCAACATCCCCATGAGTCTAGGGGCGACAAACCCTAAAAGATACTAATTGCTGCTTATTGACACTATACCAATCAAACCAATTTATGCCTAATTTGTGTAAGCCAAGACGCGGACAAGTTATGGTTGAATATTTAGTCAAATACCCAATAACACATGAAACATACTGGAGTTTCACGTGGTTATTTAGGCTAATTACGCATAATTAAGCTAATGAGGCAGCACCAAGGTAAGCATAAAAAATCTGAATAGCGTGGTTGATCACTGCATCGTCAAACTGATTTCATTGTAATTAAGCTAACTGAACAAGTTCTGTAGAAACACAGTTGTTGTTATTGAAGCTAAATTTCTATGAGCTCAGAGAATCCAAGCTGAGGAAGATAAACTAATTACAATATCCTGTCTCATTAGGTTGAGTTAAACCTAATTAAACACAAATAATTTTAATTATGTCTTTGCATTTATTACGCTTGTTTCAACATAACTAGGCACAATTAAGTTCAACTTGGGCTGACGCAAAAAAGGCAAGCTGAGCTGACAAAACCTAATTTTTTGTGCATGGCTTCATCAGGTTTAGTTAGGGTAGGCTTAGTTATGCTAATAAACCGGTATGAATCGCAACGCGAACCCGACGGTAAAATTGGCGCCGTTGCAGCTGCTACGTAAGAAATAAAGAAAAGAAAAGCAACGGCACAAATTTGATGGAGCAAGGACAGCGACACCCAGTTGTTTTCGCCACGAGCGTGCCGGAAAGAGTGACATAAGAGGCCAACTGATATGACGGGACGCGCATGCACACCGCAGCAGGTGTCTCGTCGCCAGATAGCACATCGATGCCTTTTGCCACGCGATCCCGTGGTCTGCACACGTATTTTCACACCTGTAGAGTGGCAAGTTTTATGAAAGAGAACACGACGACGCGTGGTGCTCCGGCAGCTGCTGGCA
Organism: Rhipicephalus microplus; assembly: GCF_013339725.1. Lineage (NCBI taxonomy): Eukaryota > Metazoa > Arthropoda > Arachnida > Ixodida > Ixodidae > Rhipicephalus > Rhipicephalus microplus. Next base: position 62,945,691 of record NC_051170.1, read on the forward strand.
GCGTGTTCAAGCGGGAGCGAAAGCAACTACAGTCTGTTTTCTGGTCATCTCGAAGCGAGCAGAAAACCATTCGCCGCTCATATATAACGGCAAGCTTGTAACCCTTCCCTTTACAAGGCGATTACCGGCTCTCGTGTAATCACCTTGTGAAGTCTCGAGGTGGTAATCGCCACCGCGCTCTTGGAGTGAACAGAGATAGCAGACACGGTTGCAACGAACCAAAACGATACACACATATTTATTTAACTAACTTTAGAACGATGATAGCATGAGCCGAATTATTATAACATCAATTGTTATCAACACGCTAGGACATGCTTACACCATACACTCCAAAACACGACAAACACAATAACACACTCAAGGCAGCGTCGCCAACGCTTGACTTACCACGAGGGCTCCCAACGCGCAACCCGCGGTGGCACCCCCCGGGGACCCACAATAGAGACAACCATTCTCGGCGAACGCCACGCGCAGAAGAGACCAGCTTATTTTTCGCTCGCCGCTACCAAGGTTTGTCGCTGCCGGCGCTGTAGCATGATGATGATGACGATAGTGGTGATCAACGCTCACGAAGACGCCACCTACAGCCCAATAGTTGTAACCTGAAAGGCGGCTTTTGGGCGAAACACGTGCGCCACGCAGAGCAAACAACTTTACATGGGGTGTCAGCACCCTTTTATTCCCCCAACCTTAAATCAAACGGTATCCCGAAAAACAAGGAAATCAGCTACACAAGCTCTAACAAATTATGACAAACCATGTCCCTACATAATGTCCGTGCACGAAGACACCGCCACCGGTCGACACTGCTGCAATGTCCGGCTAGACTTCACCTCAGTACCGGTCCCGCAAAAACAACGTTGCCGTCGGTGCGACGAAGCGTCACTATCACCGACACGTCTTTCGGTTGCGACCGGCACTCACGAGGGCACTGGACTGCAGGCAGTTGCGCAGGTCCCAGAAATCTCCATCGCCCGACCTCACGATCACATTATATATATATATATATATATATATATATATATATATATATATATATATATATATATATATATATATATATATATATATATATATATATATATATATATATATATATATATATATTATATACGACCATTTATATATATATATATCCACTCGTATATATATCCGCCGCTCACCATCTCCAACTGCGACATCTGAGCCAACCAGTTATTACCACTCTACTAGACGCCACTCACCCCCACCGTTCCACCTCTCCATTGCGACCTGTCTCGCAATTCACCAACCAACGCCCGGAAATCTAACCTTTGCAGCTTTTGGAGGAAAAGCTGCATCGAACGATAAGACAGAAATTCCTCCAGTGCGTCCATATAATACGATATCTGTTTTAATACAAGGTGTGTACGTGGACGCTTTAGTAGACACTGGCACTTGTTTGTCTGTGATTGATCGTTCTTTGTGCTCACGTCTGCGAAAAGTCACCACCCCTTATGATGGACCTACACTGTACGCTGCTCAAGGGGACGCCATTAGACCTACCGCTATGTGCACCGCTCGTGTTTTCATAGCTGGTATTCTTCTTTTTGTGCAATTTGCTGTGCTGAGTTCGTGTGCCCACCAGCTTATATTAGGCTGGGATTTTCAGTCTACGGCGAATGCTTCCATCTGCTGTCGAGAAAATGTTGTTCATTGATGGAAGAGGACTATGCCCTGTATGCGGATGACAAGCTCGTTCGCTTGCTCGCTGCTGAAGATACCGAGCTACCACCTGGTCATCAGCGGATAGTTGCCATCACTTCTAATGTGATCGACTCTGGTGACGTGTTTGTCCAACCATCTGCACGCTGTCTCGCAAGAGGTATAGCCCTTGCTTCAGGTATAGCGCGGTTCCACAATGGCTCCGGACTTCCCTACGCTACAAACCAGACTTCTGAGAAAATTCTTATTCCTAAAGGCACCACAATGGCTTGCGTTTCTGAATCTCAACCTGTCTCTGTTGTCCCGCTTATGCCAGAGTGTTCTGACCTTCCTTCTGTTGGACGTTCATCAAGCGTTTCTGTTCTTGCTGCGTTTATTAGTCCAGAACTGACCTCTTCACAGACAGATCAGTTGCTTGCCTTGCTACAAAAGCATAGGAGATTGTTTGATGCCCATTCCTCATCTCTGGGACAGACGTTCATTATTAGGCATCGTATCCAGACCGATGGCACTTCCATCGTACGCCATCGACTATATTGCATCTCTTTGTCCGAGCGTGAGATCATTGAAGAAAATGTAGCCGATATGTTGCAACGGAACAATATACGTCCTTCCGCGAGTCCTTCGTCATCTCCTGTTGTTTTAGTAAGGAAAAAAGATGGCTCAGTGTGATTTTGCGTGGACTACAGAGCAGTTAATAAGATTACCCACAAGGATGTTTACCCCATGCCGCACATAGACGATGCTTTGGATTCACTGCAAGGTGCTGAGTACTTCTCAAGCCTAGACCTGCGTTCAGGTTACTGGCAAATACCCATGCACGAGGATGACAAGATAAAGACAGCGTTTTCAACACCAGATGGGCTGTACGAATTCAACGTCATGCCATTCGGCCTTTTCAATGCTCCAGCAACATTCCAGTGGATGATCGACACAGGTTTACGAGGCTTGAAGTGGAAGACTTGCTTGTTCTATTTAGACGATATCGTTATTTTCTCGTCAACCTTCCCTCAGCACTTGCAACGACCGGACGAAGTTCTTACGTGCCTTGAAAACGCAGGCCTTCAGCTGAACACCAAGAAGTGCCGTTTTGCGAGCAAAACGATTAAAGTGTTAGGCTACATCGTAAGCAAGGACGGTATTCGTCCCGATCCTGACAAGATTTCCGCTGTCCAACACTTCCCGCGTCCTGAAAACGCCAAAGATTTGCGCAGTTTCCTCGGCCTCGCTTCTTATTTTCGCCGATTCATTCAAGACTGCACCTCAATAGCTTCAACATTGCACAAGTTGCTCGGATCAGGCGTCACCTTTGTGTGGTCTCCTGAATGTGAAGCGGCGTTTGCCCAACTGAAGTGTGCACTCACATCCGAACCAGTCCTCTGCCATTTCGACGAAACCGCGCCTACGCTCCTGCATACAGACGCGAGTGCTTGAGGCATTGGTGGAATTATCCTACAGCGAGACAAATCTTCACGCGAGAAAGTCGTCGCATACGCGAGCCGTGCACTGACCCCTGCCGAAAAGAATTATACCATCGCCGAACAGGAGTGCCTAGCGGTCGTATGGTCTATACAAAAGTTTCGACCTTATCTCCACGGCCGCCACTTTACCGTGGTTACGGACCATCACGCCTTGTGCTGGCTCTCGACAATCAAGAACTTGTCCGGCCGCCTTGGTCGCTGGATTCTTCGCTTACTAGAATACGACTTCAAGATCACATACAAGTCGGGAAACAAGCATCAAGACACCGACGCACTTTCGCGTTGCCCACTCTCTTCGGAGCAGCTTAACAAACCCTCCACTGCCGCACTCGAGAAGCTTTCGGCCGTCTCTTCCCTACATGTTTCGTCATTAGCTACTGTGGACTCAACTTCTCCAAGCGAGTGTGGTTTGTTCTTACCTCACCAACGTGCTGACCCTTACTGTCGCCGCATCATGGACCGTCTTGACGGGACTTGCCGGCCCCCTAACGCCCGTCTTCGCCGACAGCTGATGCAATTCAAGCTCAACAACCACATCCTGTACCGTCATATCTACCACCCTGATGGTCAACGCTAGGTGCCCGTTCTACCTCGCTCTCTTCGGGCTCAAGTCCTCAAGACATATCACGACGACATGTCTGCTGGACACATGGGCTTCCAGAAAACGTATGACCGCATAAGATGTCACTACTACTGGTCGGGCTTGTCCACCTGTGTCGTGAAGTACTTTGCCTCATGCGCCCTTTGTAAGCGTCGCAAGCTACCTACATCAACTCGAAGTGGACAATTACAACCCCTCCCGTGTCCCCTGCAACCATTCGAGGTAGTTGGCATTGACCTGTATGGTCCGCTTCCTATGACTGTCACGGGCAATCGATGGATACTTACAGCTGTCGACCACCTGATCCGCTACGCCGAAACAGCTCCCGCGCCTTCTGCATCAGCTTCGGAAGTGGCCGACTATATCCTTCGAGCAATGATTCTTCGACACGGAGCTTCTCGTGTAATCCTGAGCGACCATGTAAGAGTATTTCTTTCATAACTCGGCGAAAAAGTGCTCAAGGCATCCGGCACTACACACAAAACAAGCTCCAGTTACCATCCTCAGACGAACGGCCTGACCAAGCACTTTCATCGTACACTGTCAGATATGATAGCAATGTATATCGAACCCGACCACAGAAACTGGGACACCATTTTGCCATTTGTCACTTTTGCGTATAATACCTCTGTACAGCGCACAACCGGTTACTCGCCGTTCTACCTCGTCCACGGTCGCTTCCCCTCTTCTTTCCTCGATGTTTCGTTCTTCTCTGCGCCTCTCAAACCATGTTCATCTTCAAGTGAAGAATACGTGTCTCGTCTACTTCATTGCCGCCAGCTGGCTCACGTCAACACTGAAGCCAAGCAACAGGATCGCAAGCTTGAATATGATGCCTCTCATCGTGCTGTGTCTTTCAGCCCTGGCGAAGTCCTCCTCCTTACACCCATTCGCACTTCCGGACTGTGCGAGAAGTTTTAATTGCGTTTTTATTGGCCCCTACACTGTCTTGGAGCAAACGTCTCCTTTGAGCTATCGTGTGGCACCCATTCTTCTTCAGACAGACCGCCGCTCCAGGGCAGCAGAAATAGACCACGTATCCTGCATGAAGCCTTTCAAACGGCGTTCATCTTCGCTTTAAACTGCGGCCAAGAACTGCGGTCAGGATGACCGCTTTCACGTGGGGGGGAAGTTAGTGTAGGAATTCATTAGGCACATCTACTATCTCTACACATGTTCATCATCATGAGTGGTCGTCATCTTCATCTGCTGGGGGGACTTGGCTTGTCTGAGTTCTGTGCCTTCGGCGTGGTCGCTTCATCGTGTCTTCTGGGCCTAATAAAGGTTGCCTTCACCGTTACATCACTATATATATATATATATATATATATATATATATATATATATATATCAACAAAGCAGCGCGAGTGTCCTTGGCCGAGGGCAGAGACAAAGAAGACGTCGCAGTCTTTGTTGTCCTGTGATCGATAAAGTGTATTTGTTCGAGGTGCTTTGTGTGCTCTTCGAACCCGCATCTTCACACTGGTGGAGGTGCTGGGTAGTCGCCATGCATGGCACTCCTTCGCGGACCCGACATTCGAGCCCGGAATCGCTACCACGCGTCGACACACCAGGCCACCGTTTCAGTCGCCGTCTGCTAGGCCTGGCTCCTGAGCTCAATCTCTTGCGAGAGACTGCCAACAATCGGTTGCCTCCTTCAGCCGCCATGGCCACTGCACCTCCAGTGCGCATGACACCAGAGAATCCCATGAATGTTGATTGTTTTCATGGTGATACTTATGAAGATGCCCAAAACTAGCTAGACCAGTTCGAACGCTGTGCGAAGTACAACCAGTGGGCAACCCTTTTGGAAGTTCGATTTTGAAAACTAAATGAGAGTGTTGCTATGTTCGCCGAGGACATGACTCGTCTTTTTGGCAGGGTGGATCCTGGGATGCCGAAAGACGGGAAGCTGCGGTATCTAATGCGAGGCGCGAAGGAGCAACTGTTTTCTGGGCTCGTGAGAAATTCGCCAACCACAGTAGCTGAGTTCACGAAAGAAGACACCGCTGTTGAGCGGGCCCTACCGCAACGGTACCGCCAACAGAAACCGGTGAACTTTCAAACGAGTAGTCCTTTTACGGCTGCGGCAAGCCTCTCCGACAACGACAGTCCTCTTCGGCAAGTCATCCGGGAGATTTTGAGGGAGGAGCTTCGGCAGCTTGGTTTAATTCCAGCAACCGAATCGACGCCGGCATTGTCCTTTGTCGCCGATGTTGTCCGGCATGAGGTCCACCAGGCTCTCTCTTCATCCGGCTATGGTGATGTGCGACGACATCTTACTTGTGCAGATGCAGTCCGACGCCCCGTCGTCGTGCCTTCGGCACAGTGAATTCCAATGACTGTACCACCACCAACCCTGCGAACACAGCCACTCTCAGCGCCGACCACTTTCCCTCGCCAATTTCTCCGACAAGACAAATGCCCTATCGCCAACATGCCCCACAACGTGGCCCCACAACGTGGCGCAGTAGTGAGTCCCCGCTTACCTACCAGCGTCGGAAAACCGATTTGTGGCGTACCGCTGACCGTCGACCGGTATGCTTTCATTGTGGCGAAGCTGGACACGTCTACAGAGTTTGGCGTTATCGCGACGCTCAGTACTCGAGATTTCCTCGCTACCCAGATTACGCTGCGTACGACGATCGACGCATGTACAACGATGCTCCTGTGAACACACCGCCTCAGAATCCAGTAATGCCCAGATCAAGTTCTTCAACTCCTGCGCAGGCCAGTTCAACTAATCGTCGCAGTTTTGCCGACGTCACCAGGGGAAGGTCCTCTAGCCCGCGACGGGGAAACTAGACGCAGTGACCTTGGAGGGGGGGGGGGGTTGCCAATAATCGAAATTCTAAACAGCCCCCATTGCAGACAAATGACAGCTCGAAGCCACTGATGCCGAAAAAGACGACAGCAACGAGTAATCCGACGAATAAGGCAACTGGCAACGTAACCGAAGTTATCAGCGCTGACCTCGTCGTTCACATTGACGGCCACCAAGCGACGTCTCTTATTAACACTGGCTACCACTTTTCTATAATAAGCCTACAGCTAGCCGAAAGACTAAGGAAGGTGAAGATGCCATGGCATGGACCCAATATAAGAACTGCAGGAGGTCAGTTGATGGCACAGGTTGAAAAGTGCACGGCCCGAATCTTCATCGCTGGTTCCGCCTTTGTCGCCACCCTCGTCATTCTTCACGGGTGCTGTAAACAGCTCATATTGGGAACGGATTTCTTGCACGAATACGGTACTGTGATTGACCTGCGCGACAGAAGCGTAACGTTTGCCATAAACTTGCACACTGCTACTGATGAGGAACACCAGCCACCTCGCTTCCGTATTGCCGATGACGATGTCATACTGCCGCCACGAAGTTGCTCCCTTGTGTCCGTGCTCTGCGACATCTTAGAAAACGGCACTGGCATCACTGAAAACATCAAGAATCTCGTATTCACTAGCACCATTTTTATTGCCAGGGCTGTCATCACTGTTATTGACGGATGCGCTGAACTCTTGTTGACAAATTTCAGCAGAGAACGCCGACACATAGTTAAATCCACGGCTATTACCTATTTAGGCAAACTTGCTCAAATTTAAGATTGTCATTTAGTGGAGGAAGCAGCAGCGTCTACTATCACTACACCGACATCTGTCGACGTTAGTCAAAAGTTATCTCTCATTGAGCGAGACCACCTTCTCACGCTGATCAACAAGTTCTACGGCTGCTTCTCATCCACATCAAGAGTTGGTCAAACGACATTGACAAAACACCGCATCATGACGGATTCCGACGCCAGGCCCATCCGGCAAATATCGCGTCACCTCAAAAGAGCGTGCAATAATTCAAAAACAGGTGAAAACGATCCTGGAAGATTGTATTATTCAGCCATGTAACAGTCCTTGGGCATCAGCGGTAGTACGTCAAAAAAAAAAAAAAAGGACGGCAGCTAGTGTTTCTGCGTCGACTACCGGAAGCTAAATCAGATCACAAAGAAAGACGTCTATACTCCGCCGCGTATTGATGCTTCATTGGATAGAGCACAAAACGCACGCCACTTTTCGTCTATGGACTTGAAAAGTGGCTACTGGCAAATTGAAGTGGGTGAGAGAGATCACGAGGAGACCACCTTTGTTAGGCCCGATGGACTTTATGAATTTCAGGTACTTCCTTTCGGTTTGTGTTCGGCGCCAGCAACATTCCAGCGTCTGCTGGACACGGTTCTCTCGGGACTTAAGTGGCAAACCTGTTTGGCGTACCTCGACGACGTGATTGTGTTTTGAGCGACTTTCGAGGAACACTTACGAAGGCTTGAAGCAGTTTTTGAAGCGATACGCTTGAACTGTTTTACTTTAAAACCTGAAAAGTGCCACTTCGGCTTCCACGAACTTCAATTCCTCGGTTACGTCGTGAGCAGCCAAGGGATCCGACCCTACCCAGATAAAATTGCCACCGTGGCAAATTTCCTGACGCCATCAGACAAAAAATTAGTGCGACGTTTTTTGGGACTCTGTGCCTATTAGCGGCGGATTATTGCCAATTTTTCGCGCATCGCATGGCCATTGACACAGCTTACTCGAGAAGATATCCCCTTCACTTGGGGTGAAGACTAGCAGCAGGCATTTCACGAGCTTCGTCAGCGCATGCAAACACCACCCGTGCTCGCCCACGTCGATGAAGATGCGCCAACAATACTACATACATACGCTAGTAATGTGGGTCTTGGAGCAGTGCTCTTACAGTTGAAGGACAGCATCGAAAAGATGGTTGCTTACGCCAGCAGGACGATGTCCCGATCACAAGCTAACTATACTACGATGGAGAAAGCATGTCTTGCAATGGTGTGGGCAGTCCTGAAGTTTCGTCCTTATTTGTACGACCGCCCATTCACCGTTATACGTGATCACCACGCGCTCTGTTGGTTAATCAACTTGAAAGATCCATCTGGCCGTCTTGCACGCTGAAATCTTCGGCTCCAAGAATTTGACTTCACTGTTGCCTACAAGTCGGGAAAACGTCACACCGATGCCGGCTGTCTTTCTCGAACTCTTGTTGGGACGGCATCGCCGAATGACGACGACGACACAGCATTTTTGGGAATTGTGGACACTACCACGTTTTCTCAACAGCAGCGCGACGACCCTGAACTACTACGACTCATAAATTGCCTACAAGGGCGAACTAATAGCGTGGTGAAGTTATTTTCGAATGGGCTGCCATCGTACTGCTTGCGGAATGGCGTTATTTATAAGAAGAACTTTTCACCCGCCGGCAGCCGCTACTTGCTCGTCGTTCCTTCTTCGCTTCGCCGTGACGTACTGCAAGCATGCCGCGGCGAACCTACCGCCGGTCACTTGGGCTACGCAAGAACATTAGCAAGGATAAGGCAAAACTATTACTGGCCAAGACTTGCCGGAGTTGTCAAAACTTACGTGCAGGCATGTCTACACTGCCAGCGTCGCAAGCCACCATCCATCAAACTAGCCGGCCTGATGCCGCCTGTCCGAGTACCGGCGACACCGTTTGCACAAATTGGCGTGAATTTTTTGGGCCCCTTCCCAAAGTCTGCCACTTGAAACAGGTCAATAATTGTCGCCACAGATTACCTGACCCGATACACGGAGATAGGCGCTCTACCATGCGCAACGGCAGCTTAAGCGGCGCAATTTTCATCGAAGCCGTCGTTTTAAGACATGGTACACCCGTAATAGTCATCACCGACAGAGGTACTGCGTTCATGGCGGTGCTTATGGACGCCGTTTTCCGACTAAGTGGTACAGCTGACAAGAAGACAACGGCGTATTATCCCCAGACCAACTGGCTCACCGAACGTCCCAACAAGACCGTGGCTGACATGATAAGCATGTACGTAGAGCACAAGAACAGGGACGACATATTGCCCTTCGTCATGATCGCGTACAACACGGCTCGTCAGGAGACCACTCGGAAGACACCCTTCATCCTCCTTTACGGACGCGAAGTTATGACAACGTTAGACGCGATGCTCCCTCATGAAAATGATGGTAATAAGACGGACGCCGAAGAGTTTGCCCTGCGAGCAGAGGAAGCCAGGCAACTTGCTAGGTTGCGAATCTCCAAACAACAAGATGAAGATGCCAAACATTACAACCTCCCGCACAGAACCGTCATATACAACGTGAGCGACAAAGCGTGGGTCTGGACACCTATTCGTCAGCGTGGGTTCTCCGAAAAGCTGTTGCGAAGGTACTTCGGACCGTACAAGGTTCTGCGACGCATCAGTGACGTCAACTACGAGGTTGTTCCGGACGGCGTTCAGTGTTCGAAGCGCCGCAGACATTCACCAGATATTGTCCATGTGCTTCGGATGTAGCCTTACTTTCAGTGACTAACGCGCAGTTTTGGTTTTGCCTTGCTTCTCGAAGGTTTAACATCGGCGTGATTTTTTTTAAGGGGGAATACTGACGCGCGTATGTGCCAGTGGCGGTGACAATGAAGCAGTGCGAGTGTCCTTGGCCGAGGGCAGAGACGAAGAAGACGTTGCAGTCTTTGTCCTGTGATCGATAAAGCGTGTTTGTTCGAGGTGCTCTGCGTGCTTGTCGATCCCGCGTCATCACAATATATATATATATATATACCAAAATGCACTGGGACTACTCGTATACGTTTGTATGCATTATGCATGAAATATTATTGCTGCACGCGACGCTTTTTAGGCATTAGCTCAAAACTTTCTGCATGAATACTGTTATTTTGATGATGGTCTCCTCAAGAGTAAACATTTTACATTTAATGAAGTTTTTAATACCTAAGAAACAGCTCCCAAAATATTCAGTTCTTAAATATGAAGGACTCCTTGAGGAACCAAAGTTATTTTGAGCATTTTTATCTACTTATTTTAGCTTCCCACTGAGCTCGAGTGCACTGCTTTATTCGTGGCCGCTTAGGAAGCTGCCTTCATCGCCCCAAGTTACCATAAGCAATGCTGATCAGGTATATTGGAGATTAAAGCGGAAACCTTTCTTGGCAATTCCAGTACCGCAAAACTAAAACATTTAGAAAGATTAGTCGCAATCGTGTGTTCACAGCACATGATTGCAACATGAAAGCGACAAGGCAGTGGGGATGATAATCTTTTTCGATTAAAGAAAATGATTTTCCTTAAGCAGCAAATTCTTTGACTTGTCCATACAAAGTTCCTTCTTTCCCAGCTATAACTGCATCAGCCCGTCGCAGCAGAATGAAAACATGAACAGGTGATGCTATATAATGGGCCCCTGTTCAGTGTTAGCCTGTTCTGCAGTGCAACTGCACAGGGCGGAAAGCATAGCAAAGAGTCTTCAAGAGAAAGCGTCACTGCTTTGTTGGAAAATTATCACTACATTGTATCTTTGTATTGTAATATTTTCTTTTTCTCGTAACAATATGGTTGATTGATTACAGTGGTGAAGAAAAATTTTGCCCTAGTTATTGTTTTCCTTAGCGTGCTGCTGACAGTGATCACTATCGAAAGTGATCTCAGCTCCCCCCCCCCCCCCCCCCAACTTTTCTCAGTGGAGGGCTTGCGTCCCCCTTGCCCCCCTCCACCCCCGGCTGATACGCCTATGGCTGTGGGTTTGGTCTCTGGCTTTTCGGGGCTATTCGGAGCATCACAGAACCAGCACCTCCACCAGGTATGACGTGGTCATTAAGAAGACTGCAGCGGCTGGCAAGTTCAAGAGGAAACTTCTTATTCGGGTGAACATAATTTCAAGAAACGAAAAGTGAAGCTACAAGCAATTCACGCTGTACACTGATAGCAGCGAACAGAGCGTCCGCAGCGGATAACGTGATGATCGTCGGATTGATTGATTGATATGTGGGGTTTAACGTCCCAAAACCACCATATGATTATGAGAGACGCCGTAGTGGAGGGCTCCGGGATTGTTGACCACCTGGAGTTTTTTAAAGTGGATGATCGTCGGAGCCCGTCGCGTTATATGTAGTAGTCATGGAACCTTCACACGTTAGCGATGGTGCTCGCGTAAGCTCCTGAATAAATTTGACTACTCCCGCACAGAACACCTACCAGTTTAACTCCCGTGCTCGCGTGAAATTGTAATAGAATGAGCTGAAACAATTACGACGCTACTAAAATACCAAGACGCGATCTGCAGCGAGCGTCGCTAAACGTATTTTGGGGTGAAACCTGAACACAATAAAAAAGCAAAAAACAGACGTGACAATAGACTTCTTTACTACGTTATCTACCCGGCCTCCATTGAGGCTGTGCATGCATGTCCCACATGTCGAAGACCCTTCGGGTGACTTACTTTAACGAACTGTGTTATTTCAAGACAAATAAAACTGATCTCCACGATGCAACCCTTCAAGTTTGCGCTATTAGCTGCGTGGTATAGCTTATATGTGAAAACAAGTTAAAAGGTTCCTTTGCTATAGCCGAATGTTTCAGCGAAAATATACTGCACTAAATCACTTTCTCGTAAGGCTGCCTTGCAGTGGCGAAGAAAACTCTGCACTAGAGGTATCATACTTGAAAATAAGGTTCACCGATTTTATAAGTACTGCATTTTTTACAGCCCTTCAGTGCTGGCAAACATGCTGGTTGAACAGAGAAACCTCGATGTAATCGGAAGCAGCCTGACGAAGGAAGCACAGTAAGTCACACAAGTCATATATACCTCTGAAAAACAGCTATGAAACGTTTTGGGTATAAACTCTAAGCGATTGCCACATACAAGTAGGGTCTTCCACGCATTAAATTCAAAATATTTTCAAATGAAGAATATACAATTGAACCGTTTCTATCAATTTAGCCGCCTAAGTCTGGGCCCGGTCGTGGTCATCGTCTTATTAGTATATACCATAATTGGCATAGGAAGGCAGGAGCGTATGTCGAACACAGTTGGGAAGTCATGGCATTATTAATGTCGCATGCCTGTCGCACACGTCCTGAAATCTATTTAGACAAAGGCTGTGAGTTTCATATTTCAATAGCGGTGGCATATTTTGTTAAAAAAAAGCTGGTGCTGGCGAGTATAAAGAAATCCGGATGTACGCGAACACGTTGTAGTTGGCGGTGACGAGCAACACGAGACTACATTATCCTTAGCATATTCGTGTGGAAACGCGACAAGAGACAAAATGTAAACAACAACAGCTACTCATTGACCCTCTTGTGCTTTGTTACGGTTCTGCGCGACTACGCTAGATATAGTCAAGCGCTAACTAACCAGAGCAGCTACTCTTATAGGCTAAACTGTACCATGCCGAATCATAGGATTATGCGAGCAAGCATACATGTGCTACATAAAAATCTTCGAGTCTGATGGTGTGTCTTTTTCTTGTAAATGGTGTGTCTTTTTCATACATAAATCATCCTAATTTTCTCCAAAATTCAATATTTTGTGCAGCCGTCAGTTTATATGGTCTGCAGATAACCTGCGCTGCATACCCGTATATTGCGGCCCATGTTATACTAGTATGCACTTCACGTTACCACGAGGAACGAAGACATGACTTACGTCCCAGGCGTGTCCTATTATTTACGTCCCGACCTGCTTCTCATGTTTCTCATACACTGAAGACCTATTGCGTACATGACCAGATAGAGATACGACAACGAAAGCAACCAGGCATAAACGGCTAAATAGACAATTTGATAAGGAAGAAATTCTGGCAGAACTCAAACAATGTAAGAATAAATGTCATGTAAAGCAGTTCAGTGCATTTATGCCGGATTCATCCCTTTTAATCAAGCGTTACAATAGTGGTCAACGTTCTCGGGTCAATTTAGAAGGGCGCATGTTATGCGCTTTCTATAGGCTCGCTGAGTGCACTGTCATGTAAAGACTAAAGTAGTTTATAGCAGATATGCCACTTTCAAACAATGAATCTATTCGTCGCTGCATCAAAAATGTTTGTAACCTTCAGTAATTTTCGTTATTTGAGGAGATCACCAAAATTGTATAATACACAAGACGGTACCATAATATTATGTGCTGTGTTCATAGTACAGCATGTAAACGATGACAATATTCCGGGACCATCATTTTAGTGCTGAGACGAAATCCGCATTTTTTTCTCACTATCGGGCCGCTTCGGTGGGTTGCCGCGGTCTATACCGAGTTTTTCTTCTCATAAACTTCTTTCAGTATGGGTATAGGCGTGTACTCGCTGATTGTATCGCATCACTTTGATTCCCACGATGCGTGATTTTCAGGGGATTTCTCAGCTGCGCTCGTTTGCATTAGGTTTACTATGTACCATAAACACAAAATTATGGTCATCATGAGTCGACATGCGCTGTTGTCTTCCTCTTCTGCTTTGTTCTGAGAAAACGTGTGGCTATTTTCGTGCCATAGGATGCGATAATACTGATGGGAGTAATAACTATTATCGAGATAGGTATGAAGATAAAAAGGAATAAAAAATATTCAGATAAATTCTGACCGAGATTATTTCTTGGCGAGGTGACATTCAAACTCACGTAATCACGATTCGAAGGCGATCGTCGTAACCACTTGACTATCTACACACGCTGGCACAGCAATATATAGACCTGTATAGAATAGAGTATACTAAGAAGGTTGCAAAAGAACATGAGGATGAGGAGAAAGGTGGTGAGTGCGAAACAAGTAGAACGGAAGAGATAGAGGTAAAGAACGAGATAGCAAGAAAGAGAGACAGATAGAAAGACAAGAAAGCGAGAAGACGCGAAGCTGAAGACTTAACGACTACGGAGAGAGAAAGAGAGAGAAAGAGATGGAAAGAAATAGACAGAGAAAGATAGAAATAAATAAATAAAAAATATGAAAAAAGGCAGGCTATCTGCAGCCATGTATAAAATAGCATTGTATAGCCATACATTTTGAGTTGAGAACAGAATACATGAACCGATTTCTCTGGTGTGGTCTGTAATAACCCTGATGGGTGAGAGAACTGGCACGCAGACAGAAAACGGAAGATATATATACAAACAAAAAGAAAAGACAAAATTTAGGCGAAAAAGTTGAAGGAATTTTCGCGGGGAATCTGTTCTGAGAGAGAAGCCGAAGAGGTGGCGGATGCAAAGATCGCGTGCCGCTTCATGACGATAATCATTTGCGTTTCCGACTGGCAAATTATGGCATATTTGAATTGCCTCGCTGTTCAAAAAGCACGCATTTATATTTGTGTACACTACAGAATCTCAAGAATTGGGAAAAGACAAGTAAGGCTGTATAAGCTTAGCCAAACCAGGACCAGCAATGTGCCTAACAGCTCTGCTGTGAATCACCTTGTGCACATTAGTGCAAGCTGCGTGTTTTTTAAAGCACCGAACTTTATTCTCGAACTTGATCTGTTAGTGTTCGCAAAAGCTTCGTGGAGTATTATGTCACCCCACGCTACCTTGCAATGCTTTGGAGGAAAGTAATAATGAAGATGGAAGAAAACTGGATAGGAGGAAATAAATAAATACATGAAAGGAAAAACGTTTCTTGGCCAAGCAAAACTCGAACCTGAGTTCTTGCTTTCCCGAAGCAAGCGTAAACACTCGGCCATCAGCGTACCCAATTAACAATCACATAAGGAAAACATTCGATTTCATTGACATTGGCGAGGAAACGACAAACTGGTAAAAAGAAAGGAAAATAGAAAGAAATGACCAGAGAAAACCAGAGGATATAGAGAAACAGAAAAATAGAGAGAGAGAGAGAGAGAGAGAGAGAGGAAACATAGCACAGCCATCTATTCAACATTATGAATTGGTATGGTATGGTATGGTATGGTATGGTGTGGTATGGTATGGTAGTATGGTATAGTCATGCATATTATAGGAGAGCATACAGGGGGGTAGGAGAAAAATGAGGGTGATGATGACTGATGTGAGGGTAAGAAGGAATGAAGGAGGAAAGAGTAGGGCATCGCCTTGTATAGTATAGTTTAGCAAAAGGGCTAAGAAAGCAAGGTTAGGTGAGGAGGACAGGTGTGTGGTTGGAGAGGACAGAAAAGAGAGTGAATGGAACAGGTAAGAGGATGTACAAAGCACTACCATGGGCACTGTAGCAAGTGCAAGGGGTGGAAAATAATGCGAGGGTTAGGTCAAGTAATTTCAAGGTAAAGAGAAAAGGATGGAGGAAAGGTGGAAATACATAATATGGAATAAAGATATCAAAGAAAAAAGAACGACGATATGTAGAAAGAGTTAAAATGAAGCCTGTAAGACATAAGAAGATTACGCAAAAATCACTCAGTCTGCATTCACCAGGTGGTGGCGCTTGTTGGTCAGCCGCGCTGTTTACTCATGCACCTCTCATTTCACACAGAGTTTATCCCTCCTCCTTCCCCTCCCCCCTCCTCCCCTCCTCCTGTAGCTGCTAACACTTCAGAGGCGTGAAACTGGCCATATTTATTAATGTTATGGGTAATGTATTGGCAAGTCGCTTCTGATCCGGTAAACCAGCTTGACAACCTACCATGATATTGTACAATATTAACGCTTCTCGAGGCGGTCGCCCGTGAGGTGGCCAGGGTGGGAGGCGGCTTTGAACTCCAACAGCTTGGTAGTTCAGCTCCAGACCACAAAGAGGGCATAAAAGGTGGTTACCCGGTTCAACCTGGTGGATGAGCTATTTCCTAAACTCTGCCGACAACGAAGTTGTGTTTTTTCTCTATGACTAGTATATATTTGAAAAGACGTCAAATTTTGACTAGTATATATTTGAAAAGGCGTCAAATTCATCGTTATCGTGTTCATATAAGAACGTTTGATTAAAAAAGGCGTATTTTATTGTGGCTTGATCTTTTACAGGCACTTTAATATTTCCCTAAAAGCAGTCAAAAAGCCACCTGAAACTATGCTTTCTGTGACCGTGAAAGGTAAAGTTGTATGTTGACTGTAAAGTTTTCATATTATCACTGACTCCCGCTGTGTGCGTCATGCGAAACACTTACGCTGGTATTACGCTGGTACATAGGGTAAGCTTCATTCAGCCGCTTTTTCGTTTTGACACCAAATGTGTTGACAGGTAAAAAAGGAGTGACCGTATGAGTCCTTAGAATGCCTAGTCAGTAACGGACAACGCGTTTAGTTCCAAAGGTATTAAGGTTGATGCATGTGTTTCAGTGGTGTAGAACGTTCTCCTTTCATCCACCGTTTGTTCATTTCATTTTCAGTAATGTATACAAAATGTTTAGCTAAGTTTTGTATTACAAAGGGTGCCTTAAGGATGGGTAAAGCCTACAATCAGTAAATTTTGTCAGTATTAAATAATTCTTAGAAACTATTAGAGCACCAGAGAAGCTCAAGAAGTTCGAACGAGACAGCGTGCGTAAGAACAAATGTTCAAGTTTGCGTGCACCGGAAAACAAGCAGGTATCAGCAACATTCTGGTGAACATTAAGAAACGAAAGTTGACCTGGGCAGGTTGGTTAGTGAGAAGGACAGATAACCGATGGTAAGCTGGAGCGATAGAATGGATTGCAGGAAATTGAAACGCAGCTGATTATCTGATCACAGATGGTTAGGTGGGGTGCTGACATAAATGAATTTCGGGCTTGAAACAAAATAAGCTTTGCAAATAGAGAGAATACAGGTTATTTTTGGAAAAGGATTTCAACGTGCTGTGGATATAAAGATGTTTTATTGTAATGGGAATGACCATTATTAAATAGTATCTGGACTGTGCGGACTAGGTGTGATTTAATCATTTATACTAGGGCTGTTGGTTGTGCTAGCATGCATGCATGTTCATTCGATATTCTTAGGACAATTGTAAATTTCCCTAGTGTTTTTGTCCTTTGCGTGTGCTTTATAATATATGCATGTTTTACGTTTTACACTTCCTCTGTACTTCGCTGAAAATTTTTCAACGTATCACTGAATTATATGTTAGCAGTAATCCAGAATTGCACATGCGTTATTCAGGTGCCCAAAATTCACACGCGAAGGTCTTCACGATACCATCCATTCATCCGTACGTTCAACCACTCATCTGTCTTCTATTGAGATGCCCGAATTTTACATCCACGAACAACAGGCACCATCAATCCGCACGCTCATCTATTTATCTATTTTTTCGTCCACGTCATGTACGTCATGAAAATCATAACGTGCTATCACAATTCGTTCAAATACTTCCTACTTTTGTGCACATTTTGTTCTTTTGTCTACAGTAAACATGCTGAATTGCTGAATGAATTTATGAACCGTAACTCGCCTACGGTTATATCTAAAATTGAACACGAAAGCATTATTTTAAGCCAGCCTGCTGAGATTGCTAGCACGTTTTCCAATCATTTCGAATCATCTCAGGGCAGTCAGCCGTCAACTTTTGAACCTAAAATAAATCGCCTGTGTCGTTCATTTTATCTTTTCTCGGTTAAGCCAAGTGATGTGCTATCTACTATCCGCAACGCTCACAACACGAGCTTTGGATTAGATGGTATTTCAATACGCCACTTAAAACTGGTTGCTGGCGCAGTTTGCGAACCTTCATGTGCAATAAGTAGTTTAATCTTCAATACTAGCGAATTTTCACAAATATCAAAACGTACTAAGGTAATCCGAGTTTTTTTTAAAAAGTAATTAAGAGCGGTTCTCCAACTACCGTATCATTTCAGTCCTCCCCTCCCTAAGTAAAATAATTGAAAGCAGACTAAGTACTTATATAAATTCTACATAATCAAATCTTGCCAGTTCGGTTTTTGGGCCGGAAGTTCTAATAATTTAGCATTACCTTGTTTAACAAACTTCATTAAAACAGTCTTGATGGGAAAGAATTTGTCGGTTCCGTCTTCCTCGACCTTACAAAAACTTTTGACATCATTATTCACACAATTTTACATTGCAAATTATAAGTCTATGGGATCACAGGGCCCGCTCTAACGTTTTTAAGGCATTATCTGACTAACTGAGAGTTTGTGGTATACGCGCGTGAGGCATTTTCTCTTCCTAAAATTACTAACCAAGGAGTGCCACAAGGTTCCATTTCAGGACCTTTGATTTTATTTTTTATATGAGTGATTTGCCGAACGTCACTGATTTATGTCTTTATGAATTGTACGCAGACAATAAAACTATATAATTACGTGATAAATATACGAGTTCATAACTAAATAAGCTAAACATGGCACTTGACCACCTAATTAAATGGTGTAACAATAACGAACTACCTACTAATCTATCTAAAGCTAAATTTTCGGTTTTTCATCCCCATCAAAAGCCTTTAAGAAACTTTCCTTATCATTACGAAATCATTCTATTCCCATGAATGATTCTGCGGTATTTCTAGGTGTGACATTGAACCGCCATGTGAAGTTTCTTCTTCACATCAATCATATTAAAAAGAAGTCGGCTTTTGGTGTCCGTGCGCTGATCAAAGCACTTCAGTATTTTTTACTTTCTACATTGCTTTCACTGTACTTTGCATATATTCGATTGCATATTAACTATGGCATAATCGCTTCGGATAACACCTATCAGTGTTATCTTCATTCCATCTAACATATACAAAATCAAGCCGCGCGCATCACAATTTACGGTTGTTCGCGTTCAAACGCCTTTAGCCTGCCTAATAAGTACGAAACTTTATCTGTTAACAAGTTATTTGAGTATAACGTAAGTATAATGTTTTATTACTTACTTAATTCTCAGCTCTCCTTTGTATATATTGAATGTAGCTCGCTCAAGAATATAACCCCACCAGGTTTGCTTCTAATCATAATTACTTGCTACCACTCACTCACACTAACTACGGTAAGAAAACTACGGTAAGAAAACTAACTAACTATGGTAAGAAAACATCTAAATTCTCCACAACTCATCTTTGGAATAGTTTGTCATTTGAACTTAAATCTTTGCCCTCATTTCCACTTTTCAAAACATCAATAAATCTTTCGTTTTAACTCCCGATTGCTCACCTTAGTTGTGATATATAACCTTTTTCCCACTTGTCCCCATTCATTTTATGTACTTATTTCTGTTTGTCTTGTCAAACTTTCATTTTTGCTTTTAAGATTTTGTGCACATTTTCTATTCCGTATTGCTTCTGTGTGTCGTCTTTGACTTTCCTTTGCATTGCTTTTTATATTATTTCTCGCATTTTGCCTTTCGTATTATTCTATTATTTAATTTTTTTCAACCTTTCTAGCATGTTGCTGCTTGTTTTGCCTTGTATGAGTTTCTTATTACCACCTGCGTATCTTCTACCAATTGTTTTCAATTTACATTTTAACTGAGGGTCCCGTTTTTAGTATTTATACTCTGGGACCTTTATCTGTATACAAATGTTACGTAATTGATGCTTTGTGACGAATAAAAATTGAAACTGAACTGAAGGCGTCATATAGTATGCGAATGCATGACATACGTAAATGACAGAGAACGACGGGCTTGGCATGACCCAGTGTCATGTTCATACATCACGAAATACATGATATTGGCCGACATGATTGCGGTGTTCGATTCCTTGCATATCAGAAGAGCAGTCGGGCATCAGAACTACTTGATCGCCACATCGTGTCTCCCATCGTATATCAAAGGATGTGCAAGTATAAGGTTGGTGACTTTTTAGAAAGTATTGATTCGGACTAGACTATGTTCATTTTCTCTCACCTAGTGTTCACTAAGGCGCCTTGCTATTGGCTCGTCTTGAGTACGTGCTTATTTACGCTGGGCGCAAGCTAACGTCACTTCACTGTGAGCTATAGTATTACCCAATGCTAGCTACGTTGGCGTAGTGTTGGCTATTCACTCTCATAAAAAAAGTAATAAGGATTCATTGTTCACAGTAATGTATATACTCCTCAACATAGCTTTTAATGACCCCGCGAAGAATGTGTCAAAGAATAATGCCTATCATGGACCTGTAGGCACGCCGGAGTTTTCATGTCACCACCATGGCACTCATGTGTGCCCTCAAACGCAAGGGCTGACATACTCGTAATATGAAACGAGGAACTGAAACAGCGCGCATATATATATATATATATATATATATATATATATATATATATATATATATATATAGTGGGCATTTAGTATACGCATCCCCTTCACCGGTACATTATCATCATTATCATGTGTGGCTCATGCATCTTCATCGTTGTCGCGTAGGATCATGATCTTGGCTCATTATTCATCGTAGCTGTCGGCTGCCGGTTCCTCGGGCCTAATAAAAAGTAATCCAAACCAAGACTTCATACGTGGTGGAGAGTGCTGTTAGATCCCCCGCCATCCTCTCGACCACTATACCCCCTGGAGCTACGTTCAGGTCGCCGCTTGGGCCAGGTGTCCGGAAATATGTCGCACCAAGATGAGGTCGGTGCTGCAGCCGTTCCCACTCAACCACCGCGTGCCGTGCCTTCTCACGTCATCAACAGCCTCCAGCGTGACCCCATCCCTTCGCTGGTATGCGTGGGGAAGATGTGGAAGAATGGCTGGACGATTTCGAACGTGTCGGCGCTGCTAACCGGTGGGATAACACCTACAAACTCGCTCACGTGTCATTCTACCTCCCGGGTGTCGCGAAGACGTGGTTCCTCAACCACTTCATCGACATCCCCGACTGGTCAGCCTTCAAAGATCAGCTTCGCCATGTCTTTGGCACACCGGCTGTTCGTTCGGCTCTCGCAAAGAAAGCTCTCGCGACTCGGAAACAGCACATCGGGGAGTCGTACACATCCTACATCGAGGATGTTCTTTCACTTTGCCGCCGGGTTGACACACCAATGACAGAATCAGACAAGGTGCGCCAGCTTCTTAAGGGAATTGCACCCGTCGCATTCAATGCCCTTGCAATCCAGAATCCGGCTACCGTTGCTGACGTTGCGACAACCTGTCAGCGCCTCGAAGAACTTGAGTCTATGCGCCTACAACCAGACAGTGACGCG
Organism: Rhipicephalus microplus; assembly: GCF_013339725.1. Taxonomy (NCBI): domain Eukaryota; kingdom Metazoa; phylum Arthropoda; class Arachnida; order Ixodida; family Ixodidae; genus Rhipicephalus; species Rhipicephalus microplus. Next base: position 62,967,313 of record NC_051170.1, read on the forward strand.
GCCCGTATTACGACTGATCCAAACCTGCGAGACACGATAAGGGCGATTATACGTGAAGAATTAGAATCAATGGGATTCACACTACCTTCAGTGTGCCCCATTCAGTCTTCTTCAACGTCATTGCGGGATGTCATCAAGGAAGAGCTCACGTCCATGACCCACATGGCCAACCTGCAGCCCATTGTCTCTCGTACTCTACCATCGTTCCCGCACACCGCCGCCGCACCACCAGGCACCGTCAGCTCGACGTCCCCGCCACGAACGTACGCGTCGGTTGCTGCCACACCTCCCACAAGCTTTCCCACGAGCTTTTCATCACCACCGCTTGAGCCGTCACCTGTCCCTCTGATTTCTCTCTCTCTCCTAGTGCAGTTAGCGCAAGCTACTACCCTCCTCATCGATCGACTCGGCCTACGTACGTGCTATTATTGCGGCTATCGTGGTCACATTGCACGCTTTTGCCGCAAGCGCCAGCAAGACGAGCGCCGAGAGTATGACATACGCGAACGGGACTATACCGCAGGAGCCTTGTACCAGGGCCGCCGTTATTCGTCACCGCCACGTCGGTCTCCATCTCCGCCAGCATCGGGTGAACTGCGCAGTAGTTACCGATCAACCCGACGCCGTTCACCGTCGCCTTACCGGCGCTCTCCTTCTCCTCTTCATCCTGCTTCCCTTACTTCTGATCGGCGTCCGGAAAACTAAGCGGTGCAGTTTTTGGAGGACAAACTGCATTCCGACACAGGACTCCAATGCCTCCAGCGCGCCTCTACAATATGATTGCGGTCACAGTTGATGGAGTGGACGTTGATGCTTTGGTGGACACTGGGGCTGCGTTTTCTGTTATTCGTGCTGATTTGTGTGCCCGTCTTCGAAAAGTCACGACGCCTTATGATGGACCGACACTGGTTACAGCCCAGGGAACAATGATTCGCCCTTCCGCTCTCTGTACTGCCCGTGTACTAATCGACTAAATTCTTCATCATATAGAATTTGCTGTGCTATCCCCGTGCTCCCATGAACTCATTTTAGGCTGGGACTTTCTTTCCTCTGCTTCTGCGGCTATTTGCTGTGCACAACGTGTCGTCCATTTTACTGACACGGACCACTTCCTCAACGACGAAACCTAGAGGCCACTTCGACTCATCGCTGCAGTAGACATCGAGTTACCACCAAACGAACATCAATTAGTTACAGTTTTGTCCAACGACGTCGACTCTGGTGACATTTTGGTCACTCCGTCACCGTGTTGCCTTAATAAAGGCATAGCTCTGGCATCAGGTGTGGCTCGCATCAACAATGGATCAACTGTCCTTGCTGCTACCAACACCACACAAGATAAAATTTTACTGCCACGGGGCACTACTGTCGCCTGCGTTGCCGATCTGCAGCCTGTGTGCGTTGTGCCTCTTACCCCTGTCTTCTGTAAAGGCCATCCTGCACATCATGCTGCTTCCTCGGCCTTTACAGCAGCCATCAACAAAGACTTGAATGACTCACAGAAGCAGCAGCTGCTTGATGTGTTGGAAAAGCATGCAAACTCCTTTGACGTTCATTCATCCACCCTGGGCCAGACAACTGCTACAGCACATCGTATTCAGACCGACTGAACATCCATTGTGCTCCACCGTCCATACCACGTCTCTCTAACCGAACGAAAAATCATTGAAGAAAACTTAGACGATATGCTCCAACGGGAGATAATCTGACCCTCAACCAGTCCTTGGTCGTCGCCCATCGTTCTGGTACGTAAAAAAGACGGTTCCGTACGATTTTGTGTCGATTACCGAGCACTCAATAAGATCACTAGGAAGGACGTATACCCCATGCCACGCATCGACGACGCCCTAGATTTCTTACAGGGTGCTGAATACTTTTCGAGCCTCGACTTGCGTTCCGGCTATTGGCAAATCCTCATGCACGAAGATGATAAAGAAAAAACTGCGTTTGCAACCCCGGACGGCCTATACGAATTCAATGTTATGCCGTTCGGTCTATGCAATGCGCCCGCAAATTTTGAGCGCATGATTGACACCGTGCTGCGTGGCCTGAAATGGAAGACTTGCCTATGTTACCTCGATGACATTGTTGTCTTTTCAACGACGTTTCCTCAACATCTGCAACGCTTGGACGAGGTCCTGACTTGTCTTACGGACGCTGGTCTTCAAATTAACACCAAAAAGTGCCATTTCACCAGCAGATCTATCAAGGTCCTCGGTGATGTTGTGAGCAAGGACGGAATTCGTCCAGACCCTGATAAAACTGCTGCAGTGCTTCGCTTCCCTCGCCCTGACAAACCAAAAGATTTGCGAAGTTTCCTTGGTCTCGCCTCTTACTTTCGGCGATTCATACAAAACTTTGCCTCCATAGCCACACCACTTCATAAGCTACTTGATTCCTGTATGCCCTTTCGGTGGTCTCAAGAATGTGAATCGGCTTTTGACAGGTTGAAGAGTGCCCTCACTACCGACCCTGTACTTGCTCATTTTCACGATGATGCACCGACCTTCCTGCACACAGACACTAGCGGCCGCGGTTTAGGAGCCGTGCTCCTGCAACGCGACAACTCTTCGCGAGAGCGAGTCGTTGCATACGCCAGCCGCGTCGTCTCCGCAGCCGAGCGGAACTACACGATCACCGAGCAGGAGTGCCTCGCCATCGTTTGGTCAGTACCGAAATTTCGTCCATATCTGCATGGCCGCCATTTCACCATTGTGACCGACCACCATGCTTTATGTTGGCTTTCGACACTCAAGAACTTGTCGGGACGCCTCGGACGCTGGATTCTACGCCTCCAAGAATATGATTTTGAGATCGTGTACAAGTGTGGCAGGATGCATAGTGACGCCGATGCTCTTTCTCGCTGCCCACTACCAGCGACTCCACTCGGGGTTTCCGCCATCAATTTGCACAACATGCCCTCGGAGTCCACGTCTACGGCGGTTTCCTCTCTCGCCTCTATGGACCAGCTGCCTTCGGACGACCCGCACGATTTTCCTTCTCGACAGTTGGCTGACCCATACTGTCGACGTATTATAGGCTACCTCACTGGCAGTTCCCGTCCACCTAATGCAAGGCTCCGTTGCTAACTCTCGCAATTGAAGCTGGACAACTCGGTGCTGTACCGCAAAATTTACCATCCTGACGGTCAGCGCCGGGTTCCCGTTCTACCCCGATCGCTTCGGTCCGAAGTCCTCAGGGCACTGCATGACCATTTGACGGCTGGTCACCTTGGTTACCATAAAACCTACGATCGCCTTTGAAGTCGGTTTTATTGGCCAGGCATTACCACTAGTGTAGCTCGGTACGTCGGGTCCTGCACTACCTGCCAATGTAGAAAACTACCAACATCTGCTCCCGCCGGTACACTACAGCCTCTTCCGTGCCCAGCCACACCATTCGAAGTTGTAGGCGTCGATCTTTATGGCCCCCTCCCAGTCAGTGCTGCTGGAAACCGGTGGATAGTAACAGCCATTGACCATTTGACGCGCTACGCCGAGACGGCATCTGTTACTACTGGTTCAGCTTCTGAGATTGCCGATTTCATCCTCCGAGCCATCATACTGTGTCATAATGCTCCACGTGTGTTGCTCAGTGACCGTGGAAGGGCCTTTCTTTCACAACTAGTGAACGAACTTCTTCACGCCTCCGGCACAACTCACAAGACTGCCTCTAGTTATCATCCCCAGACTAACGGCCTCACTGAGTGATTCCACCGCACTCTTGCTGACATAATCACCGCCTATATTCAACCAGACCACAAAAACTGGGACGTTGTTCTACCATTCGTCACTTTCGCCTACAATACGGCCATTCAGCGAACAACCGGCTACTCGCCATTTTACCTAGTTTATGGACGCTCCCCTACTTCTTTCCTGTACGTCTCTTTTTTTACCTGCCAAGCGAATTCATCTCCATCCTCTTCAGAGGAATACGTTTCATGACTCGCACAGTGCCGCTAACGAGCTCGTATAAACACTGAAGCCCGCCAGCAAGACAGAAAGCTAGTTTATGATGAATCGCATCGTGCTGTATCTTTCCAACCTGGAGACGAGGTGCTCCTTTTGACGCCTGTTCGCACACCTGGTTTGTGTGACAAATTTCAGCCTCGGTTTATCGGGCGTACACAGTTCTTGAAGAGACTTCACCAGTGAATTATCGCGTGACGCCACTTGTAGCCCCAGCAGATCGCCGTTATCGAACTACAGAGGTCGTCCATGTCTCCCGTATGAAGCCCTCCATGCGACGTTCTTTGTCCCCTTGACTTGCCGCGGCCAGGCTGGCCGCTTTCACGTGGGGGGAATTGATGTGGGCATTTAGTATACGCATCCTCTTCACCGGTACATTATCATCATTATCATGTGTGGCTCATGCATCCTCATCGTTGTCGCGTAGCATCATCATCTTGGCTCATTCATCGTAGCTGTCGGCTGCCGGTTCCTCGGGCCTAATAAAAGGTAATCCAAACCAAGACTTCATAATATATATATATATATATATATATATATATATATATATATATATATATATATATATATATATATATATATATATATATATATATATCAGTCATTCCAGTATTCCAGTCATTCCAGAAAGAACGACAATAGTGGTGCGCTGCCACTACCTACACTTAGTTCATGTGTACGGTACCTGATTCAATAATCGGCTACTATCACTGTGATGATAATATTGCGTGGCTTAATATGTCCCAAACCACACTATCTTCATGACGCACGGTAGACGGGGCTCTGGAAATTCCGACAATATGACGTTTTTAAACATGCGCTGACATCACACAGTACACAGCCCTCTGAAATTTCGCCTCCCTCGTAACGCCACTGCCGTGGCTGGGGTCGAACGCGGAACCTTTTCCTTTGGGCCAGTAGCCGAGCACCATGATTATTATTATCCAGAACAGAATTGTTATTCCGAGAGGCCTCTACGTCGCGTATGCCTGGGTGACCACAATATTGATATATACATTTTTGATCTGGCTTCAAATGACTGAATATTGAAAAATAATGCTTGCGTATGTTTAAGACGAAAACAAACAGTGCTCCTCACAAGTCAGAAAAAGACAAATGAGGGCACCATTTACGTCAGACTATGGAGTTTTGCAGACACGTAGCGCCATCTGTCGGCGCAGTTTTGGTAGTGAAAGCCCGACTTTCTTGCATAGTTTGCGGTGGAACCAGGTGCAAATATAGCGCAGGCGGAACAAGTTTTGAGCGATATATTTGGTTTATTTGCGCATTGAACACCCAGAAAGACTCCAAAGAATTTCTCTCCGTTTGCTGGACCCGTCACTGAACCACCATCAAGTGCTTGCTGGTTCATTCAATATAAAACTACGTCAAAAAGAAAAGCAGACGCAAAAGCTCCACGCTCAATGAAAAAAAAAAAACCATTCGACGGTACTCTGGCGTTGTGAATTGACACGAACGCAAAGGACATCCCTTTTGCCGGTCTCTGCCGCTGTCACGAAGCAGGACGATGAAAGCTCTGGAGATGGGCCGTTGAGAACGTATTGAGTAAGCGAATGACTCGCGTTCTCCGCAGCTGGTCGCACGAGAAAGTGAATGTTTGATACGTTGGGTTTAACGCTCAAAAACCACCATATGATTATGAGAGACGCCGCAGTGGAGGGCTCCGGAAGTTTCGGCCATCTGGGGTTCTTTACCGTGCACCCAAATCTGAGCACACGGGCCTACAACATTCCCACTTTCATCGGAAATGCAGCCGCCGCAGCCGGGATGCGATCCCGCGACCTGCGGATGAGCAGCCGAGTGCATTAGCCGCTAGACAACCACGGCAGGGCGATGAGAAAGTCACATAAGGTAGGTCTGCTGTTATTACTTCCGTAACCTTGGCGGAGAACTTGGGTAATTTTGATTATAAAGCTCTACAGAGCCTCTGACTGTGGTGCGCACCGTGCAACAGTAGACTGATGACGCGCGCGATAAAGATCGCACACCCCACGCCCACCGATAATTTGAAGTAGTCGCGACCACACAGAATCGTGCGCGAGGGCTTTAAAGGCTCTAAGTTCCAGCTTTGACATAGCAAATTCGAACAGGTACGTCATACAGGCAAATCACAAAATGTTGGTCGTCACCACAATCCCGTTTTTCTTAACGTTGGCCTCCGTGATTGCCGGGGCTATCTCGGAGGTCTCGGTTGTACCTTTCGTTGCCCACCGAGAAAGTCGACACGCATGTATTCCCATTTGCAGTATATATTAACCGAAGACAACCGTACCAACATTATATTATAAGATGCGGAATCAAACAGTTCCATGCACAAGAAGCGAGAGATGGGTGGCGAACGTAACTGCAAAGACTGAAATCGCCGGGGCCATTCGTGCCAAATAAAGTCAGTTTAGTACAACTGATCGTAAGATGCATTGCTTGCGCATGCACTTCATCGCTTTGGCATCATGTGTATGCGCAAATTTAACGCATTTAGGTGTTACAGAACGCACGTCAGAGTGTTTGTGTTGAACTCGATGCCATGCGATGCTCACTTGCACTTAGATTGCCAGTTTTAGCACGCGGAGATAACGTAAACATGATTTGCGTTGTACCCACAGTTCACTTTGATGAGCTTCTCACTTTTCTGAAGTGAATTTGGATGGTCCGAATAAGCTTACCAGGTGCTTGATTTTTAGGAAAACGCGCCTCAACATCAACGAATCAGGAGGGCCTATGTACTTTTGGATGTAAATGTTCTTGCTTGTCGTTCTTTCACCATCTTGTGTCCAGTACTGTTTCCTCCCGTCGAAACTATGCACAAAGCAGCCAAGTTAGGTGTTCTACAGCTTGTATATGCGTTACTCATTGTCCTGCCCCAGTCGATATATTTCCGCGATTAACAATATGAATATGTCTCACCAACAAGGCCAATAGTTTAGCCATGAGTACTCGCTTTACTTAAAAACATAATGTAATTCATTATTTTCCATAGAGCACACTTTGCTGGTTAGCCAACGTTATGCACTCAACAAATCAATTCATACAAAGACGATGATCCGCCTAATAACTTTTGATTTTAAAGCCAAATAGTGCTGTATTGATAGATAGCTACTCACTGTGTATTTGGCATCGCGATTCCAAAATTTATGCGCCATGCTGAAGATTTTTTTTGAAATTTATAGAAGGGTTTCTTTTTCGTCAAAATTATCACTTTGCCATGCCGGCGTTTCGAAGGAATCATTGCTACATGGTTTCTTGTTCGTAAGACCACCTTTTTAACTATAGCTGCGGCGCTGTGCTCAACTCTGTTGAATGGAGGTTGAGTTCTGAGTCTTTGATATTTGCTGCCTTGTTCTGCTGTAGCACATGCTCAATAATTGTTTGAAGAAATTGAAAGTCAGTGCAACAGGTGGCACCCCCCAACGAAGTTGTGCTTTGTTTTGAAGGCAAAATTATTTCCGGGGGACGACAAGCGTGATAATTGCAGATCGAAATGGGCAACAATAAATAAAAAGGAGATGACGAACAAAACTACAAAATAGAGTTGTGAAATAAATGATCTGGAGTTTAACTATTAAGAGAGAAATGTAGAAATGAATTAACCATACAAAAATAGAAAAATTACACACTGGATGCAAGGGCGATGCAAGGGCGATGCAATGACTGCGTTAGCAACATTTACGGTTATACAAAAGAAGGCTTACCACTAACTATTTGGGATTCGATATTACGTAGCTGTCAATTTATGTCTGACTTTAGCTGACTAACCAATGCATACAGCAGAGCGTAGGGGAATCCCCATTGTTGAAATGAGAAGTGATGTATAGCTAGGTGAACATAGCGATGGCATAGCTGTGAAGGAACCTCCTCTACGCTTGACGACCTTGTTTCTCCAACCTCCTAATCACCTCGCTTCTCCCCTTGCCTCCTCTATACTGTGCTATGCTCTCGCTCCTTCATTTTTTTTTCTGTGTACCATACCTTACCTTTGCCTCCTTGGCTATAATATACGATACATGGCTATCTTATTCTTCACTGTCTTCCTCCCCTTTCTCTTTCACTAGGCTACTGATGATACTTACGTATGGCATGTATTCCACTACATAGCTCATAAATTCAGTATATAACATGTAAAAGCATAGAAATGCGCACACGCATACCACACATCGTAGTGTGTGTGTGTGTGTGTGTGTGTTTGTGTGTGTGTGTGTGTGCGCGCGCGTGAAGCGTATCGCATGTGCGCGTCCCTATTTTTTACATGTCATCTTCATGCAGTTTGAACTTGTTTGCTTATAATCCATGAAACCACCTCTTCAAGCAACACTGCGCTTCGTGTGTGTGCATGTGTCTATGTTCTTTCATGCTTTTTTCGTATGGTTTAAACTTCTCTACTCGATGATACATCGTTCATTTAAGCTCAGTCTTAACAGCTCCACTTTAAAACATTGGTGTAAGTAAATACGGCCGCTCTATAGGGAGAGAATCGGTTCTAGTGCAGCCTACTGTCTCAACGCAAAGCGATTAAGGCACAGCACTTAGAAGGGTGAACGAGTGGCTTTAGTTACGTCTGCCGAGATAGCGAAAGCACCAGTGATCGCGACCACTCTCTGAAGATGAAAGTTCACAGCTGAAAGTTAACGCAGCTCTTTCCCTCCTCGGCATCTGTGCTCCTTCACCCATGAAAAGACCGGCGGGGAGTTCTTTGCGTGGTTGACGAGCAATCAACGGCAGACTTCACACGCCAGGGTGATGTTGTCGCATTCGCCCTCCATGGCACGGAAATCGCCTGCCCGTTTCATCTGTGTTTCAGTAGCGTTAGTCACTCCCGTTCTCATGCTTTTACGCGTGGGTATAACACACGACGCGTGGGTGACGTAGTCGATTTGAGTTATATGCGAAACATAATGTCGAGGGTGACAATAAAAATCCACCAAGTGTCCATATGATTGCTATAAAAATAATTACCCCACATTTTAAAGCATAAGTAAACATAAATCTCACGTGGTATATGATAACACCAAAAGACTTCGCTTAGTCTGATTCAATATCAATCCAATGGTTAATGTGTCTGCCAAGTTTTGCAGTCGACATTTTGCTTTAAATTTTGACTTTTTTTGTGATCACCAAAACGTAAGCATATTCTTTGTACAAATGAAGACTAAATGTTCGATTGCAGTGATACTACTGCATTTTTAACACTGTTTTTATAATGATATCAAACGTTCAACTTCTTCCAGCTGACGCCAAAAGTGCCCTCATGCGAAGCCTCCCCATTTGGCCACTTCATACAACCCTTGACTTATTGCAACTTGAATTCCTCGTATTATACGGGAGTACAAGATGTCTTCTGCTGGCATATGTAGGTAGTTCAGGTAAGTTCAAAGGGATTTTGATGCAGTGTATGGAAACTTAATTTCATATTTTCGTTACGCCTTGTGTTTCCAAATATAGTGTTGGTGGCAGTGGTGACATCACAGAAAATAAACGAAGAAAGCATTTATCTTTACTGCTTCGCGCACATTTACATAAAATTGCCTGAAGCACATATAGTCTTCAATTATTTGAACGCTTCATTTGGAAGTAATTGTGGAACAACCAATAAAATACTGCGCACAGATGATTCACCGTTTGCAACGGCAAATCATTTGCTGTGAATGCTGCACGCCTTCGCGTTCAAGCACCTGAATAGTCCAGATAACTTTGAATTTTAGCAGAGGCCTTACTCTCCTTTTTACGTTTATAGTGCTTGAAATGGACACAAATAAAAAGGCAGGCAACAATACGGGTGTCCACGATATAACCAGGAGAAGGCAGGAGGATGTTACATAATGCCCTTCAGCGAACGCCTGATGAGAGTACCAGCCTGCCAAGCTGTTATTGTGCTTTCACAGCACATGTACAAATAACAATGCTGGGTCTTCCCTGCGTCGTTTTTGTCAAAACGCCAACTGTTTGACACACATGGACTATTCGCTAACTGCCAGAAACGTTCAATGTACGAATTCGAGGCCACCATTTTTGCCAAGGTGGGTGACCCACCACCTCGGCAAAAATAGCGGTCTCAAGGATAGTGGCCTGTTCGACACGCTTGAACTATTTGAGAGCCGCCAAAAACCTTCACCATACAACCTTGAACCCACCACCTTTGCCGAGGTGGGTAGCCAGTTGCCCCAGCAAAGACAGTGGACTCAAACTTCCAACTGTGTTCATGGCTTGAAGGTACAAGATTAATACATTTCTACAAAAAACAATCGCACCGATAATCTTACATTCTGTGGATATGTTGAGAGACCACGTCCACGTTACAACCTCGGAATAAACATAATGGGCCCATCGCCCCTGGCCGTAATCTTGCCTCACAGTGCGTGAACTGCGACAGCTGTTTTGCAGTGTTACAATAAACAAAATTTCTTTCCGAGTCAAAAACAAAACGTAAAAAGAAGTTGTTGAGTCATTCTTCATAGCAAAAGACAAACACACACACACACACACACACACACACACAGAGAGAGAGAGAGAGAAAGATGTGATGCGGAAAGGCAAGGACGTTAACAAGAAAACAAATATATTGTTGGCTACACATGCGTTAGTTAACTCTCATTTCCTTTATCATGTCAGAAAGTATATTTTTTAACGGGCACATTAGAATCGTTCTAAGATCGTAACGCACACGTGGTCTTTCCGCATATACACATAATGAAAGTTTATTGCTGCGACTGCTCCTTGTCGAAATTTATAAATTTTGGACCTTCAAGCACTAAACTGATTTAGAAGTTCGTGCTTCGTGTGTGCGTGTTTTGCGTTCGAATCGAAGGTCGTAGGTTCGATTCCTGCTCACGGTTGGTTATTTTTTGACCCACTTTTCTTTCTTCTTGTTTACGTTACATTTGTTTTAATAACTTTCCCTTTACATTACTTGGCATTATTGTCTGCTAGATCTCATATATATATATATATATATATACATATATATATATATATATATATATATATATATATATATATATATATATATATATATATATATATATATATATAAGATATGGCACAACGGAAGCGTTGTCAACAAAGATAAATATATTTATTTCCCAACAGTTTCGGGAGGGGTCCTCCCTTCATCAGGGGATGAGTTATACTGATATGAATTTTCAAACTTCGTTGCTGCCGCGTCCCTCTCGCTTTGAAACATGTTTGCGAGAGTGAGAGGGAACTGAAAAAAAGGGGGAGAGAAAAAAAAAGAAAAAGAAAGAAAGTAAAAAACAGGAAGAACCACTGTCGACACTGAGAACGAAACCAACTGTCCGTGTACGTCCGCATACGTTTCTTATCACGTGCTGTTCAGTTCTCGAAGTGTGTCGGGCCACCCAAGATTGTCGCCGCGGTTGTTTTCGTTTTTTCTTCGTTCATTTTTTCTTTTCTTCCTTTTTCCACATGCACATACAAAGTGTTTTCTTTCGCCTACCACTTGATGACCATCGAAGGGAAACGGACGAAGATTAAGGGTAAAAAGAGCCGACCGACCCATTAACGGGAGACCCTTCCTTTACGCACGCCGCATGCCGACCGACCCATTACGGGGAAACCCTTTCTTTACGCACGCCGTCACGGACCCTCCCGGCACACGTCGAGAACTGAACAGCACGTGATAAGAAACGTACGCGGACGTACACGGACAGTTGGTTTCATTCTCAGTGTTGACAGGGGTTCTTCCTCTTTTTTACTTGATTGATTTGATTGATTTGTGGGGTTTAACGTCCCAAAACCACTATATGATTATGAGAGACGCCGTAGTGGAGGGCTCCGGAAATTTTGACCACCTGGGGTTCTTTAACGTGCACCCAAATCTGAGCACACGGGCCTCGACATTTCCGCCTCCATCGGAAATGCAGCCGCCGCAGCCGGGATTTGAACCCGCGACCGGCGGGTCAGCAGCCGAGTACTTTAGCCACTAGACCACCGCGGCGGGGCCTCTTTTTTTTTTACTTTCTTTCTTTTCTTTCTTTTTCTTTTTTTTCTCTCCCCCCTTTTTTTCAGTTCCCTCTCACTCTCGCAAACATGTTTCAAGGCGAGAGGGACGCGGCAGCAACAAAGTTTGAAAATTCATATCAGTATAACTCATCCCTTGGTGAAGGGAGGACCAAATAAATATATTTATCCTTGATATATATATATATATATATATATATATATATATATATATATATATATATATATATATATATATATATATATATATATATATATATATATGAGATCTAGCAGACAATAATGCCAAGGAATGTATAGGGAAAGTTATTAGAACAAATGTAACGTAAACAACAAGAAAGAAAAGTGGGTGAAAAAATAACCAGCCGTGAGCAGGAATCGAACCTACGACCTTCGAATAACGCGTTCGATGCGCATATATATATATATATATATATATATATATATATATATATATATATATATACAAATATATACACACACACACACACACAACCACATATATATATATATATATATATATATATATATATATAATATATATATATATATATATATATATATATATATATATATATATATATATATATATATATATTATATATATATATATATATACACATATATATATATATATATATATATATATATATATATATTGCCGCAGTTTGACCATCGCAAAAGACGCGTGCGACAATCAATTTGCGTTCGTAAAAGCCGCCACACAAGTAGCAACAAAGCCGCGCCATGGAACGCCGTCCTGCACGCGCCACCATGCTACGCCACGGGACCGGCACGAGGCTCTTGGTGAAAAGGAAGAGACCGACGAAGTTGGAGGCAGCGAGCAAGAGACATTTTGGCTGACCATTTTAGGGGCGAAGCTCCTTATAGCGGCACCCGTTTGTCCCGCGTAGTATGTAACCAGTCTTACGCTTTGACCTGCAAACATTTTGACCTCCAAGGTGGTGCCAGTGAGAGATTTCTTCTGTGCGTTGTTGAACAACAAAAAATAGTGCTCAATGTTCATGCCAATAGCTGATAATGGGATATGAGAGACAGGAGCATTCGGCTTTTAGTTAACGTGCACGCTGCGGTCCCCATTAGCAGCCATTGCATGTACATTGAGCACTATCTGAAGGGAAAGGGTTGCTACGTTATAACCGCTGGGTGTAACCACCTTAGTTTTAGAAAGGTTTAGCGAGCGTTCAGCCGCAGTGCCATGAATACAATGAACTAGTATATACCATGAATGAACTCGAGGTAGTTAAAGGGGGGAAGTAGGTACGAAGTGCAAGCCGTAAGAAAGTAAAAGCCGAATTCTCCTGTCTCTCATTTCCCATGCAGCCATTGGCATGTACATTGAGCTCTATCTGCCAGGAAAAGGTTGCTACGTTATACTCGCTGGGCGTAACCACTTTCGTTTTAGAAAGCTTTAGCGAGTGTTGGGCCGCATAGCCATGAATACAGTGAACTAGTATATACCATGAACTCGAGGTGGTTAAAGGTGTGAAGTAGACCCGAAGCGCAAGCTGTTAGAAAGTGTGCGTGTGCCACCTCTCGTTTAGTTCTTGGAATGTCCGCTGGATGGCGGTGTTTCTATATGGGGAATATATGATGAAAAGATGCGAGATGGTGGTACTTGGAGTGTTGAATAGATGGACGAACGGACACACAGACAGATGCATGAATGGACGCATGAACGGACGCAGGGGCGAATGCATGGACGAACGCAGGAACGGACGCACGGACGGACGGGCGGATGGACGCATGGACGGTCGCACAGGCGGAAGGAAGCAAGAACGAATGGACGGACGAATGCTTCGCCCCACTCTCCATCATTCACTCCGTGGATATGCTGCCAATTTTTTTTAGCTTTGAGTTTACGGGCACAGGTTCACCCTAAATAAATAGTTTATATAGTACCAGGTGCTATATTTATCGGTAACATTCTGGTGTAGGTGCTGGATAGTTGTAGCAACCGACTGCATGACCCGGTGCCGAGACGTCATCTCTCACGAAAGGAACGGCAAATGAAGTTGCTCAGTTTTTTGTGACCCACATAGTGCTGCGACATGACGCTCCTAAGGTCCTCATAACTGACAAAGGAACTGCGTTCACTGCCAGGCTAGTACAGTCTGTCATGAAACTAACGCACACCGACCACAGAAGAACTACAGCGTACCATCCGCAAAGTAATGGGTTAACTGAAAGGCTGAACAGGACGCTTGCTGACATGATCGCGGTGTATGTAGACGTCGAGCATCGGACTTGGGATACCATATCACCATATGCTACATTTGCATACAATACCGCAGTACAAGAGACAACCCACTTCACGCCATTTCGACTTGTTTATGTTCGGACAATAATAACAACATTAGACGCGATGCTGCCTGTCAACAGCACGAATGAAGAGGACCCTGACATCAGCGAATATGTAGAAAGGGCAGAAGAGGCACGACAACTAGCACGGAATCGCATCATTCAACAGCAGGACGTCAACGCGCACTGTTACAATCTGAGACAAAGGGACGTTCAGTACTCCCCTGGAGACCAAGTGTGGGTCTGGACGCCTGTACGTGCACGTGGCCTATCAGAAAAGCTTATGCGGCACAATTTTGCCCCTTACAGGGTTCTTCGTCAGCTAGGCCCATTCAACTACGAAGTGATCCCTGAAGGTCAAGTATGCACAACACGACGCAGGAATCTTCCGGAAGTTGTACATGTAGTACGGATGAAACCGTACTGGATATGCTGGGATATTTGTGTGTGTGTGTGTGTGTGTGTGTGTGTGTGTGTGTGTGTGTGTGTGTGTGTGTGTGTGTGTGTGTGTGTGTGTGTGTGCGCGCGTGTGCGTGTGTGTGTTTTAGGCTTTTAAATGTCAATGTATTCGATGGTCTTTGCACAGTGTATATTGCTCTTAGGAAAAGCGTTTATTAACACTTATAATAAGAGCTGTAAAATGATCGGTTTGAAAGTCACTTTTGAAATAGTATTTATTGTTCATGTTTTATAATGTACTTCCACGTAATCTAATTATCATCATTTCCGCGCGACTGCCCTGTGTATGTACAAGTCATGTATGTATGTACAGGGTATGCACGGCTTTTAGTCTTAGCGACCTTCAAGTTCTGTGTGGTAAATAAATTTGAATATGACGTTGCTCTAGAATACTTGAGCACAATGCGGAATGCCTGTGTTTGATCCAGATTTGTGCGGTGGTTTTTTTTTCTTGTGTGTCCAACCGGACTTATCGCTCACGGGAAAGCCGTCCACATCGGCACCGGACTGTCTGCGAGACAAGCTCCTTAAATCTGTAGTGTTAATAACTGCTTTGTGTAACGTGTGTTTTAAGTATTTTCTGCTCGTTCTGAAAGTTTTGACACACTTTAGCAGCTCGAAATACTATTAAAGCTTGTTGACGATTATGTATTTTTTCGTTTTAAAACAAACTTGCAAGCTTATAAATTTTAACAATCATGACTGTCTAACTTAGTTGTGAAAATAACCCTGCATATTTTATTCAATGGTGAAAAATTGTTAACGCATAGTTTCCCAGAGCAACTTGGCTAATTTATTCAAAATTTTGTTCTTTGTTTCACAGGGTCCTCACCCTCAGCGAGGAGCTCTCGCTCCCCGTTTTGTATGTTGTGGATTCCAGACAAGCATATAAGAAAACCACCACATTGCTGCATGTTCCTCTTCTTCATTCTGTGCGGGCAAGGTACTCCTGTTTTTGAAGATTCTTGCATTAATAAACCACAAAGATTTGATGTGAAACAATAAACTTAAATAATCTTATGGTATGAATTGCTTCCTGTTCGTGAGCTGGCTGTAAATAACAAATTATGGACCCTTAAGTGAGTTCGAGGGACATGTCCTGCAGTATGAATATCACCTGAGGACCTTTATGTGAGCCTGTGAACTGCGCGAACGCACGCAACGTGCTCGGACATGGTTGTTGGCCGCATTTCACTTCCATCGTACCGTGCGCGTGAGAGAGAAAAGACTCTATTGAAGTGTCCCTGCTGGGGTCAAAGGTGGCGGGAAGCCGAGAGACGAGCCCCTCTGTAACCCCCTTCATCGGGCGGTGGCCAGGCCTTGAATCCTGGCGGCGTCTTCGGCCAGCCGGACAGCCCAGAGCTGGTCCTCCGGGCACGTGCTGAGCAGCAAAGCCTTCCACTGCTCGGCCGTTGTGATTGGGGATGTAGGGTTCATGCTGTGTTCAACTGAGTGAGTAGCTGCGGGGCAGGCCAATATAATATTGTCACGTCCTTGTCGAAAAGACAGACAATGGCAGTTACGCATGTGTCATGAAGGACAATGATCTACGAAGTAGTGCCACTTTCCCCGAAACCTTTGCAGTGCTCGAAATGTTGGCGATTTGGCCACAGCATGAAAGGATGCAGATCACAGGCTAGATGTTGTCTGTGCGGAGAGATTCATGACAGCCGCGATTGCAAATCTGATTACCAGAAGTGCTGCTTGTGTAATGGAGCGCGCCCTGCTAACTCTGCTGAATGTGACGCAAAAGAAAGAGAAATGGGTGTTTTAGAAATCATAGAACACAGGCGTTGTTCTAGGACGGAGGCGGCAGCCGAAATGCATGAAAGATCGAAAGGATACGCAGGCATAACATCCCGGCACACAGCTGCAGTGAATGCATCACTCGCAGAGTCGATAACTGAGGCCATTGAAAAGTCTACTGAAAGGCAATGCAGCGTCTGGCAGCTACTCTATTTGAAGCCTTGGCTAATTTGTTAGCACAACAGCTGACGCAAATCATTAGTACAGTTTCCGAGCAAAATCGGGATTCGCAGGCTCTGTTGATTTCAAGTAGTACAGAGAAGAAAAATCTGATAGTTAATCATAGATCTATATCTCCGAAAGCAGGACCTTCTAAAAATATAGTTCAGGCTGAGTCAGAACCTGTGACAGATGATTCAGGAGACTTTACAGATATGGACACAAAATCTCAAAAGACTTTGAAACGTAACAGATCTCCCCCTTCTAAAAAGTCTCTTCAGAACCCAAAATCCAAGAAATACCTGTCAAACAAGGATTTCTTTGAGAATCTATCGAAAAATGATTTCTTGTAAAAAGATATTCTGGATCAGGCAGTTTCTACTGCTGGTATAGCATCAAAATAGGTTCGAAAAAAATTCTGCAGTGGAATTCCCGGTCTACTTGGTCGGCAACTACAGATTTATAGTATATTTCTTCGCAAATTTCTCCCGACATAATTGTTATTCAGGAAACCTGGCTTGCTAATGGTAAAAAAAATTACATGAAAAATTATTGATTAATTCGGCTGGATCGGCCGAGTGGAGGTGGTGGTCTGGCTTTCTTAATATCAACGAAATTTAGTAACAGAGCCAAGATACGTATCAGTGTATGAATACGAATTACGAAATTTTCGTGTTTGATATAACACTACCAGACTGCTCGCCATTTTCTTCTGCAAACGTATACTTTCCTGCTGGAGTTCAGGACACGAGACGCCTCGATATTATGGTAGCTTCATGCAGAAAAGAAATAGTACTGTGTGGTGATTTCAATTCACACCATGTGTCTTGGGGCTTCAGATCTGATGTACGTGGAAGACGTTTGTGGAAATGGACGCTTGATAATAACTCTTCCTGCTTGAACTCACACGTTGCTACATTTGTTAGAAGTAACTCTAAATTGACTATTGATTTAACATTTTCCATCTTCACTTTAAGCATATCCTCATGGAATATCTCAGATTGTGCTACAAACAGCGACTACCTTCTCATTAGTTTTGAAATTAAGTTCCCGAGATTTTGTTTGGCCGGGAAGGTTCGCTCATTCGTAAATTATGCTAAATTACAACAAAACTTAAAGTCTACGTTAATTTGTCACGAGGAAATGCAGAAAGACCTTAGGGCTATGAGTCTATGTGCGGTATTGAAACGATCATAAAAAAATTCAACGTTTACTATAAACTCGAACACAGCGGGATCTGTTAGCCCGTGGTGAAATCTAGAATGTGTCAGGGGTTATAGAAAGCGAAAAGCGGCTTGGAAAACGCTGGTAAATAAATTGGAGTGATTTTAAATTCATGGCCACTGGTTTTAAGCGTATAGTGCGCAAAGCAAAAGAAGACTATGATATGAATAAACTTAATTATCTGTCTAAGTCTAAAAATAAGAAAGTGCTTTCAGGTTTTTGCGTGCGAGAAAAATGATTCCACGGGCAGAAACGTTCATTCCGCCATTATGTCTCCTCTCGAACTCTCTGATTTCCTGGAAAACATTGCTAAAGGCTTGCAAACCAGGTTTACGACATTTACGCCAAAGGCCATGGTGAAATTAAGGGTGGATTAGGATTTCCAGGAGGTATCTTTAGTTGAACTGGCGGATGTCATAAAGAGCTTATAGCCCGCTGCTCCTGGACCTGATGGGGTGACCTCAACAATGATAAAAGTGCTATACGAAATATCCCCGCATAAAATCCGTAATATAGTTAATTATTCACTGAAAGATTCTTGGATTCCGGCAGATTGGAAGCTTTCCAAAATAATTCCCATACTTAAGAAACAGGAAATAGAGTTCACTCTGGATAACATAAGGCCTATTTCATTGACGCCTAACCTAGTCAAACTTGTAGAGAGAGTCTTGAATGCCCGTATAATTAACTATATCAATGAACATACAATACAAAACCCTAGACAAATTGGCTTTAGATTGGGATACTCCATTTGGTGTGCACATGTGGATTTGGAAAGTCGCATACAGCTGGCTCGGCATCAGCACAAATACTGTGCACTAGTCACTCTAGACTTTAGCTGAACTGGCGGATCTGATAAAGAGCTTACAGCGCGCTGCTCCAGGACCTGATGGGGTGACCTCAACAATGAGGTCACCCCATCAGCTAAAGCGTACGATAAAGTGGAGTATCCTATCATAATCCATCAGATGCAAGACTATCGCTCTCCAAAATATATAACATCATGGATTATATAGTTAGTGAAAGACAGAGAATTTTATTGCTTCTTGAATGGATGCTCTTCTGAAAGATATAAAATAGACACGAGGTGTACTTCAGGGCTCAGTATTATTCCCTGTTTTATTCAACATATTACTAAGTTTCATCCCAACTCATCGGGATATCCAAATTTACGTGTATGCAGATGATATTGCTTTCGTTGCAACAAACAGAGATCTGCACTCATTGTATCAGGCATTAGATAATTACAAGAACATGCTAGAAGCATAGCTTGATAATATTCATATGTCATTGAACGTCAAAAAAAAAGTGCGCTTCTGCCGTTCTCTTTTTAAGGATCCTGTGGACCTGATGTATCGTAACAAGCTCATTCCCCAGGTTGATTTCCTGAAATACCTAGGCATCGTAATTATAGGACGCTAAATTGTAAAAGCCATATAGACGAGGTTGGCTGTAAAGCGTCACGTGCCTTGGGGGGGTTACGAAAATCGGGAAACAGAAAAACAGGATTGCGAAGGAGTTCATTGATAATGCTTTACAAGATGTATGTGCGGCCCATTATGGAATTCGAGTGCGTATTATTTTCTGGCAACGTGGCATACAAGATGAGACATGTAATAATATTAGAAAGAGAAGCTTTGCGCTTGCGTCTTGGACTCCCCAGATTTGCGCAAATAATGTTTTCTATGTGAAAGCGCGTCTTTCGCCTTTGTTGACTCCGTTTAGAATACCTACAGCTGAAACTTTTTTAAAATATACAATTAGGCTCCGAGCAAGCGTCTTACGTTTTTATTCAAGAACCAACCGCATTCTTCGGAACACAATGGTGTGGACTACACTCCCCTCAGATTAGGTTCGTCCAAGCGCTGCTAAAACCTCTCGTTGTAAATATTTATCAGATTGCCTTAACGAACATGCCGCATTCAAAACTTGAAATAAATTTTATGGTATTTCTCTCTCTAATGTGAAACAACTGCCCCTTTAATATTTAAATATTCAGTTACAAGATTACTTGACTCATCTGTCCATAAACAACAATATTGCGACGGATGCATCCGTATTAAACGAAAAGGCTGGAGTAGGCATCTTCTGTACTTCTCTCGACTGGTCTTTTTCAGTTCGATTACCAGATTACACGCCTATATTCATCGCTTAATTATTTGCTACAATTCTAACACTTCGTAAACTTCCTGCAAGCAAATCAGAAGCAGTCATACTTACTGTTTCTCTCTCAGTATGCAATGCACTATCTACAGCAAAACATTTGAAATCATTGAGTATTATTAGCAGTTTATTACCAGCAAACCTGCAAAAATTCCACTAGCTGTGAGTACCTGGCCACAGCGGGATATATCCAAATGAGATGGCTGACTCGCTAGCCAAAGCATCTTTAAGTGGCCCACTCTTACCTATTTTAGCTGATTTCGCCTATGTAACAGCACTCAGATATAGAAATGATTGTTTGCACAAAGAAATAGAAAAATTATCATTGGATAAAGTCAGCGACTTCGTACATCTAAGATTTTGTTGGAACAAACAGTGGTGTGTATCTGGGCAGTTAGAAATTACAATCACCAGATTACGATGCAGAATTGTTCACATGAATTATTACCTACATAAAGCTGGACTCAAAGCATCTCCGTTATGTCTCTTTTGTAAGGAATCAGAATCAATAGATCATTTATTTATATCCTGTCAGTGATATTCTTATCAAAGGAAAAGATACCTGGTCGAACCGATTGAGAAGCTAGGTTTAAAAATAAACGTGGCAGTAATTTTATCCTTCGGAGGAATTGAATTAGGTTATAGCCACAGAGAGGTTTGCTCTGTCATGTGTGCGTACATAATGGCAACAAAAAGATTACCTTGTTAGTCTATTGTTATTATTATTTCCGGCTACGAGACCACCTGAATGCCTGATTCAAAACTATCTCTCTTGATGGTCCTGCCGCCCGGTTCTTGGCCGATCGCCCTTTGTGGGCGAGTGCCAGCAAAGCTAGAGGCTCATCATCATCATCATCATCATCATCATCATCATCATCATCATCATCATCATCAAAAGACCGACCTGCTTCTGGTGTGCCAATCTCTGCGGCTAGACCTCTATTTTGACGTCGTGACAATGGTGGAGGTGCTGGAGCGTCCAACCTGATGCAGGACAGTCTTGCTCGGACTTGTGCACCTAGTCCAGAGACTCAGCCCCTCGCCACGACTCGAGTGCGCCGATTCAGACGACGCTTACTAGGCCTAAGTCCAGAGTCCGCACTTGTTCCGCCTCTTTCCAGCATGGCAGCTCCTACGACATCCCCGGTTATCCTGCCATTGCAGACCACTCTTCCCTCGCAGGTGACTTTTGAACTTCCTCGTGTTCCTGAAGTTTTCCGTAGGGAAAAGTACGAGGATGTCGTGGACTGGCTTGAACAGTCCAAACAGGTTGCGGTATCCAACCACTGGAGCGAACAGCACAAACTTGGCCATGCATATTTCGCACTAGGAGATAGCGCTCGCACGTGGTACAACAACCGCGATGCTAAATTTCAGTCTTGGGAAGATTTCCGTCGAAAGCTCCTCGCCACATTTTCGAACTCGGACCGAGGAGATCACGCACAGCAACTGATTGAGGCCCGCGTGCAAAGACCCAATGAAGCAGCCGCCATGTACGAAAAGGGTATGATCTGTCTGTTTCGACGAGCTGACCCTGACATGCCCGAGGCGAAGAAGGTGCGTCACCTAATGCAGGGTGTTAAAGAGCCAGTGTTTGCGGGCTCCGTACAAAATCTACCTACAACAGTTGAACAATTCATAAGAGAGGTGACTTTCATCGAGCGCGCACTGCAACAACGATGCCGACACTTTAACCGCCTGCCAAACCGCATGGCAGTAAGTGCAGCAGCTCGGAACACTGCCGTATGCAAAAGTTCCCTGGGACAAATGATTAAGAAAATACTGCGTGAGGAGCTTCGGGCCGTCTGCGTTCCCCCTATCCAAACGCCAGTCACCTTTGTTGCCGAACTCGTCCGCCAGGAGTTGAGGCAAGGCATTACACCACCCGCGCCAAGTCCTGGGCCACATCCAGAGAGCTACGCTGATGTAATCCGTCGCCCTCCACCGACATTTGCGGCGACGCCCTTCCAGCCACGACCCGCTGCCGTACCTTGGTGGCAACGAGATTCTACGAGCCCATCACCAGTTCGCCGAACTAAATTATGGCACATGGCCGACCATTGACCTATATGCTTCCGCTGTGGAGAATCCGGTCACATTGCCCGCTATTGCCTTCATGGCGATTCCGGGTACGGGAACTTTTCTCGTCCCGCTTCTTTTCGCTCTGAAGACCGTCGTGCCCATGATGCCGATCAACTGTCGCCTGGCCAAGCGACCCCATCGCGTCGCTGGCGATCTCCATCAGCTGCGCGTCACCATGACTCAGAGCTACGGGGACGTCATCAAAGGCCGTTCGCCTAGCCCGCGCTGGGGAAACTAACTGCTGCGACCTCAGGGGGGCAAGGTTGCCAATCGTCGAGACACTGAAAAGTTCCCCCTATCATTGCAAGAAAGTATGACGACAACGACGACGAATACGATAACGAATACTAATGCCGACGAAGTTGTACGTGCCGATCTTAGCGTTCTCATTGACGCACATCACGTTACAGCACTGGTCGACACTGGCGCCGACTTCTCAATCATGCGACAAGAGCTCGCCGACCGCCTCAGAAAGGTCAAGACACCATGGACAGGGCCCCACATAAGGAGCGCTGGTGGTCAGCTGATTAACCCCACGAGTAAATGCACCACTCGACTTCGCATCAGGGATTCTATCTTCGTGGTCACTTTCATCCTGTTTCCAGACTGCATGCAAAGAGGGCAAGACTGCTGCAAATTTTGGGCATGGATTTTCTTCAAGATCATGGCGCTGTTATCCACATTCCTCAACGTATGATGACGTTTTGCGCACATCCGTATGCCGACAACAGCAGCGACGAACCACGTGGCCGCTTGCGAATAGCCGACGACGTGACACTCCCACCGAGATCCTACTGCCTTGTGTCGGTGTCCAGTGGGTGGTCTTGCTATAAAGATGTGATAGCGAAGCACATAGTCGCTCTTTTGTTCACGCAAGGCATTTACATCGTGAGGGATGTCCTGGTGCTTACTGGTAGACAGGCTGAAGTGCTCCTCACAAACTTCAGCAACGAGCGCCGTCAAATTCAGAAGGGTACCGCAATTGCCTACTACGACGATGTAGACCAAGCCGGGGATTGTTTTGCTTTGCAACCAGATGACGCGACTGTCCCCACCTCGACGACTTTGTCGGTGGACATCTGCTCCATGCTACCACCCTCTGATAGGAAGCGCCTGCTTGAACTTATACACCGATTCGGAGACTGCTTTTCGCGTACGTCAAAGGTCCAGCAAACAACATTGACCAAGCACCGCATCATTACCGAAGACAACACGCGACCGATTCGGTAGAATCCCTTACGCTTGGCTCCGAAAGAGCGCGAGGAGATTCGGAAGCAAGTACACAAGATGCTCGCGGATGACGTGATACAACTTTCGAAAAGTCCTTGGGCGTCCCCCGTGATTTTGGTGACGAAAAAAGACGGCAGCTTGCGCTTCTGTATTGATTATCGCAAGTTGAGCCAAGTCACAAAGATAGCCAAGTCTAGCCAAGTCACAAGGATAGCCAAGTCTATCCACTGCCCGCATAGACGATTCACTCGATCGGCTGCGTCGTGCGCGCTATTTCTCTTCAATGGACATCCGAAGCGACTAGTGGCAGATAGAAGACTACGAGAGAGATGTGAAAAAACGGCCTTTGTGACGCCCGATGGTCTTTACAAATTAAGGTGCTTCCTTTTGGGCTGTGCTCAGCGCCAGCCACTTTTCAGCGTCTCATGGACACCGTACTATCAGGCATGAAGTGGCCAACATGCGTCGTCTATCTAGACGATGTTATTGTAATCTCATAATCTCATAAACATTAGAGGAACATCTCAGCCGTTTATTCACCGCCCTCGAAGCCATACGTTCGGCCGGCCTCATTTTAAAATGAGAAAAATGTAATTTTGGTCTAAACGTACTCAGCTTCCTAGGCCACGTCGTCAGTCACGAGGGTGTTCGACCTGAACCGGCCAAAATAGACTCCGTAGCGCGATTTTCTGCACCACCCGACAAAAAGGCCGTGAGACGCTTCTTAGGGTTGTACTCTTATTGCCGGCGATTTATTGAGGACTTTTCGTCAATTGCGGCGCCATTGACACAACTCACACTTGAGGACGTCCCCGTCGTTTGGGGTGAACAAGAGCAAATGGCATTCAATGAACTACGACAACGCCTGCAAACACCTCCAGTCCTTGTGCACTTCGACCAGAAAGCCCCTACAGCACTTCACACTGACGTCAGATGCGTAAATCTGGGTGCCGTTCTGGTGCAGTGGCAAGGCGGCTGTGAAAGAGTACTAGCCTACGCCAGCAGAACTCTCTCGCACGGAGGAGAACTACTCGACTACCAAGAAGGAGTGTCTCGCCGTGGTGTGAGCAGTCATCAAATTTCGTCCATATTTGTACGGCCGCTCCTTAAAGGTTGTTAGTGACCATCACTCTTTGTGCTGGCTCGCCAACCTTAAAGATATATCTGGCCGTTTGGCGCGCTGGAGCCTAAGGCTTCAAGAGTTCAACATGACCATCGTCTATAAATCTGGGAAAAGGCACACCAACGCCAACTGTCTCTCCCGGTCGCCAGTAAAGACTGTCGCTCGTGATGACGAAAACATCGATGGGAATTCTTGGGAGTTGTCAACACGGCCACTATTGCACGGGAGTAGCCCCGTGACCCCGAGCTGTTACCACTCGTTGAATATTTAGAAGGGTGACGTAAAGACGCGCCGTGGTTATTTGCCAGAGGACTGCCATCTTTTTGCTTGCGAAACAATGTTCTCTATACGAAAAACTTTTCACCAACCGGCAACCCATACTTCATCGTCGTGCCTGCCTCTCTTCGAAAAGAAATTATAGAAGCGTGCCATGATGGAGCAACCTATGGTCATCTAGGCTACACCCGAACATTGTGCCGACTACAATGCAAGTACTACTGGCCAAAATTACCTGCAGCTGTTAACCATCACGTGCGAACTTGCACCGACTGCCAAAGACGCAAAGCACCTCCCAGCAAGCCAGCCGGTCTTTTACATCCAGTCAAAGCACCAGCGAAGCCATTCACCCAGATAGGAATGGATTTCCTGGGTCCCTTTATAACTTCCAAAACAGGGACCAGATGGATTATTTCGGCCACCGATTACCTGTCCCGTTATGCGGAGACTAAAGCTATGCAGTGCGACACAGCAGCAGAAGCCACTCAGTTCTTCATCGAAAACATCGCCCTTAAGCATGGAACTCCGACAGCAGTGATCGCAGACAGAGGACCTGCCTTCACCGCAGAGCTTTTGGAGTTGGTTCTCAGACTCAGCGGTACAGCTCACCAGAGAACGACTGCATACCATCCACATACAAACGGACTGGCTGAGCGCCTCAATATAGGACCCTCACAGACATGATCAACATGTACATTGACACGGAACATAAAAAATGGGATCAGATATTGCCGTACGTGACCTTTGCCTATAATACCGCTTGACAAGAAACCACTAAAATGGCACCGTTCAGTCTTATCTATGGTCGTGAAATCACGACAACGTTGGACGCCATGTTGCCGCATGAGTGTGACGACTTTCATGCAGACGCAGAAGAATTCACTCAGTGCGCTGAGGAAGCCTGACAGCTCGCGCGTGCGTGCATCTGTCATCAACAATATCAAGATGCACAACGGTACGACCCCTAACACAAGTTCATTAGCTACACACCAGGCGACAAGGTCTGGGTGTGGATTCCGACACGTCAACGTGGACTGTCTGAAAAACTGCTAAGACGGTACTTTGGCCCATACAGCGTCACGCGACGCTTGAACGACGTGAACTACGAAGTTGTTCCCGACACTGACTGTAGTTCTAAGCACCAAAAGCATTTACCCGAAGTCGTGCACGTCGAGCGTATGAAGCCGTATTTATCAAGTTGACGCGACCACTTCATACGCCTGGTAGAGCACCAAAGTTGCACATCGGGACGATGCCCTCTTTCGGGGGGGGAGGTAAATGTCACGTGCTTGTCAAAAAAAAGACAATGGCAGTTGTGCATGTGCCATGAAGGACAATGATGTGGATAAAAAAGAAGAACTCTCTTGCGCGTTCTATTAAAAAGACAGACCTGCTTCTGGTGTCTCAATCTCTGCTGCAAGACCTCTGTTTGGCGTCGTGGAAATATGGTTGAGCTTGGCGTTAGGTGCACCGCACGCTTTGCATTGTGGCGTGTGAACAGCGGGGTAAGTACGGCTGTACAGTGGCGGACAGGGAAAGTGCGTGTCTGTAGTAGACGTTAGTTAGTGGACTGCTGCTTACTAAGGCACTTCTCTGGTTGTGGGTATTTAGGCCTGGCCTTGCGGTAATACATTAGGATTTCCCCAAAGGTATCCATTGTGTCCCTCGCATTGTCGCGAAACGAGGAGACCATCATCTCGCGCTCAGCCACATCAGGTCACGAGGGTTGGTGCTTTGTTGGATGACGTGCCCAGTGGACAAGAACTCGGGCGGCGTCATGCGCTTGTTCGTTCCCCGCGAGCCCCGCGAGCCCCGAGTGGCCCGGAGTCCAAATGATCTCAATGCGGCGGCGACGTAACCGCAGTGTGCTTGTGAGAATTCGGAGCGCCGGTTGAGAGTTCAAACATTTGCTAAAGTTGCGGATGGCAGTCTTGGAGTCGCTGATGATGCAGGATGCTTGCGTTGAAGCGTAGGCGAGAGTGATGGCTGCTTCTTCGCCTTCTTCGGGTTTGTTTGCGCGAATGGTGTAAGTTGCGGTAATTATGTACTGCGGCCCGGCGGCAACAGGGAGGGCCACGGCACGATGCGTAGGATATTCCGCTGCGTCTATCGCATACATAAGCCACGTGCGTGGCTTTCGCGTAGCGCTCACATTGTTACTTGGCGCGGTCTATTCGTCTTTCCGGGTTATATTCAGGGTGCATATTGCGTGTTAAGGAGAGAATCATGAAGGTGTCGCGAATGTCCGAAGGGATTCGGAGTTTCTGGCCAAACTGGGAGACGTAAGGTATGCCGAGTGCACACATGAGATGACGTCCTGTAGGAATTTGGCTTAATCGTTCGTAGTGCGATATACGTTGGGCTTTAATAAATTCGTCTATAGTAATATAAAGTCCTAGGTCATTGAGTTTCACATTGGGCGTAGACATGGGGAGACGCAGTGCGCACTCGTAGCAGCGCGTAAGCCAGAGCGAGAATGCGCCCGTCTGAAGGCGCACGCTGCTGGTATACCCTCCTGGTGAACAGGCATTTCATCGCTTGCGTCCATTTAAACATTTGGTACTTGGTAGGCCATATTTTCAAACCAGAAAAGAGAAGAAAAAGCAGAGATCCTGCAATAAAAACGCTTTCTTTTTTACGAACAAAAAAAAAATGAACACTATCCCGCTTACCTTCTCCTCTATGTATTTTGACTGGCGTGATCGGACACCAGCACAGTGCACTTGCATTTGTTTTGTTATTTTTTGTCCAATTATAATTATTTTAAAATTCGTAAACAACTTCCGACTAGTGATTATTTCGTACTCAATTTATACATGTACAAAATATTGCTGTAGGAACATTTTATCTTCTCCATACGCAAGAGCCGTAAAATAATTGCGTGCAATAGTTTTGTTTCGACAGAGACGTGAGAAGCCTGAGAAGTGTGATTTACTGACTTCTTTCATAGGCAAAACGACGAAAACACTTCATTTATCACACGCCTAAATCTCGTACAGCCTACTGCCTCGTGCATTGAGTACTAATCGATGTATTACGTAGCCCCGCCGCGGTGGTCTAGTGGCTAAGGTATTTGGCTACTGACCCGAAGGTCGCGGGATTGAATCCCGGTTGCGGCAGCTGCATTTGCGGTAGAAGCGGAAATGTTGTAGGCCCGTGCGTTCAGATTTGGGTGCATGTTAAAGAACCCAAAGTGGTCGAAATTTCCGGAGCCCTCCACTACGGCATCTCTCATACTCATATGGTAGTTTTGGGACGTTAAACCCCACAAATCAATCAATCATATCATGTATTCCGTATTGTGGTCACTGAAACATAACAAAGCCTGGTACAGTTCTAAATGCGAAGCGTTTCTTAGCGAACTTCGGCGACTTTGATCTATCTATCTATCTATCTATCTATCTATCTATCTATCTATCTATCTATCTATCTATCTATCTATCTATCTATCTATCTATCTATCTATCTATCTATCTATCTATCTATCTATCTATCTATCTATCTATCTATCTATCTATCTATCTATCTATTTAGCCACCTACGACTTTTAGCTGTCGTGGCCGTTTGGATAATAGTATCGATACCAAACTTGGTATGGCATAACATGACTGTATGAAGAACATATATCATAACACGAAAATCGTTACATGTGCGTCATGAATGTCACGATTTACATTTCATGGTCTTGCTTCTCTTGCGGTGGTTTCGTTTTCATGGCATGTTGCAAAACTGGTCTGGTATGTACTGATTGCATGGCGAACACAAGCGACAGACCCTAACATGAAAATCATGACATCCGTCTCATGTAATAACATGACTGCATGCCACGCTCATGATGCACTCGCTGCCGTTTCGCTAGTGTCACATATACCAAATTTGGTGTTACAGTACGCGAAAGATGACGAAGGTATGTGACTGGTGCAAACATGATAATCATAGGATGTGTGTCATGTAACAACACGACTTCCTTCTACGATCATGATGCGCTGGCGGCCGTTTTGCTAGCTTCACTTACACCAAATTTGGTATTTCGGGACGTGAATGGATGATGAAGGTATGATAGTGGTGCGAACATTTTGAACATGAGATGCGTGCCATGTAACAACATGACTACATGCTACGCTCGTGATGCGCTCGCGGCCATTTCGATAGCTTCACATGTACCATACGCGGTATTACATGACGTAAATGGACGGCATAGGCAAGTGACACATACAAACATGATAATCACGACATGCGTGTCATGTAACAACATGTCTACATGCCACACTCATTAAGCGCTTGCAGCCGCTTCATTAGATTTACATATGTCGCATTTGGTATAACGTGACGTCAATAGATGACTCAGGTATTTGACTGGTGCAAGCATGATTATCATGAGATGTGTGTCATATGAGAACATGACTACATGTCACATTCAAGGCGATAATACATTTCGATGTAACGCGGTGCGTGTGCTCACCGGTGTTCATTTCGTCGGGTCACGCCAGCGTTGCCACGCCAGGCACCGGTCCTGCCATAGACTCGCAGGTGCGGAGCGTGCTGCGTTGCTCTGAAGCATGCGCGTTTCAGCCCGCCCAGCGTTCCTCTGTCACGAAAAGAGAGAGACGCAGTGTTGTCTGGGTAACGCATCGGCGCGAATTGCAGCATGTCGCATTTCGCCCTGGTTGCCGTCGGGCCGCGCGTCATGCCTGGTGTCAGACTATAGAGTGCTCGCGTTTTGCTAACGTAGCGTCGCTGTGCCCAGCGTGCGCGTGCGTCAACGCTACATACGAGTGCATTGGGCCTTTCATAATGCGCTCGCGGCCATTTTGCCAGCTCCACATGCACCAAAATTGGCGTTACGTGACGTCAATGGGTGTCGAAATATATGACTGGTGCAAACATGATAATCCTGACACGCGTGTCATTTAAGAACATGACAACAAACCACGCTCATAGCGTGCTTGCGGCCATTTCGTTGTCTCCACATATACTAAATTTGGTATCACGTGACGTGAATAGATGACAAAGGTAAGCGGCTGATTCAAACATGTTAATAATCACACGGAAGTCATGTACGGCATCATTTACCTCCATCTCGTAACGTTGGGCTGACTTTAAACTGATATATCAACATTTCTCATTCGTGCTTCGCATATAATCAATTCCTACTGTACATGGGATCTGCCAATTTTTCTAATTAATGTTTTTCCATCACCACCACCTTGCGGGAGACGCACGCGGCGTCCCGTGCAACGCTCCCCGTTTCTTTGCCAGCATCATGTGAATTTTTTTTTGTCTGTGAGACTTTTCGCCCAACTCGTGGTATCTTTCAACTCAGCAAGTGGCCGTGACCTCACCGAGGGCAAGCTTGTCGCAGTGAGCTGATCTTTCGTCCATCCATGCGTAGACTTCGACATTCTGAGGCAGCTCCTAGTGGCTGCTGCTACTGCGACATGATTTCCGCGTCCCATACTACAGGCCCGAAGTAGCCATCAGTGCGAAGGGCTCTCAGCCAACTCCTGACTCTGTGTCGATGGAGCAATCAACCACGATAATGCGGTCTTCCAATAAGCAAGGGCCGTCGTCGGCGACCGGAAACGCCGCCGGGCGTTCCGCGGCACTAATGACACCCGAAACACACACCGTGGGGCTGACATTTGATCCAGCTTTCTCTAGTTCTTCTTTCGGACAACAAAGTGTCATTCTGACTGGGGGGGATTGGAGGAGCATATTGCCTCGAACTGTCCTGCTGACCACGCCGACGACGACGATGCGGGTGGCTGTTGGAAGACCGTCATAAAGAGGCAACGCGCCCGAAAAATGAACACCCAGAAGGAAACTCAACCAAGCGAGAGCATCCCGGGCGTCTCTCAGCGCAATGTACGCAAGCAGAGTGAGAACCAGCATCTTCCTCAACTTCTTATACACGATGAAAAGATCATTCTACGCCTTTATAGGAGGCTTTGCCTAAATAGGTGAAGGTGCCCTGAACTCGCTGGCGCTCTCTGGAGCACTTCTGGATTGACTCCCAAAGACAGCGAGGACATCATATTGCCGAATTCAACTTGCAGAGAAGAGCTCGGGCAGCCAGAAAGGAAGGGTAAGTTCTTGCCCAGTCCTCTTTACGAGCGCATTGCGTGTAAATAATGGGAGCTCTCCTATATCCGACTTCTCGGGTCCATCGACGAGAAGAAGTGTGCATGCCTCACCCTGTCAAATGAATCGTCAATACGCGGTAACGGGTACACGTCTTTCTTTGTCACGCGGTTCAGCTTGCGGTAGTCCACGCGGTTCAGCTTGCGGTAGTCCGTCTTTCTTCTTAACCAGCACTACCGGTGACGCCCAAGGGCTATTTGATGGCTAATTGATGTCATCGTCGAAAATTTTCTGGACTTGTTCTTGGAATGCTTCGCGCTCTTCCGGTGCCACGCGGTATGGGCTTTGTCGAATTGGTATGGCCATCTCTTCTGTTATAATTCGGTGCTTTGTCAGTGGCGTTTGATTTACCCTCGAGGTCGATGAAAAACCAATCTTCGAACTGGCAGAGAAGACTCTGCCTCTGTGCTAGCAATAAATCTGTGCTCACGTGGACAGGTGGTGGTGCTGAAGCGGCTGGTGTGGAAGCGACTGCGAAGCACTCGCGGAATTCTACAATTTCTTCGAAGTATGCAACTGTGGTACCCTCTGTAATGTGTCGACGCTCGTTGCTGAAGTTTGTCAACAGGACCTCTGCTTGCCCAGACACTACACTGACGAGACTTTTGGCAATGGAAATTCCTTGAGAGAGTAAAAGCGTAGACACTTGTTCCGCGACACCTTCTCCAGTATGCTGCGTGTTAAACGGGACAGCGACGAGGTGGCATGATAACGGTGGCATGGTCACGTCGTCAATGACGCGCATAGGTTTGCGCTGCTGCGCTCCGCTATAGTCCGCTGAGAAGGTCAGTACACCGTCCGGTATATTTATGACGGCACCGTACACTCTAAGGCAAAATTACCCGAAAAAGGAGTAACGGAGCCCAATAGGCGCGTGCGATGAACGGATAGACCGTTGAGGGGCAACCACAGAGGGAAGCGTGCCGCGCCAAACCGCACGCTCCAAAGGGATGAACCGCCCGCGGATTGCAGGCAGCGCGAAAAGCGTTGCCAAGGTGACGAGTCCTCCTTCTCTCTTCTCCTCCTCGACTGGCTCTGTCTTTCTCCATATTTTGCCGGCGACGGTTGGCGTTGCGTCGCGCTCGGAGTGCTCGACCACGGCCGCCTGGATTCGACGATCTAAGAATTACGACATGGTGCTTGTGTGTACGCTTGGATGAGCGTGGGCTGTTGCTGCTGCGTTTCGCTGCACCCATGAAGTCTGGAGCAAGTCTCGACACGCCACCACGCCACGCTGTATATTTCTGGCTTCAAGATAGTCACGACCAATCACGACAGCAACAGTTGGGAAAGCCAATATGGCGCCGAGAAGAAAACAGGCCTATCGGATATATATTTCAGTCTGACTCAGGGCAGAAAACAGCGCTGGACTCTAAGGCAAGTAGGTTATCATTCTTTATTCTACTCTACTTGTCGCGTTTGCGATACGGATCGCGCTTGCCGGCAACGGGCTCGGTCGTGTTGTATATCGCACGCATGAAATGCATCGCGAAGGTCAGCTTCGGCGTCTGCAGTTCACCTGTGCTTTGCGACTGCCTGGAAATTGGCCGCCATTGCCGTAGGCCTCCCATACGCTCGCTCATTGTGTGCTCGCCTGTCTTCGCCGCCGCGATGAGCTCCGGGCTGACGATATTGGGCTGAGACCTCGTCGCTGTGTTGGAAGTCGTCGAAAACACTTTGCGGATTCTCGTAAAGAGCTTCGTTGTAGTATGTCGCACGCTGTAAGTGCACCAGCACGGGCTGGCGGGGCTTTCGCTAGCGTCGGAACTCACAGAAAATTGGTCGCCATTAGAGTTGGCTTTCCCGTCAGTCGGTCGCAATCAGCTCGGCGCCGTCTGTTGGCCGCGGCGATAAACTCGCGTTTGCGCGCTGCACTCACTCGAGATCGTGAAAAAGGGCCGCATTACCGTCGATTTCTTCGGCGCTAGCTCCAAACCAGCTCGGCGCTGTTCGTGGCGGCGGCCAAGCGTACGCTCGCTCCCCTGTTCGAAGTTCGCTGGCTGCAGACACTCCGCGTGCAGCGCCGTGTTTGGTCTCGTGTTCGCTCGCTTGAGCTGAACGACGTCGCTCGCTTAGGACTCGCCGACTTGTTAGCGGCACGGTGGTTCGTGGAGTTTTGGCTGCGGTCACTGCTCATACGCTACGGGAATCGAAATGAGTCTTTGACGATGTGTGGCACCACGGTGAAATTATTAACATGTCACATCTCACGTATCTTTTATTTCACCCTGCACCTATTTCTCATATGCATTTGTATTCATCCGCTCTCACGTGTGACTCACTATTGTACATACTTATTGTGCAGCCATGAGCACACATAGTGCTGAATACTGCGTGCGCTGGCGTCTGTGATGCCTGTCATCCATCTCTTCAGAGCAGCTTCAGAAGGACTGTGCGACATGTGAAAGTAAGTTATTTGTTTGTCATATTCTAACGCTTGTTTTTATATTAACGCGCACGTACTTGTCATATGCGTGCATCATCATCTTCTGTCACGTGTGTCCAACTATTTTTACTATATTCTTGTACGTTGTTGCGACGCGCGCCTCCGACGACGTTACGAAGGGTGCTACGAATCTCACCGCTGCAACCACTGTTTCGAAAGACGGCGACGCCAACACGGTCCCGAAGGCGTCACTGCTTCGAACTCCGCCGGGAAGGTCACCAGCCGTTTGGTAGCGTAGGTTTCTCAGCTCGCGACTGCTTCTGCGAAGAGCTGATAGACCAGTGGACGAGACGACGGTGAGTTAAACAAGATTTATGTACAGCTTATATACAGAGGCGTTACAAATTCAGCACTGGGGCTGACAGAGACTCGAAGAGCCGAGCTCTCCTCTCTAACACATAGGTCTGCTCTCAAATAGGACTGCTCTGACACACATGTCAGCTCTCACATAGGACTGCTGCGACACACATGTCGGCTCTCACATAGGACTGCTAACACATAGCTCGACTGCGACACAAATGTCTGCTCTCCAACAGGTCTGCTCGCGACGCGCCGCAGGGCCTCTTTTATATTCACCGGGTCCAACCCAAATGTCCACCCAGAAGCGCCGCTGGTCGTGAGGTCAGACTCCTCCAATGGGGTCGCCGCTGGGCCGCGCCATTCTTCTCATCGAATCTGGAGAGGCTGCGCTCCAGGTGCCTGCACCCAAGGACGAGTGACGTCGCTAGGCATTGCGTCAGCCGCCAGACAGGAAGACGCCGCTTGTTTACTCGACGGGCTCGCTTGCTGAGGTGACTCACTGCACGTGCACGCCAGAAAGGCGCCGTCGCCTGCTGACGCCGTTGAGTTGTTCGCGTCAGGCGGACTCGCGGGCTGGCCTTGACACAGATTGCCTTTTTCAGAGGCACGGACGTTCGCTGTCAACTCGCAGGCATA
The DNA here is from genome assembly GCF_013339725.1 of Rhipicephalus microplus. NCBI lineage: Eukaryota > Metazoa > Arthropoda > Arachnida > Ixodida > Ixodidae > Rhipicephalus > Rhipicephalus microplus. The sequence goes on from NC_051170.1 coordinate 63,001,640, forward strand.
ACAGCATCCCCGCCGCCAGACAATGTACCGAAAAGACGAGCTGCTTCCACGTGGCTCGGATGTCAGGCGCGCTCGTTCACCAGGTCCCTCCAGGTTCGCCTCCAGGGCCATGGGGAGAATGCAGCTCCAGACTCTGTTCCGGGAACACATCCTATTCTTGAGGACGGATCCCAGCTCCACTGGCTTGTCGCCACAACTTCCCGACCAGCTTCGCCCGTCTCTTCTGACCATCTTTGGTTTTAGCACTGGTCGATGGTTCTGCAACTTGTCATTGTCAAGAACGGTTCGACAACAGACAACACACGACCAAGCAAGTGCCCTCGGTCACCCGACAGAACACCAGACAAAGTATAGTACAACATATACCTAGCTACGTGTCTATCGGAATTTCGTTCCCTCTACATCAAGAGGCACATGTAGCACACAAGACTCTTAAAATGACAACTCAATTTTTTCCCACGTACAACAACGTAACGAAATAGAATAGAACGTAAAGTTGGCTCCTTGAGCTCATTCTGGACGAGAGTGCTCAGCTCAGGTCGTGATGAGGTCAAAAGTTTGCCCCGAATAGCCAGCGAGAAACCGAAAGGTGGAGAAGGTACTAACTAAACGCACGGCTCAATGCGTCTGCATTAGCGTTTAGCTTTCCCCCCCCCCCCCCTTTTTTTAGTGAACGTGAAAGTTGCGCTGTCGGAGTATCACGCTCCATCTCAGTAACCGGCCACTTTTAGGCGATGATACCTATGCGGTACCAGGAGCGGCTCACACTTGCGACGTTGCACATCTGTGTAACTACAATAGGGGAGTCCGGATTTCTCATAAAAAGGAACATTCCTCCTCAGCTCCTTCTTCTGGACTTCACTTAACCTAGGCTCTAGGTTCAACTGCTCCAAGGTTACCTCCGATCCCCTTTCGATTATATCACTAGAACTCGAAATTTCTGCTAACTCTTCCTCTGAAGCATTCAAGAGCAGATTTACGACCGCTTGACGTTGAATGTATAGTTTCAAAAAATCACTGTGGTAAATTTTGTTCGGCTGCCTTCCTAATTTCACTTCATAATCAGTATCAGAAAGCTTCGATATTACTTTTGCGGGCCCTCCCCGATGAACCTCAATCTTGTTCTTTTTGGATGGCCGCAGCAGCAATACCTGACTTCTTACTTCAAAAGCGCGCTTCTTCACCGATTTGTCGTTGTACTTCTTCGTCAACACTTGTGCCGCTTTCATGTGGCTTTCCCCTAGCGCTTTAATCGAGAGGTCCTCACCCTGCTCTCGACTGAGCGTTTTTCGATCAACCCTCGACAGCTCACTCCAACTTTCCGCTACAGGCGAGAGCGTTGCAGCCCTCTCGCTCTGATTCAATGGCGCCATGTCGTCTCCCCTTGCTACAGAAACCGCGCCGGTCGCTTCGGCGACGGGCCGCTCGCGTGACTGCTCGCATGACTCACGCGGAAAATTTCCTCTCTGAGCTTCCGTCGACCCGCCGACAAGGTCACTTGAGAGTTCACCGCATTGAACAAGATCAAGCTCCTGCGAAAGTTTCCGCGCTTGCGATCGCGTGAGGGCCATGTATGCTAAGTTGGGGAAGAACGATTTACCCTGCCCTTTGAGAAGCTGCTTTGAGTTGTTGGAGAAAAGATAAGGAAAACGATCGGGAAGCGCGGCAGACACAGCCGCTTCGGTGCGAAGTTTACCGAACGGGCCTTCAATGACAACCGTGGCGATTGGTAAGCAAGCACTCTGCTCCTCGGCGACTTGCCTGATCCACGCGCATTCTCATGTAAAGTCATCCGGAGACACCAATGAAGGATGGACAACATCCATGGTTGCCGCTGAGTCACGAAGTGCTCGACACGTTTGCCCATTCACACTAATTTCTTGGATATACGGCTCCAAAAACCGCATGTTTTTTCCGATTCTCGGATTGTTGCAAAACCAAACTTTTGCTTACAGTTTATCGCGATGTGCCCTTCCTTTTTGTAGTTGTAGCAGATTAGTGGCTTCTGTGATTCAAACGCCCGTGTGGTATCAGTGCGCTGTTTAGGAACGTCACTCGATTTCTCTGCTTCTGTTTGCCCTTCCCCTACACTGTCCTTCGTAAGAGACGGGTCCTTCTTGAAATTACGGTGCGGAGCGGGTTTTTGTTGATCAGGTTTCTTTGAAAAGCCCTCTTTTCTTTCATCCTTTTCAACGCGCACTGCCCTGCTGTGCAACTTTCGGCGAGTATAATACTCCTCAGCTAACTTTGCTGCCATGTTTAGCCGTACTTCACCAAGTTTGTCCTGCATCCAAAGTTTGACATCCTCCTCGATGCAGCGGTAGAATTGCTCCAATGCAACGCATTCCACTACTTTATCGTGGTCGTCATAAACACCTTCGCCCTTGAGCCATTCAATTAAATCGGCTTTAACGACGAAACGCGAAGTCAACGTGTGACTCATTCCCCTTTTTAGCATATCAGAACCTTTGCCTGAAAGCCTCGGGTGACAACTTATAACGTCTCAAGAGCACTTCCTTAATCTCGTCATAGCTCGTTAAACGCTTCCCTCGACAAGCAAGTTATCGCGTCGGACACTTCGCCGGGAAGAACAGCTAACAGGTTCTGCGCCCAAAGAGACCGCTCCTAAGCGTTTCGCTCACAGACGTGTTCAAACTTGAGATACTTCGCAATGTCCTCGCCTACTACGAACGGTGGCAGTTGGTCCCGAATTCGAAAACCGCTGACCTGAATCGTCGGAGAAGCTACGCTAGGCGCCTACGAACACTGTAGAATTGCCAATTCTATTCGTTTCAACTCGAGGCGCTCCTGTCTCTCGGCCTCCTCGTGGCGTTCTCGCCTTTCAGCTTCTTCACGTACGCGAACTTCTCGCCTTTCAGCTTCTTCACGTTCACGAGCTTCTACTTCCCGCCTTTCAGCCTCCTCATGGCGTGCTTTGATATCCACCCAGGCCTCATCGACTTCCTCAGCCGACACTCCCTCATCCTTCATGATCTCAAGGATCGCTTGCTTTCGTTTCGCACGGCCCAAAGCAATGCCGAGTTCCTCACAAATTTTGATGAGTTCCTTCACTTTAAGGTTCTCCATCGTTCACACTAGCCTCTTGCTGTTTGCCCCTGTTAACAATTTACTTGCCGTACCCACTATAAGTCAACTAGCAAGACGCGCAAGCAATTTGTCACACTCCCGTGTTTACCCCCTCCGCATTAACATTGGTTTCAAAGCGCTTCGACTTGGCTTGAAACGATCAAAGCTCACTTCAATGCTTCACACAGCCCTTCTCTAAACTACTACAACCTGAGCTAGAGTAGTCTGGTGAACTGAGGGGAAAACATCAGGCACTCACCGCATCGATGTCGCTGACGCTGGCCGATCCCACAGCTGCCAACCACTGTTGCGAAGCGCACCTCCGACGACGTTACGAAGGGCGCCTCGAAATCCCACCGCTGCAACCACTGTTTCGAAAGGCCGCGACGCCAACACGGTCCCGAAGGCGCCACTGCTTCGAATTCCACCGGGAAGGTCACCAGCCGTTTGGTAGCGTAGGTTTCTCAGCTCGCGACTACTTCTGCGCAGAGCTGATAGACGAGTGGACGAGACAACGGTGAGGTTTATGTACAGCATATTTACAGAGGCGTTACAAATTCGGCACTGGGGCCGACAGAGACTCGAAGAGCCGAGCTCTCCCCTCTAACACATAGGTCTGCTCTCAAAATAGGACTGCTCGCGACGCGCCGCAGGGCTTCTTTTATATGCACCGGGTCCAACCCAAATGTCCATCCAGAAGCGCCGCTGGTCGTGAGGTCAGACTCCTCCAATGGGGGTCGCTGCTGGGCCGCGTCATTCTTTCTCATCGAATCTGGAAAGGCTGCGCTGCAGGTGGCTGCACCCAAGGACGAGTGACGTCGCTAGGCATTGCGTCAGCCGCCAGACAGGAAGACGCCGGTTGTTTACTCGACGGGCTCGCGGGCTGAGGTGACTCACTGCACGTGCATGCCACAAAGGCGCCGTCGAGTGTTGACGCCGTTGAGTTGTTCGCGTCAGGCGGGCTCGCGGGCTGGCCTTGACACAGAGTGCCTTTTTCAGAAGCACGGACGTTTGCTGCGGATTCACAGGCATAACACGGCGCGCGAGTGCGCGCAGCGTGCCTTCCCGCGGCTTTTTCTCGCTGACGGATGACGAGAGGTGGCGCGGGTAAAGGGATGATGCCTAAGGCCCCTAGATGAGCTTGTCTAAGAACCTTGATGATGCCGGCATGAGGAGTGGGCTTGAGCGTTGGAAGCAGTGGAGAGGGTGAAGCGAGAGAGATGACACACAGCGAGTGGTGACAGGTTAGAGAGAGAGTGACCTAAAGCGCGTGCACTGCGAGGAAAGCATGGCCTACTTGTCACCACCCCATTGCGGAGGGACAGGCTTACACAGGCGAGTCAAAGAGCTGCTTCGCATCTAGAAGATTCCGGCCTCACAATTACCTCCGGCTTGAAACAATCTCGACGCCATAGAACACAGGGCTTCCAACGACAGCCACTCCAATGCTAAATACGTGCTGGCAGAGTTCTTAGCATTGCTAACTACTTCACGGGAATTGAGACTATCTCCATCCGCATACAAGGAGCGCGAAAAGACATATAATCAGATTTACACTAAAGCCTTATTTTAACGAAATTTTGCAAGCATTATGAAACACTAGGCAAAACCAAGCTAAAGATATGGTTCGGTCGCGATATATAGGTTTAGAAGAATTAAACCTCACCCGCTTTCATCATTGACAATTACAACAAAAAGAAGGAAGCGTATTTAGTTGACAGAATGAGGGTCTGTTAAAGCCATGCCTAATCTTCAGGCTCACACGCCAACTTGCGCCCACTGTTGGAGTAATATTAAGAGTTCATCGTGGAATATTTTACAGCGCAACGGATCAGAGAATGTTGTGCGCTGTAAACTACTCCATGATGTCATCCACCAACTCATCTAATTTGCGATTGCGCTTAATATTGAGTGCTATAGTATATGCAACCGGCGCGCATCAAAAGCCCCGTTTGCCATTTTGTGAAAGAAAGGGTCAAGATGAGCGTCACGAACTACATACGTCATATAAAGAACAAACACAAATTAACTTTACATCAGTCATATAGAAGAAATTGTCTTTTCTTTTTATTCACTTACACAGTAAACTGCATTCCTTCAAGTAGATAGCATAAGTAACAAGCCAACTTGGCTCTACGGTTGATTGGAAAGTGAGCTGGCTACATTATGGAGGCTTTAACAACTCTTATTCAGCTGGCCCTGAATATTACACCACTGGCAACTGATGGTCTCTTTGCACTTCCCAATAATTCTCGTTTCTATGGTTATCATGACGCTTGGTCGGTGAGCATTTTCATTGTAAATATTTTTTGAGTAAGCATGTGCAAGTTTTAGTTATTAAAGATAACTATTTCCGGGGCTCTCGCAACTGTTCTGCAATGATTTAACAGAGAACTTATCAGCCTCTATCTAGTTAGAAGGAATTTTTCGTGGTAATCTTCGGGGCAAATAAAACGATTACCAAAATTAACGACTGGCACCTTTACACTAAAGGAATAATTACAGCAGCTACCCATATAGAGCTAGCATGGTAGATCACGCTGTGTAAAGCTGTGGTTTGACACCACTGCATCCTTAATATTTTATTAACCCTTCAGCACATACAGGCATTTCCTAAGATCTGGCGTTGCTCGGGCACGCGGATATGCACCATGCTCGTTAAATAATGATGAATGTATATCATCATCCCGAAGGACTGCCTTCTTGAAATTCACGAGAATCGGGATACAGTTGGCACCAAAACATTAATGGTGCTTGCCTAAATGGTAGTGGTGTAGCTTGAGTAAAAGGTTCGCTCTAAATCCTCTTTCAGAAAGAGTAATGGTAGCAGAAGTGTTTTGAACTCCGTTCCCGCATTCCTAGAGCACTCTTGTTTTTACATGATGTGCCTAATACTGCTTCCAAGATCCGAAGAATAAAAAAGCTCTATCAAAAACTCTACTTCGTTAAGGCTATGTAATGCCCCAAGGCGGAAGAACGCATAAGCAGCGAACATTTTAAATGCGAAGCATTTCTTAGCTATCTTCGGCGACTTTGAACGTATCGATGTGTATGTACGTATTTATTTATGTACGTACGTACGTATGTATGTATGTACGTACGTACGTATGTATGTACGTACGTACGTACGTATGTATGTATGTATGCACGTACGTACGTACGTATGTATGTATGTATGTATGCGTGATTGATATGTGGGGTTTAACGTCCCAAAACCACCATATGATTACGAGAGACGCCGTAGTGGAGGGCTCCGGAAATTTCGACCACCTAGGGTTCTTTAACGTGCCCCCAAATCTGAGCACATGGACCTACAACATTTTCGTTTCCTTCGGAAATTAAGCCGCCGCAGCCGGGATTCGATCCCGCGACCTGCAAGTCAGTAGCCAAGTGCCTTAGCCACTACACCACCGCGGCGAGGCTTGTATGTATGTATGTATGTATGTATGTATGTATGTATGTATGTATGTATGTATGTATGTATGTATGTATGTATGTATGTATGTATGTATGTATGTATGTATGTATGTATGTATGTATGTATGTATGTATGTATGTATGTATGTATGTATGTATGTATGTATGTATGTATGTATGTATGTATGTATGTATGTATGTATGTATGTATGTATGTATGTATGTATGTATGTATGTATGTATGTATGTATGTATGTATGTATGTATGTATGTATGTATGTATGTATGTAGTATGTATGTATGTATGTGCGTACGTACGCACGTACGCACGTACGTATGTATGTATGTCTAGCGGCCTACGATGTTTAGCTCTCTTGGTATGATAACATGAATGTATGACGAGCATAACTTACTGGTCTTAACACGAAAATGATGAATGTATGTCATTGATTGATTGATTTGTGGGGTTTAACGTCCCAAAACCACCATATGATTATGAGAGACGCCGTAGTGGAGGGCTTCGGAAATTTCGACCACTTGGGGTTCTTTAACGTGCACCCACATCTGAGTACACGGGTGAATGTATGTCATGAATGTCGTGATTTACATTTGATGGTTTTGCTGCTATGGCGGTGGTTTAACTTGCATTACATAATGTAAAACTCTTACTGTATGACATCACTGCATGACGAACATAAGTGGCAGACCCTAACGTGGAAATTATGACATGCATGTCATGTAAGTCACGACTACACGCCACGCTCATGGTGGGCTCGCGGTCGTTTCACTAGCTTCACATATACCAACTTTGGTATTACGGATTGTGAATGGATGATGAAGGCATATGACTGGGGCAAATATGATAATCATGACTTGCGTTTCATGTTAGAACATGACCACATGACGTGCTCATGATGCGCTCACGCAGCCATTTCGCCAGCATCACGTATACCACATTTGATATCACGTGTCACTAACGGACTACAAGGTGAATGACACGTCCAAGCATGATAGCCATGACATGCGTGTCATGTTAGAACAGGACTACATGCCGCACTTACGATGCGCTCGTGGTCGTTTCGCTAGCTTCACATATACCAAGTTTTATAAAACGTGGTGTAAGTAGACGGTGAAGGTAAATGACACGTCGGAACATGATAATCATGAAATGCGTATTATGTAAAACACGACAATATACCACGCTTCTGATGCGCTTGCGGCCGTTTCGCTAGCTTCACATATACCAAATTTGGTGTTTCGTGACGTGAATGGACGACGAAGGTAAATGACACGTCCAAACATAATAATCACAACATCGAAGTAAAGTTAGGCATAAATTACGTCCGCCTCGTAACGTTGTGCTGATCTTTAAAGGGGTGTATCAACTGGCCTCATTCGTGTTTCGCATATGACTGATTCCCATTGTACGTGGGATCTGCCTTTTTTTTACGTCCTTTAAACAAACCAGCAAAACGTGGCATGCACTCTTACTAAGATAGCAATAAAATTTATTGGGGTATCATCCGCTCGATGAGCGAGACACGCACGCTACTGCACTGACATTCATATCACTAGCAGCGTTCGTCACACTATACGTGGCGATGTCATTGCACCGCATACAGGCCAACAATGACCATAAGTTTTTTTTTTTGAATTGCGATAGAATTTATATCGACAGTCTTGGCTGTTTTTTTCTGTCAACGCCGCCACCATTGCTATTCATGAATATGTATATGTATGTATATATATACGGTGAGGAATTCGCTAGCTTCTTTTTTCCGCGGAGTGAACATCACCTTTCCGGCCGGGGTCCTCTGCACGCGCGTTTATCTCGTGAGCGAACGGGGGGGGGGGGGGGGAGGAGCGCTTATGGTTGTCGCGCAATCACGGCAACGATAAGCGCGTGCCATGCGCCCCCACAGCAGGTGAGAGCTTCTACGGGCTGTGCTTTCAACACACACACACACACACACACACACACACACAAGAAAAAAACTGTTCCGAAAGTGCACCTGGACTGGCCGTGTTCTCTTAAGGCACGTTTACAATAGAGAGATAGGACTCCGATTTTTCTCTGCCGACGGTCTTTGGGAGTGTCTTTTGGCTTGTCGTTGTCATATTTACACTACAACAACACAAACAGTTCGCCTACGGTCTCTGAGAGACTCCGTATGTGCCTTGTCGTGCTCACAGTTTATCGTTGGCCAATTCTGTAGTCACACTGGAGGCACTTCGCAGCAGCACTGACTAATGGTGAATTTCATTGAGAGATCAGGAGTAGAGGGGCAGAGCTCTGAGAGCAGGGCCACTGAACCTGCCGCTGGAATGTGGCGCACTCCCGGAGGGCAGGTGAAGGGGGTTATGAGTGGGGAGACCATGAGAAGAAAACATTTCATGCCTCGGCTTATTCTCTGTGGGGCAGCGGAAAAACGTGCGTGAAATCAGTCAGCCACGTCTTCTTCGTTATCCTAATACCTAGTATGTGTATGCAACGATGCATTCGGCCGACGTACAGCTGTCAACGTAGCCATCCGTACCAAACAGTGGAGTGTAAAACTACACATGGTTGCTACAATTGCCCCACCGCACTGACCGGCTTAAGAAAAATTTGGACACTGTGACATTATAGGGCCACGTGACTCTTCGTACTGCGCCTACTCCGCTTTTCAGGCGAGAGCACTACAAACTGCTCCTTGCTGCTCTCGACTTAGCACAAGCACTATCGCTCTACCAATGAATGGCAGTGCTTCTGCACCTGTTCCTCCACTGAAACATGCCGGCTCTGAAGAGAGCGTTTTGAGCGTGCTTTTAAGTGCTCCTGCTCTCCCAATGGAATTCGCTATAGACTTGCACACCTGCACCTAATTTTCAGCTATGCTCCCTGGTCTGCAATTGTCCTTCTCCTGCTACGCAGTGCAGCCCCAGCAACAATCCACAATGTCAATGGACGGGGGTGGAAATACACTAAAGGGAATTAAGTGAAGAGAAGGCTTTCGTAGTGTGCGCAAGATACCCATTCAAACGCTGTGGATGCCTCAGAGGTGGCATTGTTATCGCATCCAAGATTTTCCCCTTCGTGGTCGTTTGAAGCAAAAACAAGAACAAATTTTTGCCCAGCCGCTGATCTCCCGACGACACGCCGACGACAGGTCTGCCGATGCGTTTTGCTTGTGTTTTCGGTCTGTCAATAGGTTACACCATGAATACATGCTGTCTTTTGAGGCGTCGACATCGTCGTTGGCTAAGTGTGACCATGGCGTCTGGCGACTTCGTCAGCGGGTGACTCGTTGGCCGATGGTATGCGTCTGCATCGTGTCTCCTTCGGGGTCACGTCAGTGTCGTGTCCTTCTAGTGTAAAGGCGCCTTAAAACCAGCGTTTTGTCGAGTTACGTGAGATCAGATGCTAGTCTTGCTTCATGAAACATTCCAATATGTTGCTTTCAGATTCACTGCTTCACCCTTTTGACGAAACTGTGACTTTTTTCTGTTTTTTTTGTGTCCAACATCCGGGCTGAGAAAATGGGAAGTTTATTTTACACTTAAGTTGTACGTACACAAACGAAACATCAAAAACAAGTAAAGACAGTGTATCCATCTTACAAATGAGCACCAAAATCTAATTGATCACTGGGTATCCAAGTGTTACTAGTCAAAAAAAAAATTAAAATGAATCAAGTTAATCGCATTTTACAGGATAACACTTATGCATACGTACTAGAGTGGTCGCATGACTAGCAGGGGACAACTGGAAACCTCACTGTCCCTCTCTTACTTTGAAGAAACGTGTGTGGCATCGTCGAAGGAAGGTGTCTTCGCCATGCGTTTCAAGCTGCTGATCTAGGTAAATCACGAATGCAGCTTCAGCACAAGGATAAAGACAACTTTTGTTTTTTCTTCTTTTCTAGCATGTTTACAACAGTAGTTGCCCATATTGAAATGAAGTACTCGCTTGAACAGTGAGTAGTGATGACGAATCTTCGTCAAATTCACTCGGTTGCAAGGATGTTATTCCTTGACCTCTTCCTGTTCTTTATTCGACACATTCTCGAACTCGCTCCCATTCCAGACCAAGTCGTTCTCCGTTCATTGAATTTCTTAAGATTTTCGTGACCTTGAACATGACATGACAAACTTTATTGCGGTCCCGAGAGGTGAGGCAGCGGGCCAAATCGTAGGTTTATCACCCTGCCGGTGGCTACTTCCATGTCGGAAACGGAGAATCCATGCAATTCCACAAGTTCACGGGCCTTTTGGACAGCCTGAAGCTGCACGTATTGTCTGGGGCCTCTGGTTGCCGTCGTCCACTCTTCTATTTTAAGGTTCTGTGACGCAGGGCACTGCCTCAGCGTGTGACTAAAAGATCAATATTCACCACAAGCTGGGCAAAGTGCATCAATGTCTGGATGAAGCATGCTCAGAAAATTCCTAAAGGGGTAAAAGCTCGTCTGGAGCATGCAAAAGGTGCCTGTATGTGATCTGCAGATCTTATGATGAGGAAAGGGTAAAGTCTGTCTCTCTTCTTTGTAATGAGATGTTACCTCATGAAAAGTAACGAGAGGATTACTGTGGACGAGGTCTCCCGAACTCACGCTAGACAACTGCCCGTCGCGGCACGTGAAACGTCGGGTTCCTCTGACTGGCAGCATGCCTGATCCCACAGAAGCTATGTGCTGGAGAAGGGGGGTTCGCCGCTGTGAATCCTGGCTGCCTCTGTGGCTAATAATCCTGATGCAAACTTTCTAACAGCCACTCAAGAGTCGGTGTACTTGTAGTGCGTTTTGTATCCATGGCAGTAATGTCTGTGCCATAGCGTTCTGTTCTGCTAAATCGACCAAAGAGATGTTCACCGAAGCCGTCGAAAAGAGTTGTCGTTTGTCATTGACAACTGCAACATCAACCTTCGTGCCGCTGGCGTGACGCGCTGCGGCAAAAAATATTTCCGTTTCGGAGAACTTCATTATAGAAGCCCTAGCCCTCCCTAATCTACGACTAGTATGGTATTCGGGATGAAACTTCCTTGGAAAAGGGTGAACAATAAAAGAATTCCTTGTTTTGTATTCAAGCCAAGTGGTTGCTCCCTGATTAAAGATAGAAAGGAGGCTTCCGCACCTAGAACTTTTTTTTATTGCGAAGCACTTCTAAGCAAACTTCATTGGCATCGAGCGTATCTATCTATCTATCTATCTATCTATCTATCTATCTATCTATCTATCTATCTATCTATCTATCTATCTATCTATCTATCTATCTATCTATCTATCTATCTATCTATCTATCTATCTATCTATCTATCTATCTATCTATCTATCTATCTATCTCCGCCTATGACTTTTACATATTCTGGCCATTTCAATGATGGCATCTCTGCCAAAATTATTATGGTATAACATGACTGTATAACGAGCATAAGTGACTAGTCATAGCATGAAAATCATGATCTTGGCCTTGCTGTCTTGCGGTGCTTTTGTTCACATGATATATTGCAAAACAGATATGGTATGACATGACCGCATAACGAGAAGCCCTAACGCGGAAACCGAGACATGCATGTCATGGAAGTCTTGACTACACGCCATGCGCTCGCGGTCATTTCGCCAGCTTTACATATACCAAATCTGGAATTGCATGACGTAAACGGACAATGATGGTACATGACTGGTGCAAACATGACAGTCATCCCATGCGTGTCATGTAAAAAGACGACTACATACCACGCCTAAGATGCACTCGCAGCCATTTCGCTAGTTTCACATACACTAAATTTTGTGGTACGCGATGTGAATAATTATAAGGTATATGATTGGTCTGAACATGATAATCATGACATGCGTGTCAAGTAAAAGCATGACTACATACCACGCTCATGATATGCTCCTAGAAGCTTCGCTCATTTTACATATACCACATTTGGTATTACGTGACGTGATTGGACGACGAATGTCGACAGTATGTTCGAATATGATAAACATGATATGCGTGTCATGTAAATTATGAGTACATGTTACGCTCATGGTGCGCTTGCAGCCGTTTCGCTAACTTTACATATACCAAGCTTGATACTATGTGACGTGAATAGACGACGAAGGTAAATGACACGTTCAAACATGATAATCATGCTGTGCGTGTCACGTATCACATGACTACATGCTACGCTCATAACGCGCTCTCATCCGTTTTGCTAGCTTCTCATATACCAGGTTTCCTATTATGTGACGTCAACAGATGACGAAGGTATATGACTGGTGCAAGCATGATAATCATGACATGCATGTCATTTAAGAACATGACTACGTGCCACGCTCATTATGCGCTCGCAGCCGTTTCGCCAGCTTCACATGTACCCGATTTCGTATTATGTGACGTGAATGGACAACAAAGGTAAGTGGCATGTCCAAACATTATAATCATAATATGCGTGTCTTGTAAAGCATGATCACATGCTACGGTCATAGCGCACTCGTGGCTATTTTCACCAACTTCACATCTAGCGAACTTGGCATTACGTGACGTGAATGAACGACGAACACAAATGCCAGGCGTAAACATGACAATCATGACGTAGAAGTCATGTACGGCATAGTTTACATGGCTACCACTGCTGGTGCTGGAATTGCAAACGTTAGTGGTGTCGTCGTTACGAGGCTATAAGCAACATACTTGCATCTTATCTAGATACCTAAGTGCGCATGAGATTTTTTCTTGTGTTTACTGTGTATTGTGAGCCTCGTAACGATATGCTGCTTTTAAAGTGACATATCAGCCTTCCTCATTCGTGCTTCGCGTATCATCGATTCCCAGTGTACGTGGGATGTGCCAATCTTTTTACACCGTGTTCGACGAAACTTCACACTTCGCTTCGAAAATCCGGTGACAGACATTCACAAAAGATTCAATTTTCAGCCGCCCAGTCAGGGTCGTTTGGTAGATATAAATGCCTCAGATGTAGTCGCTGAACCTCGGAGGCTTTGCTTCTCCTACTTGGAGGTGCCGAATACTCGAGATATCTGCGTTGTTTTGTCACAAAAAAAAACAAAGAAATCAAAAACAATAAAAACTTCCGGAATTTTCACACCCCAAAACATATCCTGTAGATAACATTATGAAAATTAAAAATTGTAAAAACTGTGTTCTCTTTATGTCCGCCCACACTGTGCAATGCCCCTGGTTGGTCCTTAGAGTACTTGAATAAATAGATAAATAAATAAAATAGGCTCTATATGTGCATTTAACCGTGGGAATTTTAGTCAGCGTTGCCTGTAGCCAGTACGGCGCGTGTGGAATACTCTTTTTGCCTGTTAGCGCCACATATCACGTCACTTCAGCCAATAACGTTATCCAATAACCTTCCTTTGAAATTATTTGTACTTGTACAAAAATTTATTATGTGTATATTTACGATATTGTAGGCCTAGTACGTAGTTTTGCCTGCCTATTTTCAGCGCCTACAACATGCTTTTTTAATGCTTGCAGATTCAGACAGTATTTATTATACATGCAGCTACAAAATTGTTTTAAAGAAGCTTCACTTAGCAAAGTTATTACGCTTCTCACACCCGCTCATGCGTATCAGCTTCAGGAGGGTTGCTTGTTGGGCAAGTTTGTACATACTTAGTTAACTACAAATGAATCCACAAAACGTTGAATTCGTAAAAAAGCAGTACTGCAGAAACAGAGCCGGAAACCAGAGACGTGGTCACGTCCCGGCTCTCAGTACATCTCTGCTCTTTGTCTGTTACTGAAGCTTTGATTTTTTTTCTGATTTCGACGTTTCATGGCTTCATTTTTAGTTAACTAAGCATCTGCTTCTCTTTTTTTTTTCAGGTTGTGAAAAGTGTCTATCCTGTTTATCTATGGCATGTATCTACCGGGTCTGTGATGAACAAAAATGTTTCATGCGTACGATCTCAGTATTTGAAAAAGTACATCAATCGTACTGCTGAACGAACCCTCGAGCTTTACTCCGTAAATAATCGGTAAGAATCACAAAGTCGTCCGGGCCAAGCTTTGCCTGAAAAAAAAAGCAATTAATGTAAAAGCCGAACAACTTGATGATTCCGGACAGCCAATGAAGCCGGGGCATAGGCGTTTGTACAGGTGTACTACCACGTCCAAGGAAGTAATTTACAATAATCACTGGGGCAAACAATGAAAATTCTGCATTTCACGAAACTTTTCACGCGTTTTGTGTATGGTAAAGAACAAGCAGCCTCTAAGAGCATGAGATAAAAATATCTGCAACGACAACAAGCAATAATAACGGTGAACGCTTTTATCAGTTGTCACATTTGATCTCCCGGGTACAGTCCATCAGATATTTAGGCTTACATTAGTGAAGATTCACTGGAGATTATGCGAATTTGGTAATGTGTTTCCCTAGTCGCATCGTGCGCAGTCTGATAATACAAAACGCTTTCTTCTTAAGAGTCTGCAGCTGTAGTACATGCAACTTTGGGTCATAAAGCATGCGTTACACCTTGCATATGACCTTAATAAACGGCCACCTTAATAAGGAAAGATAATGAAGGCTTTAACATGTATAATTTGAATTTTTTACCTCTGAAGAAATTGACAAAATTGTATATAGGGTGCAGAACTTTTGCAAACACATTCTAGCATCACTTCCCATATATCTGTAAAACAAGCTTTTATTTTGCATTGACATAATGTTAGTGCGCATCTATTAGTTACAGTAAAGAAGTATCCTCATTGATATCGTGGTTAGCTATAGGAGAGTAATTAGCCTGTAACTAAGCAAAGTGATAGTACTGATGACATCTTATGTACGTGGCACTGCGATTATGGGGAAAAGATTGCGATAGTTTTAGGCCTTTGCAACTGTAATATTAGCAAACAAACAAAGAACGCTATTTCAGTAAGTGAAGTGAATGCTCCTAAGCTTTGATACAAGTGGTTTTAGAGTAGTATATGAGTAGTACATTATTGCTGATACCCCCAAAGGACCTTGTGTGGTCACCGTATCAGTACAGTGTCTAGAAATATACTGCCTAGTGTGCTGAGCGCGCGCATTCCGTACGATAGAGAGTGGCCCCGCATGTGATGACTGCACTCAGAAGCCACAAGCGGCGCTGCGTGTCGAGAGGGTGCACTAACACGCGAAATTACTCTCGTCCTGGTGCTGCCGGTGCCTCGCCCCGTTTAAAATCAATGTGTGACTGTGACAGCTGCCATCTGATTTACTGTGAAGTTCGACGGTGCCATATGTACACTGCAACACCCCGAGATGTTAAAAGCTAAGCAGCAATGCAAAGAAAGGACGTGTATTGTGCCGCTGTGTCAAAGAAGTTATCAGTCGAACAAGAAAAAAGTGTCTTGTTCCCCACACTAACGAATCCAGCACGGTTTCCTGAATGAAAAAGTAGGATTAGGACGGTATACAAAAGGCTGAATTTGAAGGCTGTCGTGTGAGAAAAGCATTCTGAGAGTGACTACACCCAACTATCGTTACGGATTAGGGTGAACGGTGTAGCAAATGAAATCGCCGTTTAAGCAAAATTTCAAATATTAATACCCATCTAAAAATCGAAAATACCCTTTCAAATTTCATTAACACAGTTTTTCTCTCATGTCCACGTCGGACTCCCTGTCGAACAACGTTTTGAGTATCATATGAGGCGAGTGTCAGATTATTCATTGGCATGTTATCGCTCTTTGTTTTCACTCAAATCCTAATAGAATGCAGGCTAAGAGGTAAAGGTTTTAGGGTCTTCTGTGATAATTCTTGCTCTCAAGAACGAAGCACATTAAAAAAATTAATCTGGTGGTTATACTGTCGATGGTTTTTAAAATTAGTTTCTTTGCGTACTGCAACCCCTTTGAGCACCTATCTATCTATCTATCTATCTATCTATCTATCTATCTATCTATCTATCTATCTATCTATCTATCTATCTATCTATCTATCTATCTATCTATCTATCTATCTATCTATCTATCTATCTATCTATCTATCTATCTATCTATCTATCTATCTATCTATCTATCTATCTATCTATCTATCTATCTATCATCTATCTATCTATCTATCTATCTATCTATCTATCTATCTATCTATCTATCTATCTATCTATCTATCTATCTATCTATCTATCTATCTATCTATCTATCTATCTATCTATCTATCTATCTATCTATCTATCTATCTATCTATCTATCTATCTATCTAATCGCATACGTCTGGGTGCTTTCACGATCACCCCCTTAACTTAGAGTCTTCGAAATACTCTGCAAGAGCCAAATGTTCGTGAAACGGCAATGCTGGTTCCAGTGTTGACTATCCAATTTTTGCATATACTTAGCGCCACTTCATAATGTTTCATTTAATAAAAAAATTACAACAGAGTCACCTTGCATAGCTTTGCTTCCCAAGATACGTGGGATCTTCGTCTTTTTTTTTTTTTGCGGGCAATAGCGGATTGCGAAATGTATGCCACGAAATGATCTTCATTTGGTATTGTAAAGCGCCAGTACTGTGAAAGCAATCGAGTAGTTCTTATACAATAAAGCATTATGCAAAAAATCTCCGAAAATGGAGGAAAATAATAGTTGGCCTCGCGCGGCTTGGTCTCCTGCAGGCTTCGCAGCGCTTGCGGAGCGCAAGGATTTAACGCATGCACCCACTCGCACAGCAGTGCACCATGCGGGCACTGCCGGCAGTCATCAGCTGCGGAGCCATCTCCTTGCCCGCGCTCAGCACACTAGGCAGTATATTTCTAGACACTGTAGTATCAGCGGGAAGGCTGCGCCATAACGACTGCGTGGCGCATGTGCAATAGCCCTTAGCTGGCGGCAGAGCCATGTCTGCGTTGGGCGGAGCGAGTGCGATTGTTAACGCACTTGTGCCAATTGTTGCTAGGTGGTGCGAGGAGATGTCATCACACCGCAGAAGTATTTTTGTTTTTTTTTCCCATGATGAACAGATTACGGCCTCCTTAAACAGCTCTGCATTTAAAATATTATTTGTTTCCCGCCTGAAGAATTCGAGCTGTTTCCTAAGCGCTATGCATAACTCACTAGCCCATTGTTTGGCATTACCCCTTGTGCTATTTATTTCTATACGTATTGTGTTTTAGGGACATTAAATCCAGTCAATTATTATAATGTTGTCGATACAAAAAGAAAACGGGAGCAGGGACGGTCACTTATATATTATCAATATCTTACACGAAACTACGGGACGCGCTAGCATTATTACGGCAGGGGCTCGCTTAGGGAACGTTTCTGACGTTCAGTTCTGATACATAATGATGAATTGTGGTATTTCAACTTAAATGTTTTTTTTTTCAGGTCCACACAAGAGAATTCATCAGCAATTATAATACACGAGGAACTGTAAGTTGATATTCATTGCCATGATTTTAAAGATAGATTATTTTAA
The DNA here is from genome assembly GCF_013339725.1 of Rhipicephalus microplus. Lineage (NCBI taxonomy): Eukaryota > Metazoa > Arthropoda > Arachnida > Ixodida > Ixodidae > Rhipicephalus > Rhipicephalus microplus. Next base: position 63,019,539 of record NC_051170.1, read on the forward strand.
GGCAGAACTAATATCTTTAAATTGTTTTGTGGCAACGATTCCTCAATAAGTACTTGAATGCTCGAACAGCACGAAGGATCATTTGCGCAAAAAAAACATGAGACAGTTTGTTTTCAAGCACAGTGGGTGGTTTTAAATGATCTCACTGACTTGCGGTACGTCGAACAAACGGGCAGATGTCTGAATGACCGTTGAAGGAGCCTTGTTACAAAGTTAACACCACCGTTCAAGGTCATCTTGGCATTTATTGTAGATATGCCGGTCGTAAACCATACTTTGAAAAGTGTAACGTGGCGAAACATAGGGAACAACTCAGACCTAAAATCGTCGAAGCTAATAACATCGAATAGCTGGATTACCTTCTGTGTAAGCATGCAATCTGTGCCTCTTACAAAAAAAATCTTATCTAGCCGTGATGCAAAAGGTTGTTCAATTGCTCTGATGTGGGCTTTTGTCATGTTGACATCATGTGCATATGTTTCTATTGTTAAGCTTAATAAAATTTTGTTAAAGTCAGCGCCTATATTGTGGTGCCTCAATTGTTCATTCGTCATCATTTTAGTTTGCGCTGTGGAAATGCTCAAAAGACGAGCGTGCTAACCACTGAACTATTGCACAAAGATGTTCCTTATTTTTTGCAAACTTTTGCGCTCCTCAGTGCAGGGACTCCTGAGTGCGGCACTGAGTGCAGCAATGCTGCTAGCAGCAAATGCAAGAGCTGTATCAATAGTGTCTAATTTTATTGGGCAGGGTGCAAGGTAGCATTTTCTAATACGCACGCAAACGTACTAATTGCATCAAGCACACACTGCCTTTATAGAATGATTTATTTCAACATCTCAACGGCTTCTCGTATAAAACTTTTGCTAATGTTATACCTTAAAATGGCTCAAAGGTCGGAGTATACAAAGGGGAGTACCTGGTAAACCGCACAATTTCTGAGACATCAAGACGGAACTCTAGCTTTGTCTGGACTATAATTAGTTCATTATGAAGTATCTATGTACATCATGTCTACATGTTTCTGCCAAGTTCAAGCAGCACTTAGTGTTATAGGCAAGTTCAAGTCAAAGTCCTTTAGGGGTAACTCTAGACCTGATACATTTCAACAAGGGAATTACAAAAAGCGAGGTTCACAGCTTGGGTGTTCAGCGGGAAATGATTCTTTTGAAATTTATGTACATATGTGAAGACAGCAGGTTAACATGAATGTTATTTTTGAACAGCTGTGAATGCGCTTTTTGTAATGCATACATTGTAAAATTCAGGGGCTTCTGGGGGGCTATCACTTCTTACAGGTCAGCAAATATTTCCCTAGACGCAAGCGAGAAGCTAACACTTGGTGTCAACGTAACTTGTAAGTCAATCAACACTTGTACAGGGCATTTTTGTCAATTACTTTCAGGCGTGACTAAAACATAGTTACTAAAGGGGAACTTTTAGAATACCTTCGGAGTATTATTTGCTCCTAACTTACATAAAAAAGGTAGCTCGCGTTTAAAATGACATTTAAATCTGGGGTGCTGTACAGGATCAGCCGAGTTTCGCGAAGCTCGGGATCTTCCCGAGCTCAGTCAACAACCCTTTATGAACGAGCCAACAGTACGAAAAAGTCGAATCCACCCCTCATCACACTGCGTTTCATTGTTTACGATGGAACCAGTCATCGCGTCAAGGATGGTCGACTAAGCTGGGCGGCGTTTTCAAACCAGAGGCATCTTCTTTCACTTGTTTGTCGTACCCACTGAATGAAGAAGTGCACCCATGCAATAAAAGTGTCAGATACTTTTTGCGATGGTGTTTTTTAGGCGCATGGGGTGTTTAAATTTATATTCAAGCTTATAATGCATGTATTAAGCCGTATTAGAATAATCAGTATGGTAGCCTCTGAGATCAGTACTGGCCGAGCACCTTACATACATCGCGACCACAGCTAAACCCGAGGCCACGTGTTAATCATTATGGTCAGCCTGTACATTCTAGCACGCTGTTCGGCTATCAGTGTGCGTCTTCCTTGTTGCCATCGCCGGCAAGTACCCGAGCACGTGCAGCCAACTAATTAGCTATTTCGCTGGACGGTATACTTGGCTAGTTAGGACAGAACATGCTATGACCAAGCTAATCACGCCAATTCATAGAAAGGTCGAGCTAATTACGCCACATCTTAAGAAGACCATGCTGATGAAGCCACGTAAAGCTAGAACTAGGCTAAATAAAACATGCTACTTAATGAACAAACTAAACTGTGCTAATTAACGCAACGTTATACATGAGTCTGCTAAGTAAAACTATGCTAATTAGTCCGTACTAATTGATGGCGATTAATATCCTGCTCATCAGTGTTACATTTATTAGCTCCCTATTGATCGTGGCCTTGCTAGTTGCGCCCTAGATGATTGCCTTTTATTTGAAGCCTTATCTATGAAGACCTGGCAGCTCAGTGTAATGATGGTTACGCAACAGTCAATTAGCAAAATAAAAATTAGGACAGAGTTGATGCGGTCTTCACTACGAAGTCGACGACGCATATGAGTAGACCACCAAGTTAAAACACTGCAAGAAGTTAGATTATCAGAAGCTCCTCTATAGCTCCAGCCTTGCACAACTACTGCAAGTTCACCAAATTTTTTATATCCAAAGAAGCTGCCGCTTAGCATTCACCGCATCAAACAGCCACGCCAGCACTATGACAGTCACGAGTTGAACTGGGGCCTTCTCAGAATTAACAAGTTTGTATCCGAGTTAACGCGTCAATCTGTTTAATTGACAGACGCCCGAGGTGAAAGATTGGGTACACCCACTATGTTTGCTATTGCCGAGGAGCAATACTCTTGTCGAGCGGCACGATTTATCTATCAGCTTTATCGCGCAGACTATGCACACACGCACGCAGAAATAAAAGTGATATCACCGCGCAGCTACGATGTTTCGCATTTAAGTTCACCGCACTCACGACGTTGCCACCTAGATTTACTGCATATGCTACCTTTCGGTAGCAGAGTTGCGCCTGTGACAGAACTCACCACTCGCGCCACCATTCGCTGAGCGCACTCGCATGCGCAAAAAGCGTCCGTTGAAAGAAAAGTCGACTTCATGGCCACACGGGTTCTGGCGACCGCAGCACCCCCACATCTACCACTTCACTGTCAAGCCGTCTAGTAGGCGAAGCGCAAGACGGTTCGGTTCACGCAGTGCAGATTGTTTGTCAGTGTTGCAGGGGTGTTTCTTGCTGTCCATCTTAGTTTTTTTACATGCAGAGCATGTTATACGAGGGGCTAGTCATGCGCCGTCGCCGTCCGCAGCCTCCCCTCCTCCTCCGCCAGCAATCTGTGCATCCCTTCCTCCTCTCAACACAGCGCGCGCTGCGCTCGCATCTACCTTCCGCGCGTAGCGCGACCTTTAGTTTTACGTGCGCCAGCTGTATGCTAACGCGCGCATGCGCAGGCCGGGGCCGGCGCTCGATATAAATAACCGAGTGTCGGGGCGCGCCGCTCTTCGTCGGTTGGTTCGTGCGGTCGCTCCACGTCCGATGTCACTGGTGAAAATGTATCCTAACGAATCCGCAAACACACTTACTGACGTCCCTTCCAATAGCGTCAGTCAATGTGTTGGTGGAACCGCAAGCAATTCCGAAGACACTTCGTCCGTGGACAAGGCCGCGATGAGAAGAACTCGCGATGCGGAATGCAAACGTCGGTGTCGAGCGGAAGATCCCCCGCTCCGAGAATGTGAAGCAGCTGCGAGACGTCAGCGTCGAGTACAGGATCCCCAACGTGAAGCCGCTGCGATACGTCTATGTCGAGCGGAAGATTCCCAGCTTCGAAAACGCGAAACTGCTGCGAGGCGTAAGCATCGGCGAGAGAATCCGGACGGTGAAGCCACGTGCAAGCGTCTACGCCCCGAGGCCGATCTTGATGCCACCCGCGAGTGCGAGCGCGTCACGATAGCGACGTGGCGAGTCAAGCAGTACGCCACGCCCAACGCTCGCTTCAAGCGCGACTACCTCGACCGGAGCTTTGGCCACAGCTGCAAGATGTGTGATCGACTTTGGTTAGACAACAACTTGACGCGGATCGGCAACATTCAGAATGAACTGCATCGTTCCAAAGCGTTGTCGGTTCTTTGCATGCGTTTGGAAGCGACGCCGATGAATTTACTGACTACGTCGCGTGTGCCACATGCAAGTAGTCGTTATTTGCTGGTAAAATTCCATCGCTCAACGTGAGTTACGGCTACCGCCACCCGCCCCGACCGGAACATCTACCCGAGTTGAACGCTGTCAAAGCACGGCTCATCGCCCCTCGACTCCCGTTTATCAGTATACGACGCTTGACTCACGGCAACGGACAGTACGGAATCAAAGGCCAGGTAGCGAACGTCCCCATCGAAGATCCAGCCATCGTTAGGTGTCTGCCTCGCAACATTCAAGACGACGCTGCCATCGAAGTCCACGTCAAGCGGAAACTGGTGAGCAAGGCCACGTACAAGCGAGGGTTGGTCAAGCGCAGCAACATCCCCGCTTGGCTCAAACACTTGGAAAACACGCCGCTGTACAGGCACCTCAAAGTTCGCATATCCTTTAGCCGACTCGAACGTTTCGACGACGACGACGCCACCGCAACTTACGACCATCTTGCTCAAAATACCCAAAGCGTCTCATCAATACACATCGTCTTTCGCAGCATACGTGCGTGCGTGTTCACTCGTGTTCACTCATAAGACACACGCACGTCGCGAATTATAAACCACATTTATCGCAGTTCCTCATATATGCTCCGCATGCTAACCAGTGTTCCCACTCGGGAAACTGTGGTCATTTTATTGGTTTTGTTGCCTGTAAAGATGAGGCTAACGTGTGTCTGCGATGAGGCTAACGACTGTCTGCACGGACTCTTGCATTTAAAAAGAAAAAAAAACTGCCTCCTCTTATGCGTTCTTTATTTTTATATATTACTTTACTTCATCGGCTACATTTGAAACCATTGTAAACTAAAGTTCCGTTTTGATATCACACTTATCTCGTAAATACCTGCGTCGAAAATTTTCATATGGTTATATTTTTCCACAAGAGACACGCTGCACAAGAGACACAAATGTCGCTTGGTGTTGACGTGTGACCGTGTAAACTATGGCGTTCTGGGAGAATCTGTTTATGGTTGTGTCAAACGCAACAAAATGAGAGCAACATTTGTTTCATCTGAGGGCCTACTAAGGGAGCAAGAGAAATCAATGGCGTGCCAGTCAGCGTTCGCAAAGTGGTTGACTGATTTTTAGATGCTGTGCCAACAGATGACAAAAAAAGCGCAACACAAAGAAATATTTTCCTTTTATATATACGTGTATTTGGGCCGAGTACGTGCCCGTAGTCAAAGGTTTGAGAGTCATACTTCAGTTTCAGCAAGTTACAGGAAGTTAGTGCAAGCGTTCTTTGCGCATCCCTTCTTCACTAAGTTTTATGTGTTTTCCTGTTTTCATTTTTTCCAGCAGCACCAGCAAACGTTTCTATATTTAGTGTCTCTGCCACAAGCCGTACTGAATTGCAAAATGTCAACGAGTATGATTTTCTTGTACTTTACGGGTCTAATCAGTGCCTGCTCCTAGCTGAAATACCTAAATCAGGTAAGATGAAGCGTTAAAAAAAAGATATTTTCACGTCTCTCTGGTCTCGCTGCCAACACTACCACCGCCACTGCTACCGCCACCACTGCTGTTAACGAAAGATCACAAATTCAGTTTGTTCCTTCGGATTTTCTCATTGTGCACCCTGTCACATACAGAAGCTTTTCTCCATTTCGTGCCCGTGCAGGGCACTTGCTACTGCGTTGGTCAAGCTTGACACCTCGAGAAGTCTCTTAACACCAAATTGCGGTGATTGCTGCCCTAAAGGTATCACACTACACACTGGCGCTCACAGACGCAGTGAAAGCTTTCTCAACCACCATTTATGCCTTCTGCACAATATTCTGACGTTTCAGCTGGGAAACCAGCATTTTATATTTACAGATTGATATAGGCGTGTTTAATTAGGATAGGTTGTACAACTACGCTGTTTTATTACACCTAGCATCTACAAAAGCTTCCGATAGCCTTTGTCATATTCTTCTGCTGAAGCTTCATCAATACGGTATATAGGGCAATGCCAACTCCTTATTATTATCCCCTCACACAACACCAATCACAGCATGAAGAAATTATTAAATACGCATCTTCGCCAACAGATTAATTTAGAGGTACCTTAACGAAGCAGCCTAAGTGCATACTTATTTTTTTTATGTGTCAATGATATCTTTACCGTTGACAAGCTGGTTAAGTACACCATTTACACTAACGGGACAAACATTTTTTTCGCTTGTCGCTCCACTGTTGATTTGTGAAGATGTGCCAACATACTCCTGAATTCAATTCATGAACCGTCCCTACAAAACCATTTGGGTTTAATTGTCGACAAAACAAAACTATTGCTACTTTATTCAATTTTTATAGTCTTCTACGTATTTACTGTTTATCAGTGGCACATCGGTTGCAAACATTCAGTTTTTTTATCTTTTTGAAAGTTTTTTAAACTTTTTAAAGTTTTTAAATCTTTTTTGCACGAACATAAAATAAGATGTGCAATTTTTTTTTGTTGGGATACTTTCACTCACAGTTGGGTTCTTGCGGCGGAACTGTGCAGCGTTTCGGATTATCGCAGCTTTACTCCTTTATAACTCACTATTCTTTACTCTATTTTCGGTGTGGGGCACAGCCATAAATTTTATTATTATTATGCTGTTCTTACTGCAGATACAGTTTATTAGATAGAATGTCGTCTCTCGTTTGAGTTGGAAAGTCATCTCGCAAGAGGAAGCGTGTGAACACTTTCACTTTCACTTTATTTCTTTAAAGGCCCCGAGTGGGGGCATTATATAAGGGGTGGGTGTACAATAAGGATACATGATACATGACCATTCAGGATGAGAGGTGCACTTTTACAGCATCAATGAAAGCATCTGGGTTGGTGGTGGCAATGACAGCGTAGGGAAGCCCGTTCCAGTCTACAATGGTTCGTGAGAAAAAAGAAGACGAGTAGGTGAGAGTACGGGTTTGAGGACGAGTAACACTTAAGCAATGGCCGGTACGAAGGGATATGCGAGCAGGCGGTGAGATGTAAGGTGGCTGATTGAGTGAACTGTAATACATTTTGTGAAACAGGGATAGGCTGGCAGTGCGATGACGACAAGAAAGGGTGGGCAGGCCAGTTGCCGCCTTTAATGAGGATACACTAACGTTATACGAATATGATGACTGAATGAACCTGATGGCGCAGTTCTCCACCATTTCTAATGCGTCTATGAGATAAGATTGATACCACTGACATGTGAACTCTGATGCTCGGCTCACTTGCAAGCAATGCGTTCTAGAATGTGTGTTACCTAAATGATGAACCTGCCACGGCATCCAGCGAAAAGCAGAAGTTTGCAGTTGTCGCATACATACACAAGCTGTCGGCCTCGCTGAAGAAAGTATTGCAGTTGTTGTCAAGGCGATTTTGTGAGCCCGCGACAAGCTAAGCCACTTGTGTACTGCAAAAAAAAAGGAATATATGTGACTTCTTTCGGGTTGTCCTGTAATATTAATACCTGGGGTTTTATGCCCCAAAACCAAAATATGACTATAAGAGACGCCATAGTGGAGCGCTCCGCAAATTTCGGCGACCTGGGTTTCTGTATAAACTCTTACATTCAAGTACACGGTATGAACTCTTACATTCAAGTACATTCAAGCTTAAAACATTTTCGCCTCCATCGAAAATGAAGATGACGCAGATGGGATTCGATCCCATGGTCTTCGAGTTAACAGTCGAACGCCATAACCTTTTTGGGTTGTCCTGACGTTCCAAGAATTGGACGTGAGGCCCACCTCTGAAAGACGCGAGCGCTGCAATCACCGTGACGTGTAGGGTTGGATCACGTGATCTCGCCTCGCTCTCGCAAAAGAAAAGCTGGCGGTTGGATGCGTTGTATTCAAGTGCAAAGCATTTCTTAGCGAACTTCGGCGATTTCGACCGTATCTATCTATCTATCTATCTATCTATCTATCTATCTATCTATCTATCTATCTATCTATCTATCTATCTATCTATCTATCTATCTATCTATCTATCTATCTATCTATCTATCTATCTATCTATCTCTATCTATCTATCTATCTATCTATCTATCTATCTATCTATCTATCTATCTATCTATCTATCTATCTATCTATCTATCTATCTATCTATCTTCTATCTATCTATCTAATAAAGTACTCGATTGATACAATGAATTGAAAATTGCTTCATATTTACTATATATTTATGAGAAGAAACTAAAAAAATCACAGCATATCCCCGGAATGAATGATGAGTGGGGCGAAGCGTTCGTCAATACGTTCATGCTTCCATATATGTGTTCGTGCGCCATTTCGTGCGTACGTTCGTGCGTCCGTCCGCGCGTTCGTCTGTCCATGCATCCATTCGTCCGTCCGTCCATGGGTCTGTCTGTCTATCCGTTCGTCAGAATACTTGTCTGTCGGTCCGTCCATGCGTCCGTTCCTACGTCCGTCCGTCCATCTAGCGAACACCTCAACAACTGCCATCTGGCTTTTTTATCATATATTCATCATATAAAAGTACTGCCATCCAGTGGACAATCCACGGACTAAACGAGAGTATGTACCACATTTGTGCTGCCAGCACTTTCTTAACACCAATAGCGTAATAACGACGCCGTGCTACCTTTTGCGTGACATGTGGGCCTGCGGATATGTGCCTGAGGGCGGGTATGTGCCACAGGTTACGCACTACGACAGCGGAGGACGCACAAGCCATGCCATAAGGAGCTTCGCCACTAAAAGCGTTTCTTGCGAAGAGTGCCATTTTTTTTCTATGCGCTTGAATAACCTATTCTCATATGCATTATGTCAGTTTCAATATGTCAGTTTCGTGGTCCTACGCTGTGGCAGTGAGTCATTGCCACGGCATAGCGAAGCGCCTGCAAAGTTCTTTTGCGGCTACACCAACTGGGTGCACATTTTCGTCGACCTAGCTAAGAAGCGCCGCCGTGGCAGCAGATGTCTGCTGTTGCAGTTGTTCACGCCGCCACCACTTTCACCGGAAAAGGTCACGTGCTTTCTGCATACGGCTTTCGCAGACGTCTTTTTCGCGCATCATCTTAGTGCAGACTTTCACCAACTCAGCTAACAAGTGCTTTCACGATTAAAAGTGATCGACTGGGGTCGTCTGATTAAATATATAATCTATGGGAGCTGCCAAACCAATTTTGCGTAGCTAAAATTTTACAACAAGGGGTTTCACTATACAGCCTGTTGAAAGAAACTGCAAATCGTAGGAAACGACATTACTACTGGTTTGAAGAACATTAAATTTGCGCAATTTTTCTAAGTTGTTCAATGAGAGTCCTTTCCTGTCTTGTGAAAAAGTTACTTGCATATATCTAGCGGCAATCTTATGAATAGTTTATCTGCTCTCCTCTTTAGATGATAAAGCAGTAGTTGCTGTGATGTGAGTCTTAAAGTGGCACAAATAGCTTTGGAATCGGGAGACTTCGAACATCTTAGCAGCAGGTGTAAAACTTCGTGCACGCCAGCAGGATTACAATCACGAATGGCCGCTTTTTTTATGAACGGGAAGTGATGCAACAACTCAAGAAACACAAGAAAACAATAATATTAACAAGGGTTTAACGTTTCAAAACCACAATATTATTTTGAGACACGGCGTAACAGGGGGTCCGGAAATTAAAACCACCTGGGGTTTTTCAGCGTGCACCTACATCTAAGCACATGGGCCTCAAACATTTTCGCCTCCATCGAGAATAGAGCCGCAGTGGCCGAGATTCGATCCCATTACCTTCGGGTTAGCAGTCAAGCGCCATAACTACATACTAAGCCACCATGTCAGGGCAATAGGAAAAACGCCAGGCTTGCGCTGAAGGCGCAGCACAGTCACAGGGAAAGCTAGAAGAGCGGCCCTTCAGAGCTTTCCTAAACACTCGTTGGGTTACTGCTGCAAGCACATTTGCTTGCTACCCACTGTGGCGTCAATAACTAAAATGTTTGGGTAGTAGGCCGGTATTTCCTATATGTATTTTTTCGTCATTCTTCTGAGAAGCGTGGTATTCGGCAAATTTCGTGCCAATTGTCCATGCAGTGGCTGACGACGATTAGGATTTATGCCTGAAGTGGATAAGCACCGCAGCTAATACGTGAACAAAAACAAGCTTTTGTAATGAATTGGAACATTGGACAACCCACTCGCTATGCTATTCGGTTTATCCGAAGACTGCTTCTTCTTTCGCTGTTTCAAAACACTTTATAAGTCTTATTACCACGATTGCTTTCCCGACATCAAGCCTGTCTAAGGCAAGTTTGCCAACAAGTCCTAAGCGCTGGCATGTCTCAGTGGTAGAATACTGTGCAGGCACCCAGTGGACCCGGGTTCAAGCCCGACTGTGTCACTGGTGCTAGGTTTTTTTCTAATTTAGTGCGATGTAATTGCGGACACCGGTGGTGGCGGCGGCAAACAACTACGGCAGCGCACGTAACCCAAGTTTTGATCTCGCAACAGCTTTCGCTGTAAAACTGCATACTGAATAAGGGGCACCTCCAGAGCCAAACCTGGCAAGCGAAACTATAGGGTGGGAAATAAACCGACACAAACAAGCAGGTTTTTGAAACACATTGTGTGAGCTACTTGTTTATTTTACGTGAGAACTCCTGCATCGAAGTAATTTAATAGTATTTGCTTATATGGATGTGCTATTTTGAGCTATGCCCAATTTTTTTTCCAGTTTTATCAGTTACCAGAGCAGCAATCAGTTTATTTTCTTGACTAAAGTAAAATGTACAATGATGAATTTTCAATTTTTAATTGATATAAATTTTAATTGTTATTCGTTTTCTCACTGCGCAGAAAACTCCAGCTACCCCGGCCTCGACTGGAACTACCTCCGTTGTTCGTTGTGGTTCCCAAATACCACTTCGAATAATCCATTGCCACAATGTTGCAAGTTTCTGTTCAACATTCTGTGTGAAAAGGGGGTCGAAGTTTTTAAGCCCTCATGTGGTTTAAAGAAAGAAATAAGTCTCTTCTGACAATACGGTGGCTGCGCGAACTAGTGCAAATGACGGAAGTTGCACTGGATTTAGAAATGAATAAATAAATATACAAGGTATACCCAGGGTAATTTTTATCGTTTTACTACATGTAGTTGCAACCAGTGAAAGCTTATAAGGACAATTAGCCAAGGAAAGCATAACGGACACAATCATTTTTTTGTTGTGATGTGGTGTACTGGTTACGACAAGTTGAACAAAATTAAAGATGACATTGCATCTTTTGCACCAGTTGGATCCGAACCCACATCGTTCTAAAGAAGTTACACGTGCAGTTACAATCTCCACGCACGTAGAACATTTCAATGCGCATTTTGAATGTTTGCGAAAAAATAATAGAATAATCTTATGTATTGAAAAAATAAGCACAACCCACAGATTTTTGAGCCATAGTTGCAGGAGAACAATATGCTCCGCAGTCGGATCGTCAGCGTTACACAAGTGAGGCTCGTGCTGTACGTTGTTGCTTACGCTCCTCTGCTGTCTCGTCTTACCATTTGTGCGGTCGACACCATGTCTCATTTCTTGTAAATTGGTGGAGGTTTCAAGGTCTCAAAATTCTGTAGTTGGTCAACTGGACCCTACCTACCGAGATGAGCACACAATCTAAGACAAGCCCTCACTCTCCTGCTATCCAAGCTACCGCGTGCTCAAGCAAGGTCTGTCAGCAAGACCATGCAGTATTCAGCAGCACCGATGATCATGGCGCCGACAACCGGCTGTCTAGTTGTGAACTCGTGAGTATTTTAAACAGACAGGACAAGGTGAGGAGACTGGCCAGTGTCTGTTCTACCTCACTGTCATGGCTCACTTGAGGCTTCGGAATACCAAACCCACATTCCAACAATGCCAAGACAGTAGCATGCGGAGGGATCTGGGTGCCCTATGCGATGAGCAACCTCACCCAGGAAGGGATATTGTCTCCAGGTAGAGCATCATCTAGTTAGTAGAACGTGAGTTCTGCACGGGCGCAATAAATTACGGCTTCCTGACTACAGAAAACACCAACCTAAAATGATCTCTGTGCAACAGCGTGAAAGTGCGATGATTTAGCCTGTACAGGGCACTCCTTCAATCTGAATCGGTACACGCAGCTACAGGCTGGACGGGTTGTGCTATGGCAATGTGAATAAACATACCAAAGAAGTGCATCGTCACTTTTAAAACAGAGTGGCACAGTGTTTCGGCAATCACAGAAATTGAGGCCCTGTATGGATTAGAAGAACGAATATGCCATACATGGCATCAAGAGCAAACCTCATAAGCGCGAAAATGAACGCGACAGCGACGAGCGATGCTATGAGCGACGAAACAGGGCGTTCGCTCGACGTGTCGCGTGCTCGTTTTCGCGCGATCGCTCGGTTCTCCAGATTTGGAAACCGTCGCTCATCCCCCGGAAGCGCTGGGCTTAAGCAGCCAATAGCGAAAGACCGGAAAAGACAAAGACTACATAGGTGTACGTGACCCTGCCCGAGGCACGTATGCGTGACAAGAAATGACGCAATGCTTACGCATGTGCATACAAAAAAGTGCTGCAAGGCAATAATAAACACTTTCCGTTCCATTACACAACAATATATCTTATTTTTAAATTGCATACCGCTCGCTACGTGGTTTTCTTGGTGCGAGTAGACGGCCTCATGCCAGCAACAGTGGAATTTGCTCGTCGAAGCCGTCCCGTGAATGAGGTTTGCCTGCGCTAGCGACTGATCGCGCGAAGACGATCTACGTCGCGTCGCTCGTCGCTGTCGCGTGCATTTTCGCGCTTATGAGGTTTGGCCCCTAAGTACATCAGGTGGCGCAAAAACAGGGCTTGTCTTTTTGCGATGATGACACAGTTCTTGCCTCAGGCAACTAAACGCACGACTGTACACTGCGATTGATTGATTTGATTGATTGATAAGGGGGGTTTAACGTCCCAAAACCACCATATGATTATGAGAGACGCCGTAGTGAAGGGCTCCGGAAATTTAGACCACCTGGGGTTCTTTAACGTGCACTAAAATCTGAGCACACGGGCCTACAACATTTTCGCCTCCATCGGAATTGCAGCCGCCGCAGCCGGGATTTGATCCCGCGACCTGCGGGTCAGCAGCCGAGTACCTTAGCCACTAGACCACCGCGGCGGGGCCACTGTGGTTGTAGAACGGCGACGCATCAGGAATAGCAAGCAACGACGGTGAAGAGATTGGCGTTGAGGAGCTGTTCGAAGACTTGGTCGCGGAAGTTGCTACTGGCTGTCTGAAACGTAGGGGAACGAGTGGTCGTACTCAGATGCGCATTGGCCATCCTGTACAGCAGTCGATGGGGGCATTCGTGTGGGACGGGTCTGAGTGGACCACAAGTATAAAGCAGGTGGTCTGGTAGTTCGCCATGCGCCATGGATTGATGACTCCTTGAACGGCTGGTGGTCGTGTTAGCATGGTGGCGAAAACAGGAGTGCGCAATGGAGGCGATACCCGAAACGCCTGTAGTCGTCGTCATGCTGCTGCTTCGGCGTACGTCTACGGTGCAGTCATGAAGGTGCCCGCTCCGGTGTAAAGACCTCGGACAGTTGGTGGTTTCGTATAATGCATACCATAGTGTGCGAGTGTATGGCATACTTTGCCCCAACATGCTGGGCATGAACAGGAGCTGGCGAACAACTTCTTTTCGTGCATAAATAGATTGTTTGTTCCAGGATTTGTACACTAAAGGTGTAACAATGATTTTCCAACTGTTAAATGTGAATGAAATATGAAATATTTTTCAGCGAACCAAAGACACATTGAACGTTTATATTTACATGTCTAGCCACCTACGTCTGGTGGCTCTTGTGATCATCTGCTTAATATCGTATGATTACATTTAGCATAGGATAGTATGAGTGTATGGCTAACATGATTTGCAGGTTATGATAAAATGGCATGACTTCCCTGTTGCATATGATCATATAATATCTAACTCTTGCCACTGGTCTCATGTGGCACATGTCCATTCACCACGGGTCATTGTGCTTGGTTAGACGCCACAGCTTATTCACAGTCTAAAGGCACCATGCGCTCGAACTTCTACAACAGCAGTGAGTAGTAAGGGTAACCAAAACTGCACAGACGCGATCACGCTAGCCACGGCGTTATTTTTCTTCACGACAATAGCGCGTATGTTATTTGGAAACCTCCAAGTGTGCATGGGCTTTGTGCGATGAGCCATCAATGACGAAGCTTGTTTTAGTGCCTTTTTTCATCTTCCAACACATTTTCTTCAGATCTATCATGCGACGTTGGTAGCTTTTGGCTGATAAGTGAAAACGATATAGCGCGCTCTCGCCAGTGCATGACACTCCTTACGCCATAACGTGGAAGAGTGCCGTGTCCCAGAAAAACCTGCGCCAGCGTCGGTAGCATGCTCAATGAGTTAAACTTCCGAAGGAAGCAAAAAGTCGCAGCTTTGCCGCAAAGGCGAAGCAATGAACACGATAGCAACAATTTGAAAGGTGGAAAGCAGACTGAAACGTGCCCCGCGTTTCTCGCGCACAAATTACGCACGAAACGTACTCACAGGTACGGATGCACGCGAATAAGCGTCTCATTTGTTACTTCGCTGAGTATCCAAAGCGCGCGCTTTTCGCGAACAGTGGCTGCCATGATCGCAGTGGCCTTTGCGCACCCAGTAACTACAGCAGAATTGTTCCACGTAAAGCCAGAGGCCAGCCAAGGCGTTCAATTCTTTCTTTCTCGCCATTGCGAGATAAAGGCTTGCGAGGAGCGTAGCTCCCCTTCTGGTTGATTGATATGTGGGGTTTAACGTCCCAAAACCACTATATGATTATGAGAGACGCCGTAGTGAAGGGCTCCGGAAATTTAGACCACCTGGGGTTCTTTAAACGTGCACCCAAATCTGAGCACACGGGCCTACAACATTTCCGCCTCCATTAGCTCCCCTTCTAAGTGATTCTAAGAGAAGGAAAAAGAAGAGAAAAGTAAGCCCCGTAACTGTCCGCATCACGGTGCGGCACCTCAACCATAGCTCAGAGGGGATGAGGGTGAGGAAGGATTAAAAGTTTAGAAGTAAAGGTACAGAGAAAGAGGGATGTGCTAGGCCAGCGAGCGAGGACATATCGAGGGGATAGGAGAGATAGGAAAGATGGAAACACGGTCAGAGGAGTCCGTAGACGGGGCACCACTTGCGAGAGCTCTTTTCGGCGTCAGGAGGTGGCGTAGGGCAAATCCAGTGGGTCAGACCTACGCTGTCGTCATAGATCGGCGTCCGCAGATGACGTAGGGCCAGCCCAGTCAGCCAGAGCTGTGCTGACGTCAGAGATCGCGAGGGCACAACCGGTCGGCACGGAATCCAGCGAGCGAGTCCATAGCTCCTCTTCTCTAAGCCGGGCAAACTACGCGTAGGAGATTAGAGCGGGTGCCGCTGCGCGATGTGGTGACGGGCGCTCATTGAGCTATCTTTCTGGTAATGCCGAAAACACAGCAGCAGTAAGTGGTAGATATAAATAGTTTGCCGTTTGAACAGTAAAGAACGTTTTACGGGGTAGCTCAGTGGTTAACGCCTCGCTTTCGCGACACAGAGGTCGAAGGTTCGATTCCACGCGCCAGAGTGTTCTTTTCAGATTCTTTTCTTTCTTGAGTTTTCACATATTTAGATACGTATACATACACGGTACATGACGTCGACGCCGACGGTGAAATTCAGCCCAAGAGTGTCCATACCATTAATTGATTTGTGGGGTTTAACGTCCCAAAACCACCATTTGATTATGAGAGACGCCGTAGTGGAAGGCTCCGGAAATTTTGACCACCTGGGGTTTTTTAACGTGCCCTCAAATCTGAGTACACGGGCCTACAACATTTTCGCCTCCGTCGGAAATGCAGCCGCCGCAGCCGGGAATCGAACCTGCGGGTCAGCAGCCGAGTACCTTAGCCACTAGACCACCGCGGCGGGGCAAGAGTGTCCATACCAGGCACGCGAAAAACGAACATGCATCCGAGCGATCCTGGACCAGCGGGCCGCGAGAAAAACGTACGTGGCGCCAGCGTCCGGGGTTATATGGAGCAGTTCGAGATGTGTAAATCGATGAAGCTCACTGTACGTGGGATCTGCCATTTTTTTTCTTAATCTCCACTGCTCTGCGATGCGAGCGTCGTCACACACCCGCGCGCTAATTCTCTCTCTTACCTTCCATCGCTCACCACCTGCTCCGGTTGCTAGGCGCGGCGCAGCTGTTGCTATGGGCGAGGAGGAGCGCACGCTCAGATCTGTGCGCACGCCGACCAGGGACACACGAGAACCCCCGAATAAGAAATGCATTCACATTCAAAAACTACAATTTCCCGGGAGTAATAGTAGAACCTGCCTTGTCCTGGAGCCCTCACATCGCTCACATGCAAAAAATAAAATTTGGCAGATCCCATGTACCTCAGAATCGACGTTATGCGAAGCATGCAGAAGGAAGGTGACCGTGTTGCAATTTTTTTATTTAGCGACACATCATGAAACAACGCTAGATATGTGTACAAATCTTTCACGCACACACATATGTTGAAGAGTTGCAGACGTTCGTATAACCACTTCTTTGCACTTTCGCAAAGATGCCATGAGCATTTCCAACACCAGAAGCTGATATGAAGCGCCGTTGCTCGCGAGGATGACGGCCTTGGACACTGCTACATAAAATAAACTTCAGCGCATGGCAACTAACCGCAATTGACGTTAACACGACGTGACGGCTATACTCAAAGAATACATATGAAATGCTTATAAAATTGGGTAGGCAGCACTGCGACCACTATTGACATTTCACGAAGATTAGCGTCTATATGAAAAGTAGTTCCAAGACCTGGCGTAGATCTTTGGTAAAATGTTCCATTGCCGCGCAGAATGCTTGGACGTGATTCCACCTGGGACAATGACATTTATTCTTTACATTCTAGAGGTCAAACGCTACCAATGTAGGGTATTTCTTAACACTCGCACGTTAAATTCCCCATGTGTATTCTCGTCTTTCCTGGTTAGAAAATAAAGTGTCAATCACCTGTAGCATACACCCACATACCAGCGACACATACCCGCCCGTGGGTATGTGCCACTATCTGGCGGAAAATGTTTGACGACGTACGTGACGCAACTGTGACATTAGAGAGCTTTAGTTTAGCGCGAGCAAGGCGGTACGTGCGCAACGGCTAGCGTGCTATGTACGTTACAGCTGAGGCTGCTTCCTACAGTATTAGTTTAGTGTACGTGGCAACAGACACATAGGCTGCGCCTAAGCGTCAACACCTCGTCTTGGAGTGCTACTTGTCGCTACTTAGTGATAGGCAATAGAATGCAATACCCAACCATAGTTGACACGAGTCAAGACATGATAGATGAAACTGCGGACATTGTGGGCGTTGAGAGGCATCCTTGTAAGCTCCTGTATTTTAACAGTAATATCTGTTCACTGCATGGGGTCCGCGAGCGGAAATAAGCTCTTCACATAAGCAAGGCGATCCAAATCATGGTCAATCGCAAAATGCACGCCGGATTTACCAGCCACCACGGCCGCACTGCTGCTTGTGCAGCTGGTGGTCGCGGCCCTCTTCGTTTTCGTGCTCTCACCTGGGGGCGATCACGCGAGAGCCGCTGCTAAGGTACGCAACGGCTCTAACGTGCGCAACGTATAAGAGCCGAGATATAGTGTACGTATCCCTCGCTTACGCAAACGCACGCATCTCTCTAACGTACAGCGCATGCGCAGACACGCTCTCTCTCAGGCGATGCGTGCGCAAGGCCGTTGCGCGCCCCAAACTAAAGCTCTCTATTATTCATGTTGTAGTGCCACATTAGTTTTGGCCAGCTGGCCACGTAGAAAAAGAAGTGAGCCATGGACGTGGCTCGTACAGCGCAAGCCACAAAAAACAGAGAACGGCCTAGCTCCTGGCTTGGCAGGATGATGCAGCAGCGACTTCGCCTACGCCTGCATCCCTAATAAAAGCTGTGACCTCGGCACGGGCTCATCACTGCCTTATCACCTCTCGTTCCTCTAGAAGTGGTGACCACGGACCAACGAACAAGCGACCGGAAATGCACCGCGGCCACCGAGCTTCGCGGCCATGTTCCAGCCAGCTCAAGCCTTGCAGCCGCACTTTGACCCGCCTCTACCATCGTTCTGCACCTCCAACATCGAGTCATGGTTTTGAGAATTCGAGGCTGCCTTGGAGCTCAATAGCATCTGACTCCAAGGATTCCTGTTTGACGTCTTGGAGTATGTTCTACCACTTGACCTCAAACGACACCTCACCTATTCCACTTGAAGCTCCCGCCCATATGACGGACTACGGGACGCCGTCCTACAGTTTTGTGGTGCTGAACAGCCCCTCCAACAATGTACTGACCAAACGCAATGCGCTTCTCTACCAGCCGCAATCCAGCCTTCTTCGCAGTTCGCAGTTTCCAAAAGCAACACCGCGGTGTCAACTACGCCTCCCGCTAAATGGCCAGTCCAGACTATCGTCCTCCCAACAACCACCGGCTGCACAAATGACGGAGATCACCTTGCCGCTTCAAGCGGCCCATCTACTGAAAAGCCCGCCGCCCTGGTGTCTCCGCTTCCTGTCTACAAGGTAATCGTTCTGCCACCAGGGCCACTTCCACCTCTCTCCTTGGCAGATTCTACGCCGGTTACAGCTTCGCATACCGTCGCATTTCCAGCACAATTCTGTCCTGCTCCACATACTCCTGAATCGCCGATGAAAGAAGAGCCAACTAATTCGCATTTTGAAATCTCGGGCACAACTGCCGAGCCTCCCACTAGGATGGTGATGTCAGCGCACAACGCACCGGGCCAGCCAGGCTTGGAACCGCCCGCGCATGCTACAACAGGTGCGCAAGCACGCAATCGACGTGCTCCCCTGCGCGCGTGCTGCTCATCACCAGACTGTCAAGGGAATACCACGACCACTGGTTCAAAGCCCAGTCTTACCGCAGAGTCTGCACCTCCTTTACATGACATTCTTTTTAACGGGCCCCAGATATGCAACTCGCCAAGCCACGAAAATGCAATCGCTCCGGCTCCAAATACGCTGACATCTTATCTAGACTACGCTTCTCTCCCGCTTGCTTTGCCAAGACTACAAAGTCATTGTGCCCAGAGCCAAAAACACAGGCAGCTTCGCACCCACCTTTATAATTTGACTCAGTGTACAAGCATTCAATGCAGGAAGGATCAAGTGCGGCGAAGGCATTCATTCACACGTGGTCAAGTAGGAAAGGCACACTGATATCGAGGTTCTCCACACCAGCAGCCGACATCGTGCCGACGACGTCGTTCGCATCATCAGCACTGTCGTTACTGCTTTTCCAACACCACAACACCACTTGCGCTGCAGCTCAACCCCGATGGTACGCATCATGCGGACATCATGGCACGTCCCACCACGCGTCCACCTGTGCGCTCCTGGCAGCACCGTGGACACGGCACAACACGCCAATCGGTGAAGTATCATCGCAGATTCCCGCGCCAACGTTATGGCCATGCGACTTTCATCGCTCACCCTAAATGACGGCCACCATTGCTTTTGCCAGCAGTGTCCGTCCCTCGCAACCCTCTTCCACTCCATTGCTCTCAGTGCCGCCCACCGGAGCTACGACACGGACCCTATGTCTTTTAAGATGACGACTCGCACTACTTTACGGACATCAAGGTTTGCCGTTCATGAGCTGTGACCTCGGCACGGGCTCATCGCCACCGTCTCGCGTATCGTTCTTCTGCAATGTCTTGACCAGTGCGTCATATTGATCAACCATCTTACCATCCCATAATAATTTTGGTTCACGCCCCGTTAAGGGGGGGCCACTAGAGTACCCAAACGTAAGCGGCTGGATAGATAGATAGATAGATAGATAGATAGATAGATAGATAGATAGATATAGATAGATAGATAGATAGATAGATAGATAGATAGATAGATACACTCAGAGTCGCCGAAGTTTGTTAAGAAACGCTCCCTATTTGAAACTCCCCATCATCTCCCACGTCCTAAGGTTTCTTCCGGGAAAATCATAGGGTGCATCTGCACGAGCCCTTCAACTGTATGCTGTACTTTTCTTCAGCTTAATGCGATAAAGCTTACCTGTGCTGCGCAATGCCCGAATAACAAACGTAGGTGCCCTTCAGTCAATACAAGCTCAAGCACTCAGAATATGCTTTGGGCTTCCTAGATGCGCATTTACAACAGTGACTGTCGCCATCGCTCGTCAACACCCTATCGCAACCTATGTTCGCGTCGATGCTTTCAGAACGCACGTAAGAAATGTCTCCTGGATTCCATCACACCACCTTGCCTCCCTTCCAACTTATAGGCCAAACTCTACGTTGTGCATTATTATTGTTCAGCATCGTACGATGATTCCTGCGAACTTCACGCACGCAGCGAGACCACCATTGCTATTGTGGTGTCTACATCTGCTATAAGTCCTCACAACCACCCCAGAATGCAAAAGAATAAATGGTCATCAAATTTTGTGAAGACAACACTACTGTTCCTGCACAAGAAACACATGAATTGGTCGGTTACTTCTGCAAGCTCAGCAGGGGCAGGGGTAATTCCAGACAAATAGGTCACGATAAAGTTCACGACACTGCATTCGACATCAACAACGGCTGCAGAACTCACCGCCATCCGTGCTGCTCTAGAGTTCCTACTCAAAAAATCCCCACAAGCATGATCGATCTTCTCCAACCTGAAGGCAGCCCTCCAAGGCATTACCTCACCATATCATCATGGGCCGAAGGAACAGATAGTCGCTGACGTAAGACTGCTTCATTACCGGGCTATAGAGAAGCAGCATGACATAGTGTATCAGTGAATACCGGCCCACTGCGGCATCGACAGAAACGACCGTGCACATGAAGCCATCTAGTCTGCTCATGACGCTGCCTTTTGTGCAGCTATGCCGTTATCAAGAACGAACGCTGCTACAAGGCTTCGATCACTTGCACGAGAACTGACGCTCGCTCAGTGGGATTTCATGACATTTACCACCACCCATCCCTATAAGATAGACCCACACCTACAGCTCCGTCTTCCATCAGGAATAACCACAGCTGAAGAGACGTTCTTGTGCCACCTGTGGTTTAGTGTGCCCTTCACGAATGATTAATCGTTTCGAATAGGGATGGCCAGCAACAGCCCGGTATGCCACAACTGTCGCTGCGCGGAGACAATCACCCATCTTCTCTGCAAGTCTCCTCACTTCGGTGTGCTAAGAAAAGAACTTTCGAAAGTTCTGGATATACTTGACAATCGCCAAATGTTGGGATAAAGGGCCTTAAGACACTGGCCGAGGCCATCCTCGGTACGCACACCATTGAGAGCATAGTTGCGCTTCTTGCAGTAAAGTGGTCTCTGAGACAGACTTTAAGCAATGCCGTCGATTGTACAGTTTCCTTCTTTTATCGTTTTTTTTTCTTTTATCATCTCTTTTCTGCCACCTTTTATTCGCCTAACCCACTTCGCCAGCAAAGGGTAACCAGCCAGTCTGAGAACTGAATAACCTCCCTGTCCTTCCTTTCCTCCTCCTCCTCAACCTCTGTTACAGACAATAAACTTATTTCAATCAATCTGTAAACCTATATTTATTCCTTCTTTTGGCATAGTTTAAAATGTTACCACTTATACAAAACCAATATATTGCTTGTTAGAACTATTTGCACCGTGTGACATTTATTCACTTCTAACCCGGCCCCTGCGACCGACCTTTCACAAGTAAAATATGCCGATGAAAGGTCATTTATGCTTGAACCTTGCTCAGTCTAAAATGCAGTTGCCAAGGAACTTTGAGTCACTTGATAATAATGCAAAGCTTGCTTTCGTCGTAAAGAAACCATTTCATATATGTAAATATTTTATTTGAGAAGGTCGTCAGCATGCGGACTGGAAGGCTACCAGGGAGAAATAATTTATTCAAGAAGCTTGATCAAGTTCCTAAATGACTTGTACATGGTATTTTCTACACTTTGTTTTTTTTAGAATAGGGCAAGCAAGGAGGGAATATTCGTAAAATGTCATTCGTAAAAGGGGCCATAAGCCACCCGTCAGCTTTGGTAAAACAACACATTCTGTGTAAGGCAGGCACTGCTACGAACAGTTCAGTCGAATCTTGCAGCCGTACGGAAGAAGATTGTAGAAGTGAAGTGAGAAGATGTCATTTCCTAACGCGCCCTTTTTTCATGCCAATGTTTTTGTTCACTCTCTTCAAAGCTGCCGGCGCCTGCTCTTTCACGTCGAACAGTAGATAGCATGCTCTTAAGTAATAGACGACTTGAACCAAGATCAGCCTTTAAGAAATCCAGAAGCGCCATGGGGCACCATGGCGTTCCAGGTCCGCGCTCTATATTCTGCTAACATTACACAATATCCACATTGGCTTTCAAGAAACACGGCAAATGTGCACTCGCGTTCATCAGGCGCGTTCAAAATTGTGAAGAGGGCTTATATAACTTTTTTTACCTGTCTCACCTCTCCCTGCGCAACTTCCAGCGAGCTCGTCTGAACGAGAGGGCAAAGTGCTCGTAGCAGGTGATAGGTCTCTATAATCCCACTCATCACAGACAGATACAAAGAGCTTCTGGAAATTCATTAATGGCGTCGCAAACTTCAATAATGAGGTCATTAAATTATTTCTTTGAGCCAGTTTCTCTGGGTGATTTTTGGAACAGTGAATTAGACTAGGGGTCGTTGGTTCAACGACGTCCAACACTTGACGCCACTGATGTCTCATGGGCGTTAGCGATTGTCACAGACGCTACATAGATCACGAAAGTTCCGACACCTGGTGAGCAGAAGTGTTAGGGGGAGATGCGACTCAAGAATACAGCAGGTGCTTACGCTGCCACGCACCGTGTGTCACGACCGTCAAAATCAGGACCCTTTCACTGTTTAAAAAAATTGCCCGCAGCTTCCCTCGGGGGAACACTGAGGAGGATGCGGAGCATATAATTGGTTAACGGGGTGATAAATTGCGACTTACTTGGGTCGATGGCTAAATTGGTTAACGTGGTTGTAGGAGGGGGTGTTAAATGAGTGAACACGTACACACGTATGCAAAAGGGCGGCGCTGGTCGAAGGGACGTCGATCATTGTGTTTGTGGATTCATTGGAATTCATTTCACCGCGACCTTGGACGTCGACGCGCCGTACAAACCAACCGACGAGCGGCAACTGAGCGAGCGAGCGCCGACCTTGAGTATATATACAGCGCGACGGCGCATGCACTGTAAGCTGTCGAATGTTCGAGACGGGGGAGAAGCGCAACGGCGCATGCGCGCGCGTCAGCTGCCGATGTTCTCGAAGCGCGACGGCGCATGCGCGCGCGTCAGCTGCCGATGTTCTCGAAGCGTGACGGCGCATGCGCGCTACATTATACAGCTAGCGAATGTTCATGAAGAGGAGAAGCGCACGCGGTGTGTAGAGGAGGAAGGGTGCACGATGGTGGAGGAGTGAAGCGCGCGCGGTGTGTAGAGGAGGAAGGGATGCACAGATGGTGGAAGAAAAAGGAGGGAGCTTGCGGACGGCGCCGCACTACAAGCCTCGAGTATTAGATGCTCCGCATCTAAAACACGGCGCCTCGAGGGCATCCGGTTTTGACCACCATTGTGCCTTAATAGCATCGGTGGGCAAGAAGAGCTTCCGAGACTATAGCTCGCTGATTTTCTACACTTTCTTTCCATTATTTGGCAAATATGTTATTGAGCTACTTAAAATTATCAGATATTTTCTTGATTATTATGCACGTTTCTTTTATCTGAAAAAACTAAACAGACATTTCTTACCCTTAGAAGGACTTTGAAAACGTGCTTTCACTTTCGACGTTACGAGCTGGGAAATTAGGTGACCTTTTTGGGGTACAATGTTGGATTTACCACAACTGTCGAATTCTGGCCACGACAGCTGCATTTTCAATGGAGGCGATAATTCTTAAGGCCCATGTGCCTACATTTCATCATCATCATCATCATCATCATCCTGACTACGCCCACTGCAGGGCAAAGGCCTCTTCCCTGATCCGCCAATCAACCCGGTCTTGTGCTTTCCGTTGTCACGTTATACCCGCAAACTTTTTATTCTCATCGGCCCACCTTCCGTTCTGTCTCCCCTTCGTGCGTTTGCTTTCTCTGGCAATCCAGTCAGTTACCTTTAATGACCACTGGTTATTCTGCCAACGTGCTACGTGACCGGCCCGTGCCCATTTCTTTTTATCGTTTTCAACAATGATATCCTTAACCCCTGTTTGTTCCCTGACCCACTCTGCTCTCTTCTTGTCTCTTAAGGTTACACCAATAATTTTCTTTTCCATCGTTCGCGGCATCGTCCTCAATTCAGGCTGCACCCTCTTTGTAAACCCCCAGGTATCTGCTCCGTAGGTAAGTACTAGCAAGACACAGCTGTTATATACCTTCCTCCTGAGGGATAGTAGCAATCTACCTGTCATAATTTGAGAGTACTTGCCGAATGTGCTTAACCCCATTCCTATTCTTCTAGTTACTTCAATCTCGTGGTTCGCTGCATCTAATCTAAATAGTCGCGTCATCTAATCTCACCAATACTTCTACGCCTGTACAATGTCTGGTTGTGCACACAGAATGAAGTATATACCATCTTTTGTCTCACCATTAGGACTTCGCCACGTCCACTTACGGTTAGCCGTTTCCTGAAGAAGGTATTCATAATCCGTAAATTATTACGTTCTGCGAACTCAACTAATACCTTCCCTGTGAAACTTTTAGAGCCGATTCATATTCAGCCACTGAATTGTCTCCAGCCTGTTTCTTGCCTACTTTGGCATTAGAGTCGCCCATAAGAATAGTATAATGTGTTTTTACTTTACTAATGACTGACTCTACGTCTTCATAAAAGCATTCAACCAAATGATAATCGTGGCTCGGTTAGGCGCGTTGGCCTGTCCCACCTTCATCTTGCACCTTTTGTTAAACTTAATTATGACACTTGCCACCCTCTCACTGATGCTATAGTATTCCTCTGCGCTGCCAGCGAAATTCTCGTGTGTGAGAAATCCCAATCCTAGTTCTTTTTTGTCGACTAATCCACGGTAGCATAGGACGTGTCTATTCTTCAGCACTGTGTAAGCCTCACGTGTCTTCCTAACTTCACTGAACTCTTTTACATCCCATTTAACACCCTCTAATTTCTCGAATAGCACAGCTAGACTAGCCTCACTAGATAGCGTTCTTGTGTTAAAGGTAACTAAGTTCAGATTCCAATGGTGTCCTGTCTGTACCCAGGCATTCTTAGCACCCTCCATTTCGTCACAGGTCAGACCGCTGCCTTAGACGGTTGCTGAGGGCCAAGGGTTAATTGTGGTGTTCATGGGAGGTTGTGGCCAGGTATTGCACCACGGTGGCCAATCCTGCTCTGGTGTTGGAGTGCATTACCAGCAGATAGTCGCCATGCAGGGAGGCCGCACACCAAACCTCTTTTATTTCTTCTTTTTAACGATTCCTTTCTCAAACATTTTAAATAGACATACAATTGGGAATTATGACAATTGGGAAAAGCACAGCAGCCAAGCATGCCATGACAAAATTCGGTTTGAAGAAACAAATTTTGTCGTGGCATGTTTGGAATTGGCGGAAATGGAGAATAAGGCAACAGAAAAGCATGGCATGACTAAATTTGGTTCGAAGAACCGAATTTTGACATGGCATGATTGGCTGCTGCGCTATTTCTAAGCAGATAGTCTGTTGCACTTTATTAGCAATGTAGAAAACCACTTGACCACCTATAAGCTGCGAACTTCACCTGGCTCACAGCTCGCTTCACCTTACTTTTCTAATTGTCTGAAAATTTTAATTTTCCTATTTAAAAAAAGAAGAAAAGCACCATGTGTGGTTTCGAACTTCTGACCTTGTGAGCTCATTCCGGATGAGTGCCTTGATTTACCTTTCTTTCCACGCATTGGAATTCTCCTAACTTCTTCCTGTCTCACTCGATATTGACATTGTTGGTTTCAAAGTGCCCGCATTGTCATAGTTTTGCCGATTTCGAGTGGCCGCATCCCACCTTTGACGTTTTCTGGAAACTGACGAGTTTCGCGCACCTGTTTTCCGACATATCGGCTACTTTCGTGTGATTCTTACGTTGAGCGTATACGTCGCGGGCTTTTGGAGTGCATGAAAACTAAACGCGAAAAGCTTCTAACTGCTAAAGAATAGACAGACACTGCCTTCTAGGTTGTATCCTATTTTGCTGACGTTTTGTGGTATTAAATAAAAATGGCAGTATATCCACGAGGTGAATGATGGAGAGTGGGGCGAAGCATCCGTCTGTCCATTCGTTCTTGCTTCCGTCCGTCCATGCGTCTGTCTGTGTGACCGTCTGTGCGTCCATCCGGCCATACGTGCGTGCATCTGTTCGTGCGTCCTCACGTCCATCCCTGCGTTCGTCCATGCATCCGCCCCTCCGTCCATCCATGCTGCCACCCGTGCGTCGGTCCATGCATCTGTCTGTGTGTCCATCGGTCCATCTAGTCAACACTCCAAGTACCACGATCTCGCATTTTTTCATCATATATTTCGCATATAGAAGCACCGCCATTTCTATCCATTATCTATCTTTGTCTTGTGTGTGCTTGAATTCTTATACATTTTTAGTTGACTTATGTTGCCTTCCTGATTTGCGCATCTGATACTTGTTTCTTTATTTTGTCTTTTTTTCTTGTGTGTTATATATGTTGTACCCACCCTCTCTGTAATGCCCTACGGGCCCTGAGGGTATTCTACTAAATAAATAAATAAATAAATGTGTCCGTCCTTGCGTCGATCCATCCGTGCGTCTGTTCATGCATCTGTCTGTGTCCGTTCGTTCATCTAGTCAACACTCCAAGTACCACCATCTCGCATATTTTCACCTATATTCCGCAAATAGAAGCACCACCATCTAGCGGACATTCCAAGGACTAAACGAGAGGTGGCACATGCACACTTTCTGAGGAGACGCATCTCGACCAATGAGCTGGAAGGTTGTCGTGGTGTGCTGCTGCAATGAACGCTTCTGGCGTCTGTAAACGGTTCTCTTGTTCTGCTCATCATCGAGGCGGCCTCTTGTAGGGGAGCCCACCTTAGAGAGGAGATGATCGCACCGTCAAGATTCCAATCGCTCAGCCAACTGCATGATGCTTCTAACAGCCAGCCAGTGGACCCCACCATCCAATGATCATCCCGGTCAGGGCTACCGAATGACCTACCACCAAACGGCCCTACCACCGCAGGAAACCAAGTAAGTCCGCATCTTTTTGCTGAGCGTCATGCGGCATCCGAGCATACAGCCATGGATGACCAGGAAAGCTGAACTATAATACAAAACCGAAAACTCCCACGACCCAAGCCACCAACCTCCCTACAGCCACATACCTTATTTGAGACCATAATTTTGAGGCCTAAAACGTTTAACATCACCCAGATTCCACCGTACCAGTTTGCATATTCACTCTAAGTCTTTCTCAAATAAAGGGGTGAGATATTTACTGCAGAATCCTCACTAAATCTAACTTGACATTACTTGATTGCTACACAGAGCAAGCTGCACATCTATTGCTGAACCTGGAGCCCCTGATCATTGATGATCAAATCGTGCACTTTAATACATATGTCGCACTTCGTGAAGGGCGCATAAGAGGCGTCATTCACAGAATCAAGGGATTAACTGAAGAGCAGTTAATGTAAGGCCTGAGAAGTTCAACTCAGGAAATCGTGTGAGCCCGGCCCCTCGGGTCGTCTAACCCAGCACTAATCACGCTCAACGGTTCAAACCTACCAGAATACATGGCTTTCGAATCATTACGTTTCTTTGTGCACAAAGACAGACCCAAGATAACGTCATGCCTGAACTGCTTAGGCATAGGACACAGAGCCGACGTTTGCACAGCCCCGAAAAGGGATCCAGGAGTTTCCACAAAGTGCTATACGAAACATGCGGAGGATTTTATCTGTAATCCTAAATGCATACAATGCAGGGGACCCCATGACTCGCGCTCGCCCGACTGTCCAATGGTAGTAGCAGCTACTGCCGCTCTTCGTAAGCGAGTGAACAAACCACACAAGCCAGCGGCACCCTATTCCTCACCAAACCACTGCGCATCAGGCAAAAAGACCCAGAAGACGCAACAGTCATAGGAACACAATTTTCCGTTTCCTGCAACCGATCAACTAACACTCACACCGCTGACGCGCCCGCAGTTAGCAACACAACCTCCAACGCAGCTAGCATCCCCCGCCACATATGCTGCTAAGGTGCATAAGGCGCAGTCTCCACCTAATGCCTCGCCTGCACCAGAGACGCATCCAAGTGTTCTGCAAGAACTAGCGGAACTATGAAACACCCAGAAGAAGTATCTGCAAATGATCAGTGGCCAACAGAAAACTATTGATGAACTTAAAACTGTTATAATCCAATTGAAGGAACAAAACGCTGCCAGATACGCTCTAACCTTGAGTCAAGGGCAACTCCCCCTTCCCCGAGCATTAGCAATACGAGCGTCACTTCGAACAATTCGCTGCACAGCTACAGCAGATGCAACACATTATAAAGATGCTCAAACCAAAAACGCCGGTTAAAGGTAACAAACACGTCAAGCCTATTGCCAGTACAGATCAAGAAGAAAACATATTCACAATCATGCCTCTGATAATTCAGTGGAACGCGAGAAGCCTTCGCAACCAAGTTGATGACTTCCTTTACATCATAAATGCTCTCGAAAAAACTCCCGATATCAATTGCGTGCAGGACCCTAGTAAATATTTCCCCACTTCATGTTATGCTGGCGTTTCATCTGGACGATGTGTTACGTACACAAAGAAGAACCTTCCGGTAGTCCACGACCTTCTTCCTTCAGTTTCATTTTCGTGCATTCAGACTCGTACTGAAATAGAGGGCAAGATATACGAAATATAAACTGCTACAGCCCTACCAAATCACGTAATGTGGAGCTACCCCTCAGTAAAATAGAGCCTAAAGGTCCAACCTTAATTTAGGGAGACTTTAACGCGCCATGCGTCTTCTGGGGATACTCACAAGAGTCTCCCAAAAGTAAGCAACTAAATAACGCTTTGGAAGACACCGGCTTTACCATCCTCAACACGCCAGGCCAATACAACAGGATTGGTGGTACAAATCAGAGTAATACATCGCCAGATTTCACGTGGGTTAGGCACCTACCAAAAGGTACGCACTGGAACATTTGGCCCGACAATATTGGCAGCGACCACTTACCGATTGTGATTACCTGGGGCGAAATGTTTACCGTGTCAAAGGAGTGTTCCTTCATTGAGTGGGATAAGTATCGGTCTTATATTGATGGATGCCCTGAAACAGTCACCCTTGACGAACTTACAAAACATATACGAGAAGCGACAAGGAAGGCGAGCAAAACCTACAAAAAGAATCCTCAAATGCCTGCGCCCGATAGGCACCTCCTCAACTTGTGGGAGGCACGTATAGCTGTTTTACATACATAGAGGACTGAAAAATCAGCTCACAATTGTCTGAAGCTTAAGCTTCTTACGAGAAAAGCATCAAAGTACGCATGCAAGCTACGTAGGCAACAGTGGCAGGATTGCTGCAACCAGCTACACGGTCGGATTATTAATCAAAGACTGTGGAACATTGTCAAATCATTGGAAAGCCGGGGGAAAACTTGAACAGCCGCTGAAAAACTCTGTTTGGCTTTCCAGTCATCAGCCACCGCTGATACATGCACCAAGACATTTTTTTCCACAGCCGGAAAGGCATCCGGAGTATTCAAAGTGGCCAGAGAAAAAACAAAGCAACGACATAATGGATGCTCCTTACACAGTTCAATAACTTATAATAGCACTAAAGGAGTCAAATTGTTAAACAGCTTCGAGCCCTGATATGATTACCTACAAACAATTACAGCAACTGACAGAGAACCAACTAACCCCTCTTCTTCCATCATCAATCAAGTATGGGAAGATGGCATTGTTCCTAAAGAGCGGAAACATTCAAATGTGATACGACTGCCTAAACCGAACAAACCTCCGACGACTGCAAGTAACCTTCGGCCGATTTCGCTATCTTCAGTAATCGTAAAGATGGAGTGAATGGTAAAGAAGCGCCTCACATGGATGCTAGAAATTGGAGAGCATTATCACTGGACCCAAATTGGCGTTAGACCCCACCTGTTTACTCAAGACACACTCCGGTGCCTATACGAGGGCGTACTAAAGAACCCCTCACCTTATCGGCCGGGCACTATTGTAGGTATTGACGTAAAGAAGGCTTTCGATTCAGTGCCTCGTGATACTATACTACGAGAGCTGTCAGACCTGCCTGTTGGTAGAAGGCTGTATATTTTGTCCGGAGTTTTCTTCAGGACAGAACTTTATCTACAAAAATGGGCTCTTTCACCAGTACATCATAATCTAACAAAATCGGAGTTCTGCAGGGAGCCGTTATCTCTCCAGCGCTGTTTAACATAACAATGCGCCCACTTGCCTTTCTTCTAAGTTATGTCCAGTCCATCTCAGCGGTAATCTGTGCCGATGACGTTACAATTTGGTGTAACGCGCGAGACATCTCTACGCAACAACAGCAACTCCAGAAGGCAATTAATGTTATCACCACTTTCCTTGACAGGCAAGGTCTCCAGGTTTCACCGGAAAAGAAAGAATGTATAGTTGATCTGAAACCTACAAACCACAGCAAGCAGCAATTTATTCGAGGTCAAATCCAACTTACTGTACGCAACACAAGCATACAGCGGAAAGAGCACATAAAGGTACTAGGCATAATATATCAACAAAGCGTCAAGTCCTCTCAATGGATAGAAAAAGCACTGTGCCCTACGAAACAGATAAGAAGAGTGCTGAGAAAGTTGACAAAGTTTGCCTGGTGCCTATTCAAAGGTCAATTTAAAAGGCTCGCACAAACGCGCCTCCACTCAAGGCTCCTATATGGATTATCCTTCCTGCCAATGACGGTGACCCAGCTTTAAAAACATGAATGCATCAACAAAACATGCATTCGCATCGCCATAGGCTACCGAAATACACCAAAGGCGAAGACCTTTACGGAACGGATCTACTTCTTCCATTACCTGGCTATGTAGAACCTGCACAGCAAGAACAAAATGAGCACCTCAAGCTAACCCGCCTTGGAAGAGCCTTCAGAAAAGAGCTAGTTCTAAGCAACCAAGACCTGCCTCAAATTATACCCACCATTCCGCCATGGGAAGATATTACCGTGACACACAATCGACCGCTTCCAAAACCTATGAGCCAAGCCTCGGACCATCAGCGAAGGGCATACTACGCCCTGCGGCATATTGAACACCTTAAAAGTATACTTAACGAAGAAGACATAATCTACGCGGATGTCTCATGCACTCTAGAAGGCTCCAACACAGGGGCATTTTTAATCCTGAGAACAGGGGAAGCATCCTCATTTTTTTATTACCCAATCCTGCTTACTGCTTGAAGCAGCTGAAGGGTATGCTATTTCGTAGGCTCTTGCCCATTACTATCAAACAGGATCATCGGCAAAAGCTGTTCACGTCTTCACGGATTCGCAGCAAGTGCTTCAAACACTCCGAACTAGAAGAAAGCTACCAGCGCACGCCAGGCACATCCTGCACAATGCCGCCCATCTTCAAGAACGACCAGTCCGGGTACGAGTTAATTGGATTCCTGGACACACAAATATACCGGGACAAGAGCTATAGTTTATCAACGACCCTTGCAGCATTACAGCAAGGAACGACTCGGGGATGCGAGCTCGAAGCATGCCGCAACGATGACCCAAGATGAGACCCATGAAGGCATTTACCGAGCGAAAGTTCAACGCCAGTGGCAATTAAAAGCCAAATTAGAAGAAGCTACAATACATGATGCCCCACCCCCAAGATCAACCCGGCTCTACGAGGTAACATTCAGAACATTGCAAACACGAAGTTTCACGACAATCCCGGTCTCTAACAACATACATCCGACAAAGTACTCCGACCCCAACTGTGACTACTGCCACGAGCCAGCAGCGACGGAGCATATCTTCTGGGTATGCCCCATTCACGAAACAAGCCGAGCTGCTTTTATGAAAAAAGCCCAACGTACCCTGCCTCAGCTACAGTAAGACATGGAAGGTACAACCAACTGGATACTTGAAGACCCACTCGTCACAGCCAGGCTGAACCTGTGGTGTGCTGCCTTGCGCAAGATCGCCATTTCCTGCCGAGCAGTAACAAGCTGACCAGTTTGAGGTCACGCAATTTTTTGTCCATGGCGCTGAAGCGCCAACAAGCAAGATCACATTGTAAATAGTTCAATAAAGTTTTCAATCAAGCAATCAAGGCACACTTTTTTACGGCTTGCGTTTCGTGTCGGCTTCCCACCTTTAACCACCTCGAGTTCATGGTATATGTGTGTTTAGAAAAAGTGGTTAACGATTTAGAGTACTCGGTACTCTACTATGGGAGAGCTTAAAACCGTCCCATGCACGCGACATGCTACAAATGGAAGCCCGGTCTGAAAAGACCGGGCTTAATAGGTCGAAGAACTCAAGCTTGCACTAGTTCACTGTATTCATGGTACTGTGGCCCAACGCTCGCTGAACCTTTCTAAAACCAAGGAGGTTACGCCCAACGAGTATAACGTAGCAACCCTTTCTTGTCAGATACTGCTCAATGTACATGTCAATGGCTGATAATGTTGAATGAGAGACAGGAGCATTCGGCTTTTAGTTAACGCGCACGCTGCGAATTTTTCGTCGTTCAACAACGCACAGGAGAAATCTCCCACCGGCAACACCTTGCAGGTGAAAGCGTGAGACATGTTACGTACTACGACAAGGGACGAATGGGTGCCGCTTTAAAGAGCTTCGCCCCTAAAAACAAATCACAACTTTGCCGCAAAGGCGAGGCAATGAACGTGATAGCAACAAAGTGGAAGGTCACGCGCAGAATGGCAAGCACATAAAAATGTGCCCCGCGTTTCTCACCATAAAGTTAATCCGCACTTCAGTTCATAATACAGCTTCCCTCATTAAGTGCATATCCAATCGTCATCGCGGCATGAGGGAAGCAGACACACGCCACCTCATACAGGCATTTTGTCTATGCAGAATTACCTATTCTATCCCCTACCTCTATCTCTCACCCATGGAGACTGAGCAACTGAACAGACTGATTCGTAATGCCTATAAAACTGCGTTCCATCTTCCTGAATCAACAGCCATGAATAAATTACCTCAACTTGGGGTGCACAACACTCTGGGAGAGCTTGTATAGGCGCATCTTTTCAGCCAATAACAAAAACTACCACTCACAGATACAGGACAGGTACTCCTGCGCCGACTCGGAATCAACGTTCCTGGTCACACCACGTCCACGCATGCAGTTCCTGTCACTGTTAGCAGCAACCTATTAATCCCACCACTCCCCAAAAATACTCACCAGAACATAATCGGGCGCGATGGGAAGCTCAAGCTGAGTCCTTTCAGAAGCGCTTCCCTCCTAATTCTCCCGCAGTCTATGTAGACACGGCCGAATATGTAGATCATCGAGCTTTCGCGGTAGCCGTTGTAGACGGATTTCAAAAACTGGTCGCTAGTGCGTCCCTTCTAAATTCGACAAAATTCCTGGCAGTAGAGGAGGCGGCAATCGCTTTAGCCTTTGTTCACTCCTCCGCTGAGTATATTTTTTTTTACGATTCAGAAACTGCAATCCGTAATTTCGCCACTTTCCGAATTCATTCGCCGGTTGCTAAAATTCTTCATTCATCTCTTCCGCCTGATCGCCTCATCATCCTCCTCAGGGTCCCTGCACACTGTGGACACCCAGGCCACACGGCCGCTCACAACCAAGCCCGAGCACTCGCCTACTGGGCTCACAGTGACCTGCCTTCGCTTCGAGGTGCCATGGATCGACTCCTCAGCTATCAAAATATCACGCTATTTTACCGAAATTACCACCTAACGTATCCCCGACCACATAAATCTCTTTCCAGAAGTGACCAGGCTTTGTGGCACAGACTTCAAACGGCCACAGTGAAGACTCCTTTTCTTCCCTCCCTTTTCACACATGGCGAAACCTCGCCTCATTTCAACTTATGTCCTAGCACCAGAGCCAACTTCCAGCAGATATTTCTGAATTGTCCAAACAAACCCAAGCCCCCGTGGAAAGGGTCAGAACACCAGGAGCGATGGGAGGCTGCTCTGCGCAGCTCGCAACCGTGTTTACAGCTCCGGACAGTGAGCTGGGCCAGAAGGGTTGCCGAAGCACAGCAGTGTCCGGCCACCTGGAGCGGCCCGAGGGCTCATCGTCCTCCTGATTCCACTTCCCCTACCACAACCCCCCCCCCCTCAAATTATTCCTCCGTGAATCAATAAAGTTGATTACCTACCTACCTCACGCACAAATGACGTGCGAAACTTACTCGCGGGTACAGATGAATGCGAATAAGCGTCTCAGTTGTCAGTTCACCCTGTCTGAAAAGCGCGCCCTTTGGATGTGCAACGTAGGACGTGCAACGATTGCAGGGACCTTTGTGCGCCCAGTAACTACAACAGAATGCGTACGAGACGATTTTCTCCACTGCAAGATAAGGGCGCACGACCTTCTTATTCTCCATGCTGGCCAAAGTACGTGTGAGAGATGAGAACCACCGCGTGCTCGCTGCGCCATCTTGCTGATAACGCTGACAACACGATAGTCACCCCCCCTTCCCCCGAAGATGGCTGCCAACAGCGGTAAATGGTAGATATAAATAGCTTGCCGCTTGAGATTTCGAGGAGGTTAAAAAAGATTTACCTCTTACTTCACGTGGAATTTTTTTTTTGCCTTGTGATAGGTCTGTGCAACAATTGGACGTCATTTTCTTACTTGGTCTTCATTCGATTTGGCGTAGCATGCTATTGTACAGACACTGCGATGTAAAAATTCTATCATGAATTCTGAGTATTTGTCTGAGTCTGAGTGAGTGTTCATGAGTGTTTCGTGGAAGCTGTTATCAAAGTGCGAGATGCGTATAAGACTACTGACTCTGTTGAAGATGTAATATTTTTGTTTGATGCATTAACAAGCATAAAACACGTGTGATGTGGGATTGTCAGATTAACTTGACCTGTAATCACGAAGGCAATAATGAAGGAAAAATTTCATGATAGCTCAGTGGTAACGCCTCGCTTTCACGACGCGGAGGTCCCACGTTCGATTCCGCGCGCCGCAGTCTTCTTTTCAGGATTTTTTTCTTTCTTGCGTTTTTGTATATGCAGGTAGGTACCTATACATATACAGAGCATGACATTGACGCTGACGCCGATGGCGGCGAAATCCAGCTGAGGGTGTCCGTATAATTGCTATCGCAATAAAAAC
Organism: Rhipicephalus microplus; assembly: GCF_013339725.1. NCBI lineage: Eukaryota > Metazoa > Arthropoda > Arachnida > Ixodida > Ixodidae > Rhipicephalus > Rhipicephalus microplus. Next base: position 63,055,068 of record NC_051170.1, read on the forward strand.
ACTTTAGTAAATGACATTGAAGAATACAGTGGCCCTCAGACAGGAGTCAGCTATACGTATTAGCAATCACATTAACGGTTAGCCTTATAGCGTAAAATAAAGGAGGGAAGCAAGGAGCGAATTATTTCTGGTGCCAGAAAGTGGCGAAAGGTAACAAAAAAAAAAACCTTCGTACAAATGCGATGTTGTGTTCCCATCACTCACTATTAAGCGTCAGCTTGATTTGCTAGACTCCGACGACTCCTCTCACCCACACTCGCACGCAACGATTCGTCCAAGCGACACGTTCAGCTCGCACGTGCTTTTAGGTATTGTCCTCCATTTGGGAAAATGGTGCTGGTAAGCGCCAATGCTTTAGGATAAATATTTCATAAAAGAACCGTTCTACGTTAAGTGTTTGCAAACTTACAGGGAAAAAGGTTACCAAAGATAATAATTACCAAAAAAAAAATAGCAAGAGCTTCATTCACTTACTAAATCTACGCTTGTTTCAAGCTCTCTACCATTTTTTTTTTGTTAAAATGCGCAGCACTTCTTAGCGAAACGCGGAGACTTCGAGCGTATCTATCTATCTATCTATCTATCTATCTATCTATCTATCTATCTATCTATCTATCTATCTATCTATCTATCTATCTATCTATCTATCTATCTATCTATCTATCTATCTATCTATCTAATCTATCTATCTATCTATCTATCTATCTATCTATCTATCTATCTATCTATCTATCTATCTATCTATCTATCTATCTATTCATCTATGTAGCTGCCTACGACTTTTAGCTCTCCTGGCCGTTTCGATAACGGTATCGATACCAAACTTGATATGGAATAACTTGACTGTATGAAGAACATATTAGACTAGTCATAACATAAAAGTCATGATATGTATTTCTTGTATGTCATGATTTACAATTCATGGTCCTGCAGCTCTTGCGGTGGTTTCGTTCAGATGACATGTTTCAAAACTGCAATGGTATGACATGATTGCAGGCAGAACACAAGCGACAAAACCTAACATGAAAATCATAACATGCGTGTCATGTAACAACATGACTACATGCCACGCTCATGATGCGCTGGCGGCCGTTTCGCTAGCATCACATATACCGTATTACGGTACGTGAAGGGATGACGAAGCTATGATAGTGGTGCAAACATAATATACACGAGATGCATGTCATGTAAGAACATGACTACATGCTACGCTCATGATGTGTTCGCGGACGTTTCGCTAGCTTCAAATGTACCAAACTCGGTATACTACGCAACGCGAACGAATGACATAGGTAAATGACACATCTAAACATAATAATTATGACATGCGTGTCATGTAACAACATGACTACATGCCACACTCATGATGCGCTCGTGGCCGTTTCGCTAGCTTCACATCTGCCAAATTCTGTATTACGTGACGTCAATGAATGACGAAGGCATGTGACTGATGAAAACATGGTAATCATGAGATTCGTGTCATGTGAGAACATGAGTACATACCACAATCAAAGCGCCAATACATTTCGACGTGACGAGTGGCGCGTGCTCGCCGTTGTTCATTTCGTCGCGTCATGCCGACGTTGCCACGCCAGGCGCCGGTCTTGCCATATAATTAAAGTCCCTGAAAAATAAACTAAAGTAGCACCATTCGTGTCAATGTGCAGACTCCTCTCCCCTCACGTGCATTGCAGATAGTAAACGACGCAAGTTGATGGGCTGTATGGCTCCTTGCCGCAAAGATGAGCTTGTGCTCATGTTTCCGTTAAAGCGCATCTGGGCGCTGCAATTCTAGGCGATGCACCGAAATAGTGATTGAGAAAGAAAAAAATTTAAAAAGTAACGTTAAATACGACGATGTGACGTGTATATAAGCAAGTGGCGTGCAGTGGCAAAAGACATCACCGCAAGCACGCAATACTCAACGCGATAGCCCACCGTTTGCATGCAGACGCGCTCAGCGGTGACGCTCTCGATGGCAGCGCCACTGCTGTCCGTGTAATAAACTCGGCGGTGCTAAGAATCTGCAGCATGACGCACAAACCTTTGTGAAGGTATTGCAAACACCATTTTGTTTGTCCACTTTCGCGGTGTTTGTTTGTGGCTAGGCGTGCGCGCTTGGTATTGTTGTGTAGCCGGAGTTCGACCGCACGTGAGTGTGTGCACGGTAATCCAGCACGTTTCGGGATGCCAACCTGCTGTGCCAGTGGTTGCAAAATCAGATACAGCAGAGGAAAGAAGCTATTTTCGCTTCCGTGAGGAAAAGACAATGCCGCTCGGCAAGAAGTGTGGCTCCAGCGTATCGAAAGGACTGACTTGGACCCTGTATCGTCGCGACTTTGTGAGGTGAGTACCGGCGAGCTAAACTCTATCGTTTCGCTTGTATTCGTGTTTACAGTGTTGCGGTACTGTCAAGATCGAGCATCACACAAATAGAGTAACCGCGTTGATGGTAAACGTGCATGCCAGTTGAAACGCGTGCCGCGTTTAGTGCCGTGTAAACGTTGCGTCTCTGGCTTGATCCATGCCGACCACGGCGGCTGCATTTTCGATTGAGGCGGAAATGTTGGGGCTTGTGTACTTAGCGTTATATGCACGTTATTGAATACTAGGTGGTCGAAATTTCCGTAGCCCTCCAAAAGGGCGTCCCTCATAATCAAATTGTGGTTTTGGAACGTTAAACGCCAGATATTAATAATATTATTACTATTACTCGTTTGATCCAGAAATAATCGTCAACTATGTTACAAAGTAAATGTAATGGATACATTCAAGTGCTAAACTAAACTTTGTTTATTGGCCGACGTATAGTTAAATGACTCCCGCGTGTATGTGTGTATGGGTGTAAGGACTTTATGTATAAAGGCGTGGGCAGTGACCTGAATGTCGCATCATTTCGTTTAAGCATGTGCTCCAGCGCGCTCAGTATTCAGAAGCTCTGTGGTTGAAATAAGGACACGCAAGGCTAAATGGTGCGTATTTCTACATACTGTACGCACCGTGTGCTAGTCTGGTGGGAAGAGAATGTGGCAAACAGTGCGTAGTCGTGTACGTGTTGACACTAAAGGTTATTTTAGTTTCTTTTAGAGCGTGCTGTTTCATTGTGTAACAGTAGCCGCGAATATTTCCTTACCTAGGACCACTTCACTGCGGACCAACTCGAGCCGATACTGCTGGGCAATTTTGGTACTAAAAAGTTGAAGAGAGACGCGGCGCCTACGATCTTCACTCAAGAGCATTTGGGGGGGGGGGGGGGTAGAAAAAGAGGGTAACGATTTAGAGCACAGGGTACTCTACTATGGGAGAGCTTAACACCGTCCCCAAAAATTCACACCGTCTACTTATTTCAATAAGACCATAGCATTTGCAAACGTCAGGTAAGCCAATCGCGTTAAAAAACTGAAGAATGTTTAGTCCGTCTTCATTGTTTTCTGCATCAGCCATGCAGAAACTTCTTCTGAGCTTTTCACTTCTCAGCCTTCACTAACCTCTTACTTCTCAGCCTTTCACTAACCTGAAACATGTCGTCTTGCATATAGGTGTTGTGCACTGTTTGTGTATAGCTAATGGCTTTTCTTTGGTATAATTAATGCATTTTTTTCAATCTCTAGATTTCAATGATTCAGCCCGCTCATCTTGTGGCCTTAATCTACTACTAACAGCAGCTGCTCTTGTTGATGGTGAGTTGACGGTTAAGCACATCTCACGCCTTTTCCCTCTTCGTTATCATTAATACTTGTTTGGATTATGCAGAAGCCAAAGAGACACACTGCCCATCAGCTACGAATGTCCTTCTGACACCAGCTGCTGTTGATGGTGAGTTCTTACTGCATTTATTACTTACCGTAATTACAAACGTGCTTTATGCCTTCATTGATGTTTTATAATTTGCAGGCTATGGAGCCAACAGTGATACCACTCAAGCAGGGTTAGGTTTTTCACAAGGTAACGTAGCTAACACACATGCTGCATGTAGTCGAAGCATTGTAACGGCTTGTAACTTGTATCCATTGGTTTATATATTTTACAACCATGTCTGTAGGGGTGTGCTGCAGATCCACAACATTTTGCTCCGCAGTATGGTGTTCAGCACATTGAAAGCATTGTCGCTTGGGTTTTGGCATGCATTCTTATTACTGAAAAATTGTAATGCACCTGTGCGTATTGTAAATGCTTCAAGTAGTGTTGATGTTTGTTTGCCAAAATGCGATGTAACAGAGATGATGGTCTTCTTCAATTTGTCTATCTTTTTTAGGTCACACTGCCACTGAATCAGCACCATCGAATTTTCCAGAAGGTAATGGCAGTGACATGTTGCTTTGAAATTTCACAAAATTTATTGTTCATCTCATGTTGCAGATGCACCTTCAAGTTCCGAATGTGACGCACTGCCAGCTTATTGTGTACACTGCATAATTATCATGTATGATTGAGGCAGTCCTGCATTTTCATGAAATGTTGAATAAATGTCACGTTTTGTGCCCTTCATTCAGTTTTTGCATAGAATCAACTCTACTTGAACTTTGGTGTTTATCAATAAAGTGATATTATGGAATGGGGTTTCCTAATGAATACCAGGCCCTTTTGTTCGCTCGACATATTGCATGCTATTATGATGGCATATGCATAAACATGTCATGCGATGAACATCCCAAGTATACGTGTGTACTCAATCCTGCCTTCCCAGACGCAGTCATTCCTATGTATTCATGCCAGGGAAGACCGAGGTGTGATGGATGTTGAGTGGCCTAGAGCCGGTATGTAAGTGTAAAACATTATTCTAAGAAAGATGTATACTGCTTAAACAATGGGGACAATCATATGTGCAAAGAAGGAACTTCATGTAACACTGGACACAAACGGTATGAACCTCACCAGAACACAGAGGAGAAACATTATGCACATTATCGCACTACCCCAACCTCTGTCCTTGTCAAATGCGAGCTGTTCGTACCTTATAATACTAACCAAGTAGCTTGAGATGCGTTATTCTTTATGGAGCAAGCTATGCTTACTCATTTTTATTGATTGTATTTTAACACACATATTAAAAGAATAAAGGCATGGACGAGAACATAGGTAGAAAATTTCATTGGACACATGCTGGACTAACAACTGCAAGTCTCCAATTGGAATATGTTTTACAGCAATCGCAAATGTTAGTATGGTCGCGCTGCATGCACCCCTTGTATGCAGATTTTTAGGACCTGTCGAGGAGGTTAAACTCTCAAACACGTTGGCAGATAGAAGAGAAGTGCAGGAAAAAAGGACAAAGTTCAGTCTTCATATATGTTTCAATTGTTGGGTTGCGCATTCAGCTGCTAGAGAGATGCTGAAAAGCACTATGCATGCGCAAACGCTCCCTTTTTTGTATTCTTCAGATAGTATTTCGTTTGTTTACCGCCTGTCTTACGTAATACTTCTATGGGCTCTATTGCCTCCTCATTTGCGCTTTCTTTTTTTTTCCACTATGAGCGAACTCACCCAGTTTTACACTAGTTTACATATCAATATACCTTCTATTCAGACTGTAACAAGCCAAGTTTGTCAATATACGCGCACGATGTGCAGTAGTTGTTTAAATTACTGTACATCGAATAATGCGAGCAGCATTTATATGCTGCTTACAGACCTCACAGACCGAAGAAAGAATCAACATGACCATGTGACATGATTTTGTCAGCACTTGCCAGTAGTATCACATGGCCTAACTCACCCACGCAGTCGCTTCATGCAATTGACGGTGAACTCGAACTGGTCAGCCCCGCGCCGACAACGCATATCTGAGTCTTTCCTTCGGCTGCGCACGGTGCTGTATTAAATATTGCTGCGGCGACCTTTTAAAGCTTTCGGTACCGACGGTCCAAGAAGAGCGTGCCAAAGTCATAGTTGCTTCCGTAGTTTTTTCTACAGTAGAAAGGGTGGCTTCTTCGCACAAAACGCTTGCTTTGAAAACGTAGAACGATCCATTGCCTGTTTTGCGAGGGGTAGCTACCTTTCTATTCCTTCGAATCGACCAACGAACGAACAAGTAATGTCACCACACTCACGATACAAATAACTGTTCAGCGATTAATGAAATGCAAAGGAAGTGCACCGAATACGAAATACTGGCAACGCCGCACACACGCTGGGGCAGCGATGAAGAATCTCGGAACGATGGCCGCCGTAGACTTCGCTTCTGTGAAGCGAGCGCGCGCTCCCCGAACAGACGCCACCGGCGTACCCTTTCAGAATACCCGAGGCACGGCCGCTCGACGAAAAACGCACGGCGCAGCAGTGCCCGAGCTGCCCAAGCGTCTGGCACATCCAGTGCGCCCGCGTGCTTTCGCATTCGTAGTTTCCTGGTGGACACTCTAGAGGTGCTGCTGTGGCTGCTGGGAGAGGAGGTAGAGGCCAAGGGGTGCGGTTGGCGCTACTTTAGTTAATCTTTCAGGGACTTTACATATAATAGCACGCGCGCGCCGCACTGCTTTGCATTGACGCATGCTCGTTTCAGCGCATTCGGCGTCCCTCCCTCACGAAAAGAAGGAGACGCAGTGCTGTCTGGGTAATCGGGGCGAAATGCAGCATGTCGCATTTTGTGCCGGTTGCCGTCGGGCCGCACCAGTCGCGCCTGGCGTCAGACTATAGAGCGCTCGCGTTTTTCTAACGAAGCATCGCTGTGCCCAGCGCGTGCGTGCGTCAACGCTACATTGGATTAAATTGGGCCTTTCATGATGCGCTCGCGGCCGTTTTTCTAACTCCACATATACCAAATTTGGTGTTACGTGACGTCCATGGATGACGAAAGTATATGACTGGTGGGAAAATTATAATGCTGACCATGTAATTTAAGCAAATGACAACCTACCACGCTCATACCATGCTCGCGGCGATTTTGCTAGCTCCACATTTACTAAATTTGGTATCACATGGCGTTAATAGATGACGAAGGTGAACGACACATCCAAACATGATAATCATGAAACGTAAGTCATGTACGGCATCATTTGCCTCCACCTCGTTACATTGTGCTGATATTAGAGTGACATATCAACCTTCCACATTTGTGCTTCGTATGTCATCGATTCCCACTTTACGGGAGATTTGCTAATTTTTTTTAGAGTGCTAACTTCAGGTACAGTGATTCGGCCGTGAACAGACATGGATTTGTTCGAATGCAGTTCAAGTGTAACGAAGTCCTCAAAATGCAAGAGTGTGGGCCGCATCAGTCAAATTAGGTTGCGGGTGAATTAAAAAATTTGGCAGATCCCACGAGCAGTGGGAATCCATGACATGCGGAGCACGAATGAGAAAAGTTTATATGTTTTTTTTAAATCAGCCCAACGTTACGAGGAGGAGGTAACTGATGCCGTATATGACTTTCGTGTCATGATTATCATATTTGGATGTGTCGTTTACCTTCATCATCTATTCACGTTACGCGATACCAAACTTAGCATATGTGGAGCTAGTGAAATGGCCACGAGCACTCTATGAGCACAGTATGTTGTCATGTTCTTAGATGACACGCGCGTCGGAATTATCATGTTTGCACCAGTCATATATTTCGTCGTCCATTGACCAAATTTGCTATATGAGGAGCTAGCAAGACGGCCGCTAGCACATCATGAAAGTCCCAATATACTCCATTGTAGCCTTGACGCGCGCGCACGCCGGGCACAGCGACGCTACGTTAGCAAAACGGAAGAACTCAACAGTCTGTCGCCAGGCGCGACCGGTGTGACTAGCGTCCGTCGGTGCGGCCCGACGGCGACCGGCGCGAAATGCGACATGCCGCATTTCGCGCCGATACTTTACCCAGAGAACACTGCGTCTCCCCCTTTTCGTGACGGAGGGAAGCCGGGCGCACTGAAACGCGCATGCGTCAATGAAACGCTGCGCGGCGCGCCCCTGCGAGTATATGACGGGACCGGCGCCTGGCGTGGCAACGCCGGCGTAAAGCGACGAAATGAACGCCGGCGAGCACGCGCACCGCGTCACGTCGAAACAAATATATGCCTTGACTGTGGCATGTAGTCATTCTCTCACATGACACGCATCTCATGATTATCATGTCTGCACCAGTCACATACCTTCATCATCCTTTGACGTGACGTAATACCGAATTTGGCATATGTGAAGCTATCAAAACGGCCTCAAGCACATCAAGATTTTGGCATGTAGTCATGTTGTTACATGACACACATGTCATGATTATCATGTTTGAATGTGTCATTTACCTATGTAGTCCATTCGCATTGCTTAATACCGAGTGTGGTACATGTAAAGCTAGCGAAACGGCCGCGAGCGCATCTTGAGCATAGCATGTAGTCATGTTGCTACATGACACGCATCTTATGTTTATCTTGTTTGCACCACTATCATACCTTTGTCTTCCATTCACGTCCCGTAATGCCAAATTGGGTATAAGTGAAGCTAGCGAAACGGCCGCCAGCGCATGATGAGCATGGCATGTAGCCATGTTGTACATGACACGCATCTCATGATTATCATGTTTGAACCAGTCACATACCTTCGTCATTCATTCACTTACCGTAATACCAAATTTGGCATATGTGAGGCTAGCGAAACAGCCGCGAGTGCATCATGAGCGTGGCATGCAGTCATGTTGTTACGTGATACGCGTGTCATGATTTTCATGTTAAGATCTGTCGCTTGTGTTCACCATGCAATCATGTCATACCATACCAGTTTTGCAACATGTCATGGGAACAGAACCATCGCAAGAGCTGCAGGACTATTAAATGTAAATCATGACATTCATGACATACATATGATTTTCATGTTATGACTAATCAAATATATTGTTCATACAGTCATGTTATGTCACACCAAGTTTGGTATCGGTACAATTATAGAAACGGGCCGGAGAGGTAAAAGTCGTAGGCGGCTGGATTGATAGATACGCTCAAAATCGCCGAAGTTCACTAAGAAATGCTTAGCATTTAAAAGAGAAGCAGCTAGAACTTCACGCAATGGTCGGCATGACTGTTTTGACGTAAATTCAAGCCTTGCGAGCGTTACGCAATACATAGCGACATACTTCAACACGCAAAACCTCGAGTATCAAGATATGTTTAAAGATGCGTGCCGACGTGGATGCATGCACCGACACACGTAAGGTCACCCGCAAGGAAAACACGTCTGATAGTAATCATACCATAGAATGATCCCGCAGTTGCTAAAATTATGACGTACCGCTAATGAAACTGTTTTAGGTACGTTAACTTATTAGCGCGCAATAAAAAAGCGTGCTAAAGTAGTGAACAAAATATACCAACAGGTCCCGGCTTGCGTGCCTTAGGCACGATAAACGCTTCCAGTTAACCCAATGGTTGGCGTAGTTCAACACAAACCTACCTAGGTTTAGGTGCACGTTGAAGAACCCCAGGTAGTCGAAATTTCCGGAGCCCTCCGATACGGTGTCTCTCGTAATCATGTGGTGATTGTGGGACGTTAAATCCCAACAATCATTCGGTTTGGCTACTTTCCGCTAATATGGCTACTGTATATGGCCAGTGCACAACTAAAAATATCTTATCTGCTTTGGATACTTTCTCGTTCTCTTGATGTGAATTATATTATCCATATCTCGTGACATCACAGCGATGATGTTCGAGTATGTGGTGTCAGAACATGATGACTAAGGCATGTTTACAACACTATGCTAGCTCCCGAAGCGGAATTCGGTGCTCGTGTTAAAAAAAATACTTTTGGACACGTGGCTTCGACTCAGGCAAAACTGCGTAATGGGGCCTCATTGTGCAGACCATCAATTGCTGGACACACCTTTGAACTGTCAATGTATGTCAACAATAAAATCAAAAGCTGTCTGCAACCACGACGCTCTGCACTGATCAACATAAGAAATCGGATGCCGAAGCAACTGTGTGCTATTTCTACATTTAGAAACGTATACTTTGATTTAGAGTGTTAACTGCTCGGGATTCGTCATCGCAAGAGAAAGGAATGCGAAAGTGACAATTCATGCGTCAATTATAGCAACTGCGATTTTGAGCGAAGTCGTGTAGTACTCATGAACATGCGGGTTTCGCCTTTCAAGCGCTCACACCCATCAGCAGCGCTAAGTTGGCATTTCTTATCTTTCTAAGATAAATCACGCGGGATGCACCGAGAGCGTCATTTACAGAGCCTGAACTTTCGTCATCCTGCACCAAATGGCTCAGGAAATCAACAGTTTACGCTTTAATCTCAGCGATGATTTTTTCTAGTGTTTCTGCTGTGGCTGGAGTCACATACAGTAACTCTATGTATGTCCAGCTTTTCACATCGCTATTGGGTGCAAAACAGGGTCACATTTTTGTACCGTGTCAAAGGCAGCTTTCTTGTTAAAAAAAATAAGGAGTGTAGCTTTGAAAGGACACTGAAAAAAAAAATGGGACTTCTTAGGTATTATTAAAGTACAAATTCACAATGCTGAAAAAACCACTGTTACAGCGGGACCGCACTTGGTAAGCGATAAAACACGCTAAAATAAAATGTGGGTTGAGGCGCCACGTTGAGATTCTGACACCAAACACAATGACGCAAGAGATTTTGAAGGTTTCTGCTGTGTCCTACGTAGCTTCTAATCGATAAAAATGGAATAAATCTGCGATGCTATAGACCAAATTTTAATTGTTCGGGTTTAACATCCCAAAACAACTATTGAATATGAGAAACGCCATAGTGATTAGCTCCGGAAATTTAGACCGCCTGGGCACCTGGATTTAAGCACACGGGCCTCAAGCATTTTGCACCCGACAAAAATGCGGGCGCCGTGGCCGGGATCCGATCCCACGACCGGCAGAATCTATCATCAGGGTTGCCAATAGGGTAATTAATAGCGCTGTGCGAATATTCGAAATCTTGAATATTTTTCGAAGTAGTCTTCGCTGATTTGCCTTGAAATTTTGCTATTCAAGCTATTCGTACTTTACAAGGACAAATACAGTAAACGTCGCGCTTGAAATGGCTCCTTCAGTTTTCAATGTGATTCGCCTGCTCACCGTTCGTATTGCTGAAAAGCTGCTTTGAAGCTCCGCTTTGGTTGTAAATGTATTGGTTCAAGTAAACGCTGCATCCAACATGAAGATGGGAAATGTGACAAACGTGGGCGCTCCAATATTGCTGTTTTCGACCTTAAATTTGGGCAGGAAATAGGAAAAATTGGACGTCGTAGAATTTAGCATCTGAAATTTCAGATGTTTTTTTTTTTTTAAATATTGTGGAGATCTAGAAAGCCGATTTGGAACTCCGTACTTGAAGGGAAGGCACCCTTGTCCGCCACATCAATTGGGCTTCCACGGAGGTTGAAAGAGGAGGAGAGGCTCAATAAGTAGCGTATTTGCTTTTCACATGCAAAGAGTTGTCAGCAATACTTTTCTTGCACCGAATATTGTGCATAAATGCAATTCAGCATCTGCATTGCCCCATTCTTTACAACTGAGGCAACTATGAAACGGCACATCACCAGCGCTTTGTCAACCTACCAAAAAGAAATACTTTCATGGTACTATATCATAAGAATATGCTTGGGGATACTCTCCGGCTTCTCTTTAATTACACTTTCGCTTCAACTATTCGAAAAATAGTCTAAATATTGAAGAAATAATCGAAAAAAATATTTTATTCCAGTCGCACTCACACTTCAATATTCAAATTCCCTTTGCACCCAAAATTTCGCTATTCACACAGCTCTCGTGATGATCCTACTTATAAGGTATTTTCGTAATTTTTCAAGCTGCACAGGGTAGTAGGGCGCTGATGCGATTTTTTTCTTATCAGTCGGGTAATTCCCTCTTTTCGCTCGTGATTGACCAGCGAAAAATATAGACAGAAAAATGTAGACACGCTTAATAGGGGGGCATTCCTACTATAATCCAAAAATGAAGTCTCTGCAAACTCAACTAGAACCGCTTTAATTGTCACACAACCAGAAAAGACAAAGACGAAAGATTATGTATACGCCGCGCATCTCTGTTCCACCATACCTGTTTTTCCGCATTTATGTCTTGCTTTACTCTCTCCGCCACCTCCGATTCTTTCGTTATGGGTAGGGGTTCTAAATTTTTCGACAGTGGTCAGTTCGAGTAAATAAAAAGCGTTAGAGGCTTCTTTAAATATTGAAAGTTACCGCCAGCGTCAGCACGAGGCATGCGTAAAATCATCGTGATATAACAGCGTCACCTCATGACGCCATCATGACGTTCACAATCATCATAATTTGGGATTTTATAATGACGTCATAGGGACTGCAATGTGACACCACAAAATGATGTCCAATAATGACGTCATCACACGACGTCATCACTTGGTGATAGGTATAGGCGGATCCTTGAAGCAGATGAGGTGCAGAAACCTTGCCATACCTCCGATCCAGGAGAAAAGGGTGAAACTATGCCAGGAGAAGAAATATTCTGAAGACGTCGTCCTAGGCGAATGCATGAGAGGTTGACGAGAGTGAATGGGTGAATGAACGAGCGTTTTTTTTTCTTTTTTATGACGGGGCGGTGACCTGTGCTCCAATGAGCCCATTATTATTATTATTATTATTATTATTATTATTATTATTATTATTATTATTATTATTATTATTACCTTCTCCAAAGGATTTAGGTTCTCATCATACTGAAAACCTCAGTTTTTCTGCCTTTTTTTGCTTTATGTCTACTTTTTCGCCACAAATCCTCCATTCATATTTTGCCGCTCACCAATCTGCTTGCCTTTCCGATGTTCCTAAAACACAAAGCTTCATGTAGGCTAGTGCCCTAACATACACCTGAGTGTATGTCTGGACTGGACTTGACAAAACCTTATTTAAGACCTGCACATTGGCAGCCTCGCTTATAGGTCATCCAGGTGCTCACCGCAAAGCTCTGCTTTTCCACCACTTACGGGCTGAATGTATATCCCCACATTCAATGAAAACATGCACCGCTGTTTCCTTACCTTTCCTCCACTTGTGCATTTCTCTTGTTTACCTAATCTCGATCTTTAGCTGTGTGTTCCAAGGCAACGCGACCTCAATTCAAGCAGAAAAGAGCTTCTGCTCGAATTATCACAAAGTATATCTTGGCTTAGTTTGTCTTTAGTCTTCGGTGGTCACTCAAGCCAGTTGTTCTTTCACAGCTGCTATGCATTCGACTTCTTGTTTACTGCTCTTTGTTACCACGTCGCTTACACTGCCAGCCGTATTCTTGCTGATGAGTCTAGTTCTTATAACTGCGAGAAAGCGCTCTTGCCATACAAGTAGCGAGACGCTCTCCTCCAAACTAATTTTAAACTATGAAGGTGGATGGATGAATGGATGGATATGACTGTACCCTTTAGATAGGGCGGTGGCTAGCGCCACCAAGCCGTAATACTTAATGAACCAAAAACTAGATTTATTTTTTCCCTTAAATGGTGAAGTTGAGGATTCGTACTTTGCAATGAAGGGTTTAAATTTCACTCGTGCTTTGACTTTAGCCACCAATCAGATAACCTCCTTCTTGTTAATTCTACCCGCATAAAATCTATTTTGCCCTCCCTGTCCCTAAACCCCAGTGCTTTAAAGAACTCTGCGCCATCATCCTGAACTATAGGGTGAAGCCCTTTACAGAACATTATCAAGCGTTCAGCAGTTTCTTCTTCCTTTCCACACGCACTGCATACCGTGTCTACCCCTTTGTATTTGGCCCGATATGTCTTGGTTCGCAATACTCCCGTCCTGGCCTCAAACAGTAGAGAACTACCCCGAGTATTATCATAGATCCTTTCCTTGGCAATTTCCTGCTTAAAAGTTTGATAGATCTCTAGTTCGGACTTCTTAATCATGCCCATTTTCCACATGTCAGTCTCCGTTTCCTTCACTTTCTTCTTAACCTATAGTTCTTTTTGGTTTGGCCACCTGCGGTTTTCTAAGTATTTACCAGTCAACTTCCTGGTTCTATTCCTCCATTTTGTAAGGACATTCTTCATGTACAAGTAACTGAATACCTTCCTAGTCTAACGCGCCTTCCCCATTTCTCTCAATCATTTCTCAAATGTTATCTTGCTGCTAGCTTCCCTGCCCTCAAATGATTTCCATCCTATGTCAGCTTGTACTCCCTGATTTGGTGTATTCCCGTGAGCTCCTAAGGTAAGCCTACCTACTCCACGTTGCTTAATTTCTAATCTTGCTTGAACTTTGATCTCATGCACAAGACCGCGTTGCCGAACGTCAGACCCGGAACCATGACCCCTTTCCATATTCCTCTCAAAACATCATACCTATTGTAATTCCATAGTGCCCTGTTATTCATTACCGCTGAATTTCTGTCACCTTTAGTCGACACGAGTATTTCGTGTTCCCTTAGGTACTCAGCCCCATTGCTTATCCGTACGCCCATATATTTGTATTTATCTGTTATCTCTAGCGTGACCTCCTGTATTCTAAGCTCAATACCTTCATTGTCATCAAAAATTATGACTGCTGATTTTTCTTTACTAAATCTGAAATCTAACCTATCTCCCTCATTACCGCAAACGTCCACCAATCTCTGCAAATCTTCCTTGTTGTCAGCCATTAGCGCTATATCATCTGCGTACATCAATGCTGGTAGTGTCTGTTTAATGAGTTTTCTTTGTTTGACGGAAGAGAGGTTGAAGCCCAGTCCACTTCCCTCTAATTTGGCCTCTAATCCTTGTAGGTACATCATGAATAGTAAGGGTGACAGGGAACACCCCTGCCTAAGCCCCCGTTTTATCTCTGCAGGCTTGGATACCTGTTTTCCGCACTTTATAATTACCTTCTTACATTTATAGATATCCTTTAAAAGATTAGTGACTACATCTTTCCCGCCTAGTGTGTCAAGTATTCCCAAAAATTCCTCTTGAACCACGCTATCGTATGCTCCCTTGATATCCAAAAATGCTAGCTACAGGGGCCTGTGTTTTTTTTCTGCTATTTCGATGCACTGCGTCAGTGAGAACAGATTGTCTTCCAACCTACTGTGTTTCCGAAACACATACTGCAGTTCCCTCAGCACCCCCTCATCCTCTATCCACGCCTGCAGTCTTTCCTTTATAATCTGCATCGCCAGCCTGTAGACCACAGATGCCCCTGTTATAGGGCAGTAGTTGTTAATGTCAGCTTTGTCCCCCTTTCCTTTATAGATCATGCTCATCCTGCTAAGTTTCCATTCATCGGGAACTTCTCCATCGATTATTATTTTGCTCACTGCCTCTCCCAAAGCCCGCTTAGACTTCGGACGTAATGTCTTAATCAGCATAATTGGAATGCCATCTGGGCCTGTTGATGTACTACTAGGAACCCTTTTCTCCGCCCTTTCCCACTCTTGTTGTGAAAATGGAGCCATTGCGCCACTTGATTCATCCTTGTCTATTGTGGTGCATAAAGCACTTCTTTGTTGAAATTTTTCTGTCATCCTTGTTCTTATATATTCAATAGCTTCGTCCCCTTCTAACCTAGAACCTTGAGCTATAGTTATAAACCTCTGCTCTTGGCTCGTCTCATTTTTAAGGGCATTTAGATGGTTCCAAAATTTCGCAGCTGCCTTTCTGTTTTTTTATGTACTCCTGCCAGCCACTGAGCTCCCCTTCTCTAAATCTTTTCGTTAACCAGAAGGAATGCATCCCTTCTACAGCTTAGAAAGGTTTCCCATTTTCTTTCAACATCATCTGTCGGTTCACCCCGCTGCTTAGCATGTCTGTGTTCCCTGGAGGCTTCCTGATGTTTTGCTATGGCTCTCTTAACTTCCTCATCCCACCAACTTTTGGGTTTGTGTCTTCTTTTCCGGGGTGACTTGTTGCGCGCCTTAGCAAGCTCTAGCTCAAAGAGTATAATTAGATTCGTGTATGTCCACGCTGTTTTATTATCCTCAGTGATTACTTTCTCAATTCGTTCAGTGGCGATTTCAATTTGCCTTTCTGAATAAAAATTTTTCTGTAGTTGCTCATCTTGTCTCATTCCCACTTTCACTGCTCTTCCAAAACATCGCTTGATACGTTTGTGATCACTACCCAGACTTCTCGAGCCACCTCCGTCTATGTGCATACCCCTGAGCTTATCATATATCCTATGTGATATCAGTGCGTAATCTATCGTCGACTGCAGCCTTACTACCTCCCATGTTATTTGCCCTTCACACTTCTCGGTAGCGTTGCAAATGATCAAATCAAACCTTTCACACATATCCATGATCATTTTGCCTGTCGAGTCAATATACCCATCTATTATCTTCTATGTTCACATTCATATCTCCTAGTACAAATATCTCGCACTATCCTCCTAACTCCTGAATTCCATTTGATATACACTCTACAATTGCCTGGTTTTCCTCTCTGGCCTTTGCTCCCATCCACAAGTACACGAAACCGAGGAGTGTCATTTGCCCTGTCACTTTCCCTTTTAGCCATAAATGTTCCTTGCACTCTTCTTGACCATTTGCCAGTCTGTACATTTATGAATGAATGCCCCAATACCACCCCCCTTTCTGCTGCCTTCTGTTCTAATACAATATTCCCACGCGTAGTCCGGATTGTTAGGAGGTTGTTCCATGTCCCTGAGATGTGTTTCTACAAAACCGTATACCATAGGCCTCTCCTCCTTTAGCTGTTCTATCTCTTCCCACTTCAGCCTGTTCCTACTACCCTGTATGTTAATATACCCTATGTCTGAATTGTCTCGGCGCTCGTGGCTACGTCTATTTCTGCCCCGGACTCTACCTATCTTAGATACCGGTGCCACTTTGGAATCGTATCTGTCCATACCACCTGTCAAAGAGTCTCCCTGGTTGTTTTCCTCGGTACTAGCTATCCTGCACCGCGGAGGGTCCGCTTGCCCCCTAAAAAAGCTACTGCGCGTCCTGGAAGTCGCCAACCCACCTCAAGACCTAGCCGCCCATCAAAGTGAATTCTGCCTTGTTGAAAACCACCCCACATATGCACCTCTCTGTTTATTTCCACCACCTCAAAGCCTTTCTCTCGACTCGTCCGCCATATGCCTTGGTTTTGCGCTGACAACCGCTCTTTGCAGATTGCTATCACGCACCGGTACCTCCGGTATCGTGAATATCACTACCTGTACCTGAGAAGAAGCGGCGTGCATGTTATCGACGCCTTTCACCAGTGTGGTTGCTAGTCCTGCTGTATCTTCATTTAAGACGTCGTTTAAACCACCTGAAATTATCACGAGGTTTCGTCTATCAGCTGTAGTTTTGAGTTTTGCGCTCACTTGCCTCATGACTGCTTGCAGCTTGCGTCCTGGAAACGTCCTTACTGCAACCCTCTTGTCACCACTTACCCTCTCTTTGACGGCGTCTGTGCATCGATTTAATTTCGAGTCCCCGGCAATTATAACGTGCTGTGACTTTACAGCCGGAGCGTCCTGCACCTGGTGGTTACTTGCACCTGTGACGCCGGCTGCTTTGTGCCTCCCCGCTTCACCACTACTTCGCTGAAGCTGGGTCTTGCGACAATTGAACCGGCTGAACCTGTTTTTTCCAGACTTGCTTGCTCTTTCTTCTCCGCTGTTCTGGTTGGCGGCTCCCTATTGTTCTCTCCGTAGGCCACTCCTCTGTTCACCTTGGCTAGTGCTTCCTCGGCGGATTTCAGCCTTTCTCTCATAGCCCTCGTTTTCTATTGCGCTGTCGCCAACCCAGTCTCGAGCTCGGTGATTCTCATCAGCAGGTCACTCTGGGGAACCATCATTTTCTCCATTTTTTCCTCGACCTCACATTGCCTACACTTCACGTCAGCCTCTTCTCCTTCCGCTTCTACACTTGGTTCCACTTCCAAACCAACCCCACATCCTGAACACTTTACAGTCTCTTTAACCATGTCTTTCCGACACCAATGGTCTCTATGACTTGTCTCACAGGATAATTACAAAACTCGAGCCCTGCCTTTACAAAAGGAGAGTCAAAAGCTCTACAACAAAAATTGGCGTGTTCAATGTACGTGCACCTCCCCCACAGGGTGGCAAAAGAAAAAAAACAAAAAAACAATGAAATCAAACACACACACACGCACAAACTAATAATTACCTAGTTACTGACCCCCGAAAAGCCGTACAATAAAATAGGTGATACAGATTTTAACCGCTGCGTTATAATTATAAAGACAAGCTCAAAACACGCAAAACAACTTATCTGCGCAGTCGATCTGGAGCACTCAAAAAACACGTCCATCCACCATGAACTGAACTCGTGCTTGTCGCCGCCAATTTCAGTGCCTCCACATATCTGCATGTCGCGCAATGCAGTATAGTCTGTGCTTTATTATTATTGCACTGCGCTATCTTGAGGCTTAGAGTAGAATTTATGTTAACAAAAAGGTTGTGCAAGGTAAAGTAGTGTAATTTTGACAGATATGTAGAGTATTTTCCCCAAACTGGTTGGCAACACTGCCTAGTACAACAAGGTTCAGACATTACCATCCAGCCAATGCCACAAAAATACGATAAGCACATATTAAAGTGTGTGACGTCTTGCGCAGCAATTTCGGTGCGAAGTTAAACAATGAAATTTCAACCTTGATATTCTGCACTAATAATGAACTTATGGCATTAGTTTTCATAGTGCAATTCATCAATCTAAACCAAGACACTCTTTCGCTTTAATGTCCCTTTAAAGCGTGCCTTTGACAGCATTTCGCTGGTGATAGAGAACACACTGAAGCTCCTCCGAGGTTCGCGCACCGCCAAGTGTGAATGCATGTTGTGTATAAATAGTTTGCCATTAACACATCGTGAATAAATGGTGCGTAGATGAATTTTCCAAAGATTCACGCAGTGGATCGAGGGGCTACAGATTCAGCATCGAAAAGCTACAGGTTCAAATCTCACTGACACACTTCGTGATGTTTTTTTCTGAATTATTTTTCTGTGTGGCTTTTAAATAATATACATACATATAAGTACGCAGGACATGATGGTGACGGCAATGCCACAACCATGCAGCCGAGAGTGTCCGCTTAATTGCTATAGTACCAAAACGTCGCATTTATTTTTACAGACTCAGTAGTCAAAGGTAGCCATCATTGGTAGTAAAAGTACCTAGTCTTCCTATTTTTTGCTAATATTTGTTTTTCAGACATGGCAACACTGATCGAGACGAGTATAGCGTCTGTGATTAACCATTAAGCCCTAAGTGTCATCTCCGGTGTTGCGCTTTAAGCGGCAGTCAGTCCACTACCACTCGTCTAGCTCACTTACAGCGGTACACCCAAAAGAGTAACTGTTGATGTAAGAACTACTTTGCATTTTAAAATTCTTTGCAGGTTACAGCCGTCAACAAAGACAGATGGAGTGACGTTAAATGTAAAGTTCAATACTAAGGAACTGCGTGTACTTTGTTCCACCCGAAAATATCACTGCTGTACTTTTAACTGCATGGTTTAATCTCTGTGTAAGTGCACTGCTTCAAAGGCTGCCATTTATTAGTATGAGACAATCACGACGTGGCGAGTCACATAGACATCACTTAAGTTGCTCGTCAGGTGCGCTAGAAGATGCGTGGACCAGGTGCAGCTGTTGAATCAAACGTCACAAATTTCTACTTGCACTATATACGACGCTGTTCTTTTCAAAAGAGGTAACATAAGTATAGTGGAGCAGCGTAGGAGCTTCGAAAAGAAAACCGAATTAACGTAGATGGTCTTTTTTTGTAAATGGCAGCTTCGAAAGCAGTAATATTATGGACCATCACGGTTTCTTCAGTAGTGGCTTATAACCCCTTCGCTCCTGTCAAGCTGGACCTTTCTGAATATCAAAATCCTTGGCCGGTGAATATTCGTAGTTGTCATTTTATGCGTATATTCCCCATTTGAATTCTTAACAACTGCTTAGTGACTCACGCCATTTCTGCAGTTTCATTCTTTTTTTCAATTTGATTATAGGAGTACTCGTAACAGCATGTTTATAAACGCGCACGCTTCCTCAGCTATTTTAAAGGCTGTACCCTTGGCAGTAAACCGGCATCAGTTGTTCATTACATTACAGCATCGGCAAGCAGGGCTGCGAAGAAGGGGCTTTTTGAACCGAAGAAGCTACGTGATGTGTCGCACATTCCAACCAGCTCAACGAACTTTGTTTCATATAATATGGCAAAGCTAAAGATTTTTAAAAACTATTTGTAGTCAAAAACAGTGCAGGAAACTTTGAAAGTTATATTCGCAAAGTTTTCAATGCACAAATTATTGTTTTGAACGTGTAAAAGTCCGTGCTATGCAATATTGTATAGTAGGATTAACTAGATAAGTGCTACCAGTTCATGACGAGTGCATCGAGAAAAGATTACACTGACTAACTCGATCCACTAACAATTCAACAATAGAAACAGTTGTGTCCCCATTTGCATGTCTACACCAAATCACTCCACTCTATGCTTCAGACCCCGTTGTATCAGAGATATAGCTATGAATAGCACATCACGTTCTCATGTACCAGAGGCATCAAACTTCAAAGAAGTGTAAAATTTCAGAGCTCCAAGCCTCTATCTGAAAAAAACTTTTCTAAAAAAATGATTATAACGGCATGTTTATATACATACCATAACTAGTAGAATTTTTCTGTTGCTAAAGTCTGGATTTGTATACTTATATATGAGATGTAGAGTAATAAGCAGTGCTATTTGCTTTTTATGATAATTATGGCCCTGACTAATCTTTACATATAGTGTTTTATATAATTAGTATAGTGCATTTATACTGTGTTTCTTATGCGGTTCAAAACTCTGCACCCGTACGATGCGCACTGAAGGTACATAGGTGACAGTGTGATTTTACGAGTGCTCCCTGTTCTCTTCCACTTTGTTTTCTTTTATACCTTTTTTCATTTACCTCAATACATTTCTGTGGGAGAAGACTCACCAAGTCACCCTCTGTCGGACGCACCCCGATTGCGTGCGATAAAAGACAAAGCGGGGCGCTCCGCATAGACTTAGCTGTCACCGCTAGATAAAAAGGCATCGCGGAAGCTATCATGAATATTTCAGTAAATAGTTTCCTAACGGGGAAATGATTGACATACAAAACAATAACATTGAACAAAAATGTTACACCATCTCCCACTATAAAGGTAATCATGTGAAGATACGAAGCAACGATATTGTGCAGTTGTGTTTCCATTTGCTGTTTCTGTTTGTATTTTTCCTAGTATGCTTCATTTGTGTGTAGAGTTGTGTATATATTGTGTACTACTTACGTTACCCCCTCCCACTTGTGCGTATTACAATGTGTGTGCCGCGAAGTAAACACCCAGCGCTGTTATTAATGTGAAACGAAGCGAGCCCACAGCTGTGCCGGAGACATGAACGGACGAGAAGAAACAAAGTGAACGCATTGCTCTGTCACCTACTTCACCCCACCTTCTCGCGTGGGGTGAAGTAGGGGTTGACGCACGCGCAGTGGGGAGCAGATGGACGCCAAGGGACGGACACAGCCCCGACCAAGTGGCTTCACCTCTAAAGGGACACTAAACCGAAACGCTTTCTTGTGTATAAGTAAAGTACAATTTCGCAATCCCGAAAACACCACTCTTACTGCAACGCGATACTTGGTAACAGAAAAATGCGCGAAAATAAAATGTGCGTAAAGATGCCACCTTAACGTTCCCACACCAAACACTGTGACCTCACCAATTTTTGAAAGCGTGTACTTGGTCCTACGTAGCTTCTAATCAAGAAATTTGAAGTACATTGAAATCTGAAGGTGCCATGGACTTAGCATACGAAGTCTCAGAAAATTTCATTGAGCCAATGTCTCAAAAATACGAAAAACACATTGTGGAATTTCTTATGGTGCACATGGAGATTACGACGCGAAACTTAAAAATGAAATGCCAACTTTGTTTTTCTCCGCTATTAATAAACTTATGGCAACGAAACTTGTCACAATAGAGTTCTCAAAGTGCAGTTTAACACTCTGAAACAACTTATGGTTTCTCTTTAGTGTCCCTTTAAAAAAGTGCAGGATTGTTCATGTTTACACAACACGTACAGTGAGCGGACATTGTCTGCGATCATTAGACTCTTGTAACGTCATGTCATTAGACTCTTGTAACGATTATTGGACTCTTTCTAACTGAATATCTACGATCTTCACAGCAACCGTGGCACAAGAAGTACAGCCCGAAGCCAAGTGGTCGTTTCGGCTAGAGTGAACTGCTGCGGCTGTCGTTCGCGGAACGTAAACAAGGAGGACAGAAAACACTTCCGAACTATCGAGGGGTGAAATATACAGTGTTCAGTGAGCAGTTCAGATAAACGCTGTTTTATACATAGTTATGACTAACCGCATTGCGAGCCACTACAATTGCCGTAACACATCTGCAGCTACGCTAACAAGCTTTGTGGCAAAACGTGCCAGATGGATGTGATCCAAGGCAACCCGCAAAGAACTAACAATCGCAAGTTTGGCACGAGCACGAAGAGACGAAACACTGCGTATGTAAACGACAAATTAAAAAATATAGGATACCTGTATTGCTTTTAAGATGAAGAAAAATACGCTCATGCCCGTGTTTCAGGTGTGGAGACGTGGGCAGCGTGTCTGGCTCAGAAAATGTGTTGTGTTAGGGTAATCGGCTGGACTCCCACTCAGTCAAGCTTTTTTTTATTTTTTTATTTTTTCACTGCATAAGTTTTTCAGCCTTAATTACGATGTTCCCATGACCACAAATTTTAAACACAATTTAAAAGCCAGATTTCGGCCGAAAATGAGTGTCCGAGTGTGCAGCACCAGCGTGCCTCGTGCAGCGTGGCACTGTCCCAGTGTCAGCGCCACACTGGACACTGGTCAAGTAATCAGATATGGTGATGTGCTAGTGCCACTAGTTTTTGCGATAGGGATGGATTTGTTATATGTACAAGTGCCGCCCTCTACGGCCGGTTCAAGAGCTAACGAGAGATGGCTACATACGATCACGACGGGACGCTCAGCCCTCGCCTCACTGCGCATCACCCTAAAAACTTCCGTGGGGTGCATAAGGTGCCTATTCAAACACTATGGAAGCCTCGAAAAGTGCATTGTTATCTCCCCCCGAAAATTCCCCCTGCGAGGTCATTTCAAAGCAAGACATGGGCGAATTTTCGCTCGACCACCGATCTTCGGACGACCTGCCGAAGACGTGTGCCTATGCGTTTTGCTGGGGTTTTCGTTCTGCGATAACGTTACACTACGACAACATGCTGTCTTTCGAGGTATCGTCATCGTAGCCAGCGTAGTGTGACCATGTGGTCTGGTGACTTCGTTGGTGGGTGACACGTCGGCTGACCGTCTTCGTCTGCCTCATGTCTTCCTCGGGGTAGTGTCAGTGTCGTGTCGCTCTAGTGTAAACGCGCCTCAAGCAACAACGCATTACGGTAGCTAATAGTGAAGGATACGGTCGTAATGAATTACTTCACTTTAGCGTTACCGAACATCAACACCACCTCGCCAAATTAGTGGGAGAGAAAAGTGTTATATAACAGCACTGTATGTAAATTCTTCTGAATTCGCAAACGTAGAACAATAGATAGCGTGCCCTGCATGTGTAGTCGTGAACCAAGGGATGGTGAGTTCGACCAACACCACCTAGTGCTGTTGGTCCGACTCCATTTCACGAAACTTTTTAGGAAACCTTCTCTTAGTCTAATCATGTCCTGCGTCAGGTGTAACCGGCAGTATTTCCCGAACAGTATATTAGATGGCGCTGTCTCATAGAAGTGCATACAAACTGCTGTTGACTGAGGATATTTAATATGGCGCTGTACCGCTACTCACCGACTGGCTGCGGCGCAGGCTGTGCCTCAGTGCGTGGAGAATTAGTGTCTGTCAGTGTCTTCTGGATCGTTGCCGTACGTGTAGGATCGTTGGTGAGGCATTGACGAAGCGGAGCAGCGGCCGCGGAGGGCCGCGGTGGCTCTGCTCGTCGCTGTCTGGGTTCGCGGAGAACGAGTGTTTCTCTGTTTCCTGCATCATGTCGGATCATTGGTGGGGCATAGACGAAGCGTAGCGGCGGGCGTGGGGAGCTGTGGTGGCTCCTGCTCGTCGCCAGATGGACAAACCGACAGACAGATGGACACACAGATGCGTGGATGGAGGGACGGACAGACAGACGTGTGGTCGGACGTATGCACGGACGTACGGACGGAACAATGCACGCGCGGCCACACACGGGGACGGATGTGTGGAGGGACGCACGGACAGACGGATGAACAGATGGACGGATGGATAGATGTTCCTCTCCACTCATCACCATTTCCTTAGTGGATTCCTTGTGAATTTATTTCTTCGTGTGCCTTTTCTCCACGTCATCTCCGGGACCGAAATATGACTGGAGCCTTGGCGGGCCCCTCCATAAACACTTTCGTGTTTAAAAAAAAGATGGCTTTTGCCATACTGTCATCTCGGGCGAATGCATAGGAGGAACCCAATGAGCTTTTGCGAGGACGCTTTGAAAGTTTATCGAAAATGATTTCGGTAATACATAGGAAATTGGCGCCAATGGCGAGTTGTGCGCGCCTGAGAAAGATTCATACTTTTGCTTATAAGTTATTGGAAGTTTCATTATTATTATATCTCAAGTGGCGTCGCACTATATGTTTACCACTATTTACAACGGTGGAGTTCTACACGCAAACTGCATTTATGTCTTTCCTTTTTTCTTTTCCCTCTCTTCCCTCTTTCGCATCTCTTTTGTCCCCTTCACTAATTCCCCAGTGTAGGGTAGTCAGCCGGATATCTTTCTGGTTAACCTCCCTGCCTTCTCCCTTTGTTGCTTCCTTTCTTCCTTTTTACAACGAGCTTCTTTCTCTTAATCGAGTACTTTTGGGACTGTGGCCTAGCCGAGTGGGTGGCCCACCGGGATCGCGCGATGCCCCCTCACCCACCATTTTTCTTGTTTGCCATTGCATACCGAGCACTAAATGACACTGGACAACACTTTCCTTCCCAGCCCCAACTATCAGATCAAGGTGCCCCCTCCCCCTGTCCCCCCCCAAAAAAAAATATTCGGCGCATATCCACAGAGTGGATGATAAGTGGGGTAAAGCGTCCGTCCGCGTTTCCGCCTGTCTGTCTACCCATTCGTTCATTCATCCGTCCGTCCATCTGTCCGTCCGTGCGTGCGTCTGTCTGTGCGTCCGTACGTTCACCCGTCTGTTCATCCGTCCGTCCGTACATCTAGTAAACACTCCAAGTACCACCATCTCGCGTCTTTTCATCACCAACAAGACGCAGACGCACGGCATTACAACCTTCACCATCGAAACGTCACCTACCACCCTGGGAACCGAGTGTGGGTGTAGATCTCTGTCCGGCGACCAGGCTTATCCGAAAAACTCTGAAGCCGTTGTTTTGGGCAGTACAGGGTTCTTAGACATGTCACAGATCCGAGGTATTTCCGGACGGCGCAGCGTCTTCTCGTCGACAGCTTTGGCCCGAAACCGTGCATGTCGTTCGGCTGAAGCCCTACTTCACACAGTAGCCCTGGTGGTTTCACGTGTTACGAGAGACCGTGACATTTCGTTGCTGCTGCTGTTTGTGTTCTCCTGTGTTTTTATGCCTTTTCTTTTTGCGCTTGGCGCAAGTGTTGGTGAAACTTCCTTATTTACGCTGTGAGCACTGGCACTCCCTCTTTTGGTTCTCTATATCTGCGTGTGTATGTCTTCATTTCGAGTCGATGTTTTCAAAGGGGGGGGGGGGACTATCGTCACATGATCTGCTTGTGTGAGATCCATCAGTGCAAGAGGACAAAGACAATCTAAGCTGCTGCTTTGCTAGTTGACTCAACGAACCCAATATATCTAGTTTGTCGTGAGAAACGTGACAATATATTCATCATATGCAAGTACCGCGACATTCTAAGGACTAAAAGAGAGGTGGCTACTACGACTACGACACGGCACATACGACCCACGGCGTAAGGGCTTCGACCCTAAAAGTCTGCCTACGCCCCTGGTTGTGGCTAATAGAAAAATTAGCATATGTTGTGCTTCATTTTTAGGGGCGAAGCTCTCTATAGCGGCACCCGATCGTCCCTCGTAGTCGTAGTAGTGCGTAACAAGTATAACATTTTGACTTTCAAGGTTGTGCCGGTGAGAGATTTCTTCTGTGCGTTGTTGAACAATAAAAGATAGTGCTCAATGTACATGCCAATGGCTGCTAAGGGGGAATGAGAGACCGGAAAATTCGGCTTTTAGTAAACGCGCACGCTGCGAATTTTTTGTTCTTCAACAACACACAGAAGACAAGAAAGGGTTGCTACGTTATACTCGCTGGGCGTAACCTCCTAATACACTTTCTTGTTACAGGTTATTAATAGCACTAAAAATGTATTACTGGCACGGGTATCCGGTCAAGGTAGTACATATTCATGTGTACTATCTCGATATTGGGGATACAAAAAAATTAACAACACAACTGAACGATCCTTCGAGGTATTATCCAACAACAAGAGGTAAAAAATTCGTAATTTTCGGTATCAAGCTTGATAATAAGTTAACGTAGTGGAAAGGCGACAGACAACGGTTTTTCAGAGCCTAATACACAACTTTAAAAAAAAGAAAAAAAGAAAAAAAAGAAGAAAGGGCAGAAACAAGAAAAAAAAAACGATAGGTAGCAAAGGCGTTCGGTTTGCTAACGTGCAAATCGCGCAAGAATAAAAGAGCAAAAAAAAAGGAAGACAATTGTAGGCAGTACGACAGAGAGAAGACTAGCGCACGAGCATTTCAATTTGGTTCACTAGAGAAACGACCCCAAAGGCTTCTTGGAGTAGTGCAGTAACTCACACCTGCAGCGTTGCTTTGAATTATTCCGAAACAATAGCGCTACGGGAAGTTCAGAAATCTCTCAGTTGTAAGTGTTTGTCACGCAACAAAGATTATAAGATAATGCCATTATATTTCTTGGTGTAGATAACCATTTGCGTATTTATTTATCACACAAATGACCAAAACAAAATATCAGGCTAACTATTTTCCTTAAGTTGTCTATTAGAATCATCTCTGTGTATAAAATGAATGACCAACTTTCTTCTACAAGGTAACCAGCTCTCATGCTGAATTATACGCTGAAAATGTAGCTTTAATTATTTCAAGAATCATCAGGTTTCCCTCACATTTTGAAGAGTATATAATCGCCCTGATACACACTCAAAAATAACATACGGTTGCTGGAGCCCCTATTTACCGTTTACAATTCCATGCTCCCGTAAAACAATCCTAGTAATACATTAACCGACAGTGGTTGAACACGGGGCTCCTAAAGCTGCCATGACACGGTGTGTTTGACACTTGAAAAGGCGCAAAAAAGCATTTACAGTAAGAAAAATACTTTCCGTAGTGTTCGATTATCTGTCCGTTTGACCGGCGCCTCCTTGGTTGAACACTACCTACAAATACTGCTATGACCGAGCTGTACGCGTTCTCTGTCTAAGTCAAACTTTTCGACCAGGTGGCAGAATTACTAGGCGGGCAAACGATGTACCACATTGAAAATATTCAAGCATGTTGATTATAATGTCAAGACTTTCTATTCTCTAGAAAATAGTGCAATGCTTTGGCTTGCAGCAACTGCTGCGCTTTTAAACAGTGTTTCACTCTGTTCTATACTCTGACAGCACTCAGTCATAAATAAAGGGAGGAAAACAAAGAGAAGTTGAAAAAAGGAACGAAACGCGACTTCTTCAGCCCTAGTTGGGAAAACGGCTCAGCGCGTTACAGAACATAAAGGGTGATTGCTACGATAGCAACATGCATAAGACTCAAGTTAAAGGCAAGTAGATGATCGGGAGCCTGATTCTATTTTCCAATAAGCGCACTGGGCACAACCAACAAGACCATGATTCGCTTTCAGTTAAAATTTAGGGGCACTGAGGGCAAGCTGCACAAGTTTAAGGGCTTATTTTTTTTTGCTACGACTGGTTTCTGGCTTTTATTTCTCCATGATGAAGCGTTTTTTGCAAAAGCTCATTTTGACTTACCAGTGTAGTTCGTATGGTGAGGTTCTGCAACACAGTCATCCTCCCCCCCCCCCCCCCCACCCGAGAAAAAAATATTAGCAGCCTTTTCATAATAAAAGAAATGGGCCAAGTGAAGCTCAGCGTGCATCACATACTGCTTTTCTTTCTTTCCTTCTTTCTGCTTTTCTCTTTCTCTCTATCTCTCTTTATTTCTTTGTATGTAGAGAAAGGTAATAGTCTGGGCAGTAATTTTGGAACGCAGCAGCACGAACGAGTCGTAGAACATCACCATGCCATCACCAAATTGATATGTTGCAGTCGTAAAACAATAGAGAAGGTCCAGTTCATTCAATGAGCAACGTATATTGTTGTCTTTTGACGACCACTTGACACAACAGACGGACAGACAAACAACTTTATTGGGTCCTGAGAAATGCTACTCCTTTACAGCAACGTCGCGGGCCGCTCCCACGTTAGAACGGGGAGGCCTAGTCTCACCACCGCACCGTGGGCTCTCTGGACAGCCCGTAGTTCTGGTATAGCAACTCTGAACTTCGTAAAGCAGTGTCCCCATCTTCTCCTGTAAGCCGACTTGGGCCCCGTAACGAAGGGCACTACCACATCATATGTGCCAAGTCACTGACCTCACTACAATCCGGACAAGTAGAGTCAAACGCCTCTGAGGAGACTAAGCTAAGGAAAAATAGGCTTGGATAGGACCTGGTCTGGAGCATTCTAAACGTGATTGCCTGAGGTCTAAAGAAGTTGTGCGGAGAAGCAAATGACCACCTACTCAACTGGTAGTGTTTAGCCACTTCACGGATTGTGAGTAAAGCGTCCTTAAACATCTCACTGCCAACCTGCGGATCTACGTCCTCCCCAGCGTGGAGGTTTATTGCGCGTGCCCGGGAGTGAGCAGTGCCATTCAGGTTTACTTGAGAGTCCAGTAGGGGATCGAGATGTGCAGGAAACCAGGCAATGGTATGGGGAGAAAGTGTCAAGTAGTTTCTATACTTCAGTACAGATGGAACACGAGGCAAAAGCCTCGACCAGTGACCTTGACTCGCTGAAGATTTGCGATCTACTGTCATCCAAAAGGGCAAAGGCTACAGCCAACTGTTCGGCTCTTGAGGGAGTGGAGTCCCTAATTGACGCAGCATTGTTAATAGAACCTATATGATTGATGGAAATAACAGAAAACTTAGCTGAGCGACCGTACTGAGCGGCATCGACAAAACACAGTGAATGAGGATCGTTCCTGATGTTCTTCAGAAGTGTGATAGCCCTAGCCCGGCGCCTTCCTACGTTATGCTGAGGATGGTCTTGGAAATGGAGAGACCTGGATGGCAGTACGCTGTGCATCCGGCAGTTGATGACTGTGATCCTCTACGAGTGCCGGACTAAGGCTTCGGATGGGCAGAATCTTCCTACCAGCCGGCGTAGACGACAGGCGCATTAGCTGTGCAGTTTCTTGGGCTTCAATGGTCTCATCTAGGGTGTTATGAACTCTTAGCAGCGTAAGCCGTTCAGTGCTCGTTAATCATGCCCACTCTATAATCATGCCCGGACTCTAATAGCGTCTACTCTCTAAAAGGGGGCGCCACTTTCAGTGTGTAGTACAACGTCTACATCTGTACAGGCTTTCAGTTTTTTGACCTGGCTCTTTTTTTACTGGGCCTGAATAAAAGCAGCTCCGATTTACTCGAGGAGCACCTCAGCCCTGCGCCAGCAAGGAAGAGCTCTGTCTGATCGACAGTTTCCTGGAGTGCGGTCTTGACTTCTCCTTCGCTACCCCCGGGACACAAGATGGTAATATCTTCAGCGTAAAGCGTATGGCTGATGCCCTTCATGGCAGACAGCAGTGTGGACAACTTGCATATAACGATGTTAAAGAGAAGCGGAAATATCAGTGCTGCTTGCGGCGCGTCTTTAGGGCCCAGTTCTATGGGAGAGGAGTTGAGGTCTCCGATATTGAGCGTGGCCTTCGTGGATTCGAGAAAGGAGCTGACGTATCTGTGGAAGGATTTGCCCAGTCGAAGCTCCGAAGTGGACTTAACGATGTGCGCGTGAGAGATATTGTCAAACGCTCTTTCCAAGTCAAGACCCAGGATGCCTCTTACGTCCCTTGTGTTCACGTCTATGATTTGATGTTTGAGCAGCTTCATTGTGTACTGTGCGGACAAAGACGGACGAAACCCAATCATGTTGTTAGAAAAAAGACCTTTTGTTTTGATGTACAGTCAACCATAAAAGTTTACGGACCACGCGGGCGCATGGCTGAAAGCCTCTTCGCGACACTTCCATTACATCAGCAGCGGTCGACAGCACCGCAGCGCCTTGAAAGCGTCCCGCCTCTAATCGATGGCCTGTCTCTTTTCTGACTGCGTACAAATAATTTTCACCTTTTGCTTTTTAACCTGACGCGCTTTTGGCATCTGCGTCTACGAACTTGGTCCTGGCCAGCAGTCTATGAGCTTAACTGTTATCAGTCGCAATCTTTATCACAAAGTGAGACCTACCCAACAGAACGCCGTTTGAGGCACGCCGTGGTAGTTTCGATCCTACTATGAAAACAGAAATACGATGGTAATACTGCAGATAAGCACTCCGCGTGAAAACCACGAACTAACAATGCGCTACGCGGCAGTAGAAAACTAAAAGGGCAGTGAATAATAAGATGACCCGTTCCCGGCCTATAACTGCGGTCGACGGTAGATGGCGCACCGCTAGAGGGCGCGGACTGGCAGTTTGGCATACACTCGCATGGTCCGGAAACTTTTGTGATAGACTGTACTTAGAGACACGGTTGTGAATGACGTGCTCCGCCACCTTGCCGACACAGGACGCTAGCGATATGGGCCTAAGATTGCCTAAACTTGGAGGTCGCCCCACTTGACACAACTAGCACAAACAAATCGCCAACACAAATGTATAGCATCCGCCACGTAGCTCCTGAAACGATTGCGTTTCTCGCGCTCCGCTACTCGCTGACTTCGGGCGCAATATCTTTGCCGATATGAGCGGACGCCTGGCCGCTTTGTTCCTTTGAAGCTCAGCCAACCCAGTTGGTGATAAACATTTCTCCAACGAACTTCGAAGGGTTCCACTGGCCGAGTTTTCTAATGCGACAGCAGTGCCAGAACGCAAAGCCCAGCGGATAACAAGAAAAAAAAACACATCACCGCCATTTCTGCAAGGTGACCGATGTTAGCGGGGCTTGCTCGGATATGATCAGGTAACCCGTGAATCCTCCATACACCTCCCCTACCATCATATATAGACGTGACAACTTTGGTACATATATATCAGAGTTTATGAATTTTTGGTTATGAATTCACATTTGATTGTACTATATAAATTTAGATGATGTACATATACATTTTCTATACACAAAAGATGTTATTTTGCAAAGTACGAGAAGGGCGTCTCTCTATGAGATCTCAGACTGATTTTCATCGAAGGATGATTACTTTATTATGCATGCACTATATACATTATACATACACCAAAGGCCTTGGGTGGATTTGGTGCTGCGCTGGCCCTCAGCTCCGGGTTCGCTTGATGGTGAGCCCTCTTCACTTCTGTCTCCCGGGCCCTTACCGCCGGGACTTGGCGGCAAGCAGTACCATACTGCTGCTGTGTTTCGAGCCGCCGTGCTGCTGCCTTGGCTTCTAGGTTGTTCATGCAGCCGAGCAGTAACTATGCGTGATCTCGCAGTGAAGAGAAATGAAGCGGACGTGCTGAGAGTGGCGTGCACCACCACAAGTGGCGGCATGCCATATAGTGAGCATTCTCGAAATCACCTGATAACCAACGATGGGCGGATGGATGTATCCGGCTGTGTCATTTACATCGGGTGGTGGTTCACGCCACCAAGCCATAAATTTAAGTACTATCACTGTGTGTTCAAGGATTGAATTTCACTCGCACCTCGATTGTAGCCACCAATCAGTTAGCCACCTCCTGGTTATTCATACCTGTTTGAAGTCTATTTTGCTTTCACTGTCTCTAAACCACAATACTTTGAAAATTTTGGGGCTATTATTTTCGACTATAAAATAGAGCTCCTTACAGAAAAATATCAAATGTTTAGCCGTTTCCTCCTCCTCTGCACACGCCCTACATACCGTGTCTGTGCCTTCGTATTTTGCTTGGTACGTCTTGGCCCGCAATACTCCCGTTCTAGCCTCGAAGAGCAGAGAACTACCATGAAAATTATCGTAGATTTTTTCCCTTGTGATTTCCTGCTTAAAAGTTCTGTAGGTCTCCAAAGGTGATTTTGTAAGCATTACCATCTTCCGCATGTCCCTCTCTGTTTCCTTCACCTTCTTCTTAACGAATGTTTCCCTTTGGCATGGTATTCTGCTGTTGTCTAAATACTTCCGTGACAACTTTTGAGTTCATTTCCTCCATTCAGTATCGACATTCTTCATGTACAAGTAACTGAGAACTTTCCTAGCCCAACGCTCCTCTCCCATTTTTCTCAATCGCTCCTCAAATTCTATCTTGCTGCTAGCTTCCCTGCCATCAAACGATGTCCATCCCCCCATGATTTGGGGTATTCCCGTGTGCTCCCAAAACAAATCTACCTACGCCACATTGTTTAATTTCCAATATTGCTTGAGCTTCTGATTTCATACACAAGACCACATTGCCGAACGCCAAAGCCAGACCATGACATTTTTCCAAATCCTTCTCACAATGTCATACCTATGGTAGTTCCTGAGTGCCCTATTTTCCATTACAGCTGCATTCTTAGGGCCCTTAGTCATTACGTATCTTTCGTGCACCCTTACATACTCAGCCCCTTTATTCATCCATACGCCCAAGTATTTGTATTCATCCACTATTTATAGCGTTACCTTGTATCTTATGCTCACAGTATTTGTTATTAAAAATTATGATTGCCGACTATTGCCGATTTTTTCTTGCTGAACTTCAAATTTAACCTATCTCCCTCATTACCACAGATGTCTATCAATCCCTGCAGATCTTCCTTGCTGTTGGCTATTAATACTATATCATCTGCATACATCAATGCTGGTAAGGACTGTTCAATGTGTTTTCCTTGCTTGGCAAAAGAGAGGCTGAATCCGAGTCGACTCTCCTCTAATTTGGTTTCTAGCATTGGAAGGAACGAAGAAAAATAGGAGGAAAAGAACGCAGGGAGGTTAACCAGCCTATAGGCAGCCGGTTTGCTACCCTACGCATGAGAGGGAGATGGGGGAGATTAAAGAAAGAGAACAGAGAGGGAAGAGAGATAAACACAGCACATTCGGCAGCACACGCGCGCACACTCAGTCATAGTCCAGTCTTGTCTTTCGCGGTGTGTGACATTGCTGTTACAGCCGCTTCTGCAAGTCTGTGTCGCGTAGGAATTTCAACAGAGCTTTCGTCGCCTTCTGTTGCAATGTCTTCTCTCGGGCACTTGACAGAATAGTGTCCACAGACATTTGGCTGCTGTCAATGCGCGCAAAAGCGGACGCCAGTGACGGTCTCTGGATGTCATACAGCGGACAGTCGCACAGGATGTGATGTAGCGTGTCTTCGCAATGACAGGTATCGCAGAGAGCGTTGTCGGCCATACCTATGACAAAGGAATAAGATTTTGTAAATGCCACTCCTAGCCATAAGCGATGAATGAGGGTGGCTTCTCTTCGGTTGAGCACAGTGGGCATGCGGAGAGCCATAAGAGGACAGATGGTGTTGACGATTCGTCTCGTTGCTTGGTGGACACAATAGTGAAAACGTGATTTCACGCACAAGTCGTCGAAGATTACTGGCTGCATCGATCCGCGAAAGTGGTATGGCTTCTTCTCGTGTTCCTTCAAGAGCTGCCCGCGCGGCAGTATCGGCATGTTCTTTCGCTATGACGCCGCAGTGACTTGGCAGCCACTGGAACGTCACATGATGCCCTTTCTCGTGTGTAGTGTGGAGAAAGCATCGAATTTCGAAAACAAGTTGACCGTACGGCCCGCGACGCAGTGCTGAGAGCACAGATTGTAGGGCAGTCTTTGAGTCGCTGAAAATCGACTATTGTTGCGGTGGTTCTCGATTGACCACACAAAGTGCAGCGCGCAAAGCAGCTAGTTCCGCTGCTGCAGATGCCATGGAGTGGTCATTCCTAAAGCTGATGGTAACACCTTTTGCTGGGACAACTACTGCACCTGACGAACACTGGTGGTTCGTGGAGCTATCGGTATATAGATGTAGACTGTCTGAATATTTCTCGTACAAAAAAAGAGACAGTTGTTTCAGCACGGGCGACGAAAGCTGAGATTTCCTCCGGATCCCTGGTACACTAAGATGCGCTGTGGGTCGAATCAGTCACCAAGGGGGTATTGATGGTTTAGATGCAGAAGTGAAGCCCGAGGGAAGTTTCTCGTTGTACTTCACAATCATTTTGGCGAATGATGCTTGGTGCCTCTCTGAAGGCAACAGTGTAAGGTGATGACAGGGAGCACGTGCGAAGTGTATGATGTGCGTTCTCAGGACTTCTACAAAAACGTGAGTTTGTATCAGATAGTCACCAGCAATTGCGATGGTTGCCTCTGTTGACGTACATCTGGGCAGACCGAGGCACACTCTCAGTGCTTGGGCTTGTACTGCCTGTAGAACACAAACATTGGTCTTGCAGGTATTGCTAACCACGGGCGAGCAATATCTCAGGAAACCAAAAAACAGGGTTCTGTAGAGTTCTATCAATGCGTCTACTGACATCCCCCACGTTTTTCCTGCCAGGACTTGAACAATTGGGAAATAGCGCTCAGGCGCTTCTTCATATAAGCCACATTCGGACACCAACAGAGGTCCCTATCAATAATGATGCCCAGAAACCGGTGGTTTCTGGCGTAAGAAATCGTTCGGCCGCAGATTGAGATGACATAAAAGGTCATTGCTTTGCGAGGGAAGGCCACCAGCGCACAATTTTTTTTTGTGATGTGCTGAGACTTTGTTTTAACAAGTAGTTGGCAATAATAGTTGCTGCTTTTTGAAGCCGAGAACGTATTTGAGGACGCGTGACTGCCGAAGTCCAGACGCAGATGTCGTCTGCGTATATTGAAATTTTAATGGTACTTGGCAACTATTTAGCAAGGTCAATTAGTGCAAGATTGAATAGCATTGGGCTAAGAACTCCGCCTTCAGGAACACCCCTGGAAGTATAGCGTCGCGTAATTGGACTATCTTCTGTTAACACAAAGAATGATCTTGCAGCCAGGTAACTCGAAATCAACCGAAAGACTCGACCACCAAGGCCAGCCACCACAAGAGCACCCACAATTGCTTCATGTAGTAGATTATCATACACGCCTTTCACATCTAGAAACAAAGCTGTAGATAGTCGCTTACGGTATCTTTCGTGCTGAACGTACGAAACTAGATCAACGACATTGTCAATGGAAGAGTGGTTGCTTCGGAAACCAGCCATTGAATTCTGATAAATCTCGTATTCAAGATACCACTCTAGGCGGCCTAGTATCATCCGTTTCATTATCTTCCCTACGCAGCTGGCCAGTGCTATTGGGTGGTATGAGGCGAGTTCGAGTGGGGTTTTGCCCTGCTTCAAGATGGGTAACAAGCGGCTTACTTTCCGGTCGTTAGGAACATTGTCATCCTGCCACGAGATGTTGTAAAGGCTCAACAGTTCTTTCCTTGCACCTTCCCAAGGTTGCAGAAGGCTCGGTACGAAATACCATCTGGGCCCGGAGACGTTGAACGCCTGCAGAGAGCTAGTGCTTCCTCGAACTCCTCCATTGTAAAAAGGAGGTCCATATGGTAGTCACGCGAACGGAGGACGTCACCTCTCACTGGAGAATCTGGACGAGTGGCTTGGTTAGCGATCTGTGAACAGAAATCTTGTGCGACAACGATGTCTTGCCTCCTTTGAAATAGCGCGAGCGCTTTGAATGGAAAACGCTGTTCTGGAGAGTGACGCAGACTTTGCACCGTTTTCCAAATGTGTAAGAGTGGCTTGCGAGGGTCTAGAGACTAGCGAAACGCTGTTCATCGTTCTAACGCTAATCTATCCATGCAACGCCGAATTTTTTTTGTATCCTCCTCGCTGCCCTATGATCGTGAATTGATGTTGCACGCTGATACAGATGCTCCGCCCGGCGTCGAAGTACTCGGAGTCGCTCCAACTTAATGTGAAAGTCGTTTCGTGTGAAAGATATTGTCACCGTACGAGTGGCATTTTGCATTGTGCTCTTAATTGTTCGCTCTAACCCAGATCGTAGGCCATGGCTGCAAGCATCTCCCATGTCAGATTTGAAGTTGGTCTAATGGACTGCTCGAATGGTAGTCCATGGAGCACAACTAGTCAAGCCTTTGATGGTAAGGTGGATATGAATGTGATCACTTTTTTGTGTCTCAACATCTGGAAACCACTTGACGTATCTCGCGAGGAAGTTAGAGACAAAAGCAAAGTCGAGACAGCTGCCGCATGTAACCCCTCGAAGAAAAGTGTGGCTACCGTCGTTCAGGAGAGTAAGGCAATAGTTGTAGGCGATGTTTGCTAACCTGCATCCTCTTGCATTTGTCCGCGTACTTTCTCATGCGTGATGGTTCGCATTGAAATCGCCTATGATGAACCATGGTGCAGGACACACTCTCGAAATATCCGCTAATATCCTGAAATTGAGATTATTTGACGGCAATATATAAACGCCTATGAGAGTAAACATGAGTTTGTTCTTTTTCACAGTGATTCAGACATACTGATTGTCATCGTGAGGTGCAATTGGTTGCACAACATACGTCAGTTCACGATGAACAAAGACGGTGATTTTGCTGCACGCACCGTTCGTTGAAGACATGACAGCTTCGTACCCCCAACGTATTATTGGTTTCGACAAATTGGATTCACAAATGACGATCAGTGTAAACACGTTGGTAAACACAAACTGACAAAAATCTGAAAGGCGTGATTTTTGTCCTCTGGCGTTCCATTGGATGACGGATGCAGCCTTGACTTCTTTACGAAATGATTAGGTGTGAGTAGCGATCTTCCTAGTTGACAAATTCAAGCAATGGACGTAGGGCGTCCAATACTCCAACTGCGCTTTGAGCAGATGGTGTCTTCGTGTCGACTGATATCGCTCGGATGGCTTCTATGAAAAAACACAGCACCAAGATCACTTGACGATCAGTTTTAGGCAAATCTTCCATTGCTGGAGACAGATATGGTGTGGCCGCAACCTGCTGAGGTTTCTTGGCAGAAGAGCGGGTCGGGAGCGTGGGCCATTCTTCCCGAGAAGGAGGCTTCTCCGCTTCTTTCGTAAAAGTGGTGGGTCCTTTCGCGGCGCTACTGGGTGGAACCGCTAAAGAGTGGGAACTAGCATTTCGGGAATGTTCCTTTTTTGAAGACTTTCGATGATGCCGACGTCAACGCCGACGCCGGATTACTTCGGCTGCCTCCCTGTGTGTCGAGTTGTCTCAGGCCATTTGTCTGAGAACCGCAAGCTCCTTTTGGGTTCGAGGACAGTCTTTCGGCGAGGCAGTGTGAGGACCGCTGCAGTAGGGGCACTTCAGAGTAGTCGCCCGACAGGCGTCTTCAGCATGAGGTTCAGCGCAACGGGGACACAGTCATGAGTTGGGGCATACGCCCTTGACGTGTCCTAGCCTGAAGCACTGACGACATTGAAGTGGCTTTTGGATGCATGGTCGAACCGGATGTCGGAAATGTCCAACTTTAACGTGGGACGGTATGCAATCTCCCTTGAGAAACACTTTTACGCAGCGCGTATTTACAAGGCGCCGCACTTGCGTAATGACAGTTCCCTCGTTTGCAGGCTTGATGACGGTAGACAAGCCAACATTAGGAATGGCAATGTCGATTTCATAAATCACACCGGCAATCGATTTATCATCTATTGGGATAAAGGGGCGCATTTTAATGCCGCCTAGCTCAGTCATTTGCTGCAGCTGTCCTAGCGCACTGACATCGTGAACGTCTATGGCAAGAATATTCTTCTTTGGGTTTACTCTTACGTCCTTAATTTGATGTGGTACCGCAACTTCCAGAGCAATGAAAAGGGCTTGCCTGTTCAGAAGTCGTAGGTCGCTTGAGGGATCTTCCGGCATGAAGATGAGGACGTGCAGCCAGCGCGCAGGCCTTTGCTGTACAGTCGCAGTACTTGCAGTAGCCGATGCTGACGTACTCACCGTCCTTCTCTTCGCCCTCTTACCCAGAACAGGTATAAGGCTGTCATCGGATGTGTCGTCTTCCGACATAGAATAGAGATCGGTGTCTTCAGTGTCACTGGGACAGCTAGCTCACTTCCTTGTGGTTGACGGGTGTGAGGACCTCTGACCAGGCGGGCTTCTGGCATGCTCTATGGCCACCACCGCAAAACGGGGAGTCGAGGCATCCCCCCTCCCCCTCCCCCCCAAAAAATCGATGATTTTACTACAAAGAACAGAGCGCAGAAACAAGCGTTCTTCTAAAGAGACACTTCCTCTAGTCCCTGGAGATACAGCATATCTAACAAAGGTGACAAGGGACATCTTTGCCGAATTAAGCCCGCGTTGTATCTCTATAGGCTCAGATACCTGTTCTTCCCATTTGATAGCTACCTTGTTACCTTTATAGGTATCCTTTAGAGGATTAGTTATTCTATCTTCCACATCTAGTGTGTCCAGTATTCCCCGTAAGTCTCCTTGAATCACACTATCGTAAGCTCCCTTGATATCTGGAAATGCCAGCAACAGGGGCCTGTGTTCTTTTCCCGCTATTTCAATACACTGCATGAATGAAAACATATTGTCCTCCAACTTCCTTTGTTTATGGAACTCGTTTTGTAGTTCTCCCAGCACCCCCTCATTCTCCACCCAAATTTGTAGTCTTTCCTTTATTATCTGCATCACAAGCCTGTGAACTACTGATGTCGCTGTTATAGGACGGTAGTTGTTTATATCGGCTTCGTCCCCCTTTTCTTTTTAGATCATGCTCATCCAGCTTAGTTTCCATCCATTGGGAGCTTCACCATCTATTATTGCTTTGCTCGCTGCCTCTCTTAATGTTGGCTTAGAGTTAAGTCCTAGTTTCTTTATTAGCAAGACTGGGATGCCATCAGGGCCTCTTGATGTGCTATTAGAAACTCTTTTCTCTGCCCTTCCCCACTGTCGTTGTCCCACTGAGCTAATTGGTCCATCCTCATCTGGTACGGTGCATGCAGCGCTTTCTTGGTGTTTTTCTGTCATCATTGTTCTTATATATACCATTGCCTCATCTTCTTCCAGTCTGACCCCTTGAATTATAGTTATAAACCTCTGTTTCATGCTTGTCTTATTACTCAGAGAATTGAGATGGTTCGAAAGCTTTGCAGCTGCCTTTCTATCCTTTTTGTTTACTTCCGCCATCTGTTGGACCTCTTTCTTCTAATCTTTTTACCAATCAAATTGGACGCTTCCCTTCTGCAGCTCAAAAAGTTATCCCGTTTTCTTTTGAAATCATCTTCCGGTTCACCACTCTGTTTAGCATACCTGTATTCTCTGGAGGCTTCCAGACGTCTTACTATGGCTCCCTTAACTTCCTCATCCCACCATCTCTTGAGTTTGTGTCTGCTTTTCCTGGTTGATTTGACTCGTACCTTAGCAAGCTCTTACTCAAACAATCGAGTTAGATTTGTGTACGTCCACTATGTTTTAGTATCCTCGGTGTTTACTTTCTGAATCTCTTTAGTTGCTAATTCTATTTCCCTTTATGAATAAATATTACTGTGTGGTTGCTCGAAATGCCGCCTCTCCAATTTCATTTCTTTTCTAAAACAGCTTGATACGTTCGCGATCACTACCTAAGCTTCTGGACCCATGTTCATCTATGTTCATCACCCTTAGCTGATCATACATCACATTTGAAATTATTGCGTAATCTATCGTCGACTGCAGCCATCCCACCTCCCATGTTATCTGCCTTTCGCATTTCTCGGTGCTGTTGCAAATGATTACGTCATGCTTTTCACACATATCCATTAGCATTCTGCCTCTTGGGTCAATATATCTATCCATATATTCTAAGTGCGCATTCATATCTTCTAATATAATTACTTCGCACTTTTTTCCTAGTTCGTCAATGTCATTTCCTATGCGCTGCACCATTTTTGTTGATTTTCCTCTCTGGCTTTTGACCCTGTCCACAAGTATTAAAAAACCCAGAAGCGTCATTTGCCCTGCCACTTTCCCTTTTAGCCACAAATGTTCCTTGCACTCCTGCTTGGCTTGGCCCTTTGCCAGTCTGTACTTTTATTATTGAATGCCCCAATACTACCCCCCTTTCTGCTGTCTTCCATTCTAGTACAATATTCCCACGCGTAGTCCGGATCATTAGGAGGTTCCATGTCTCTAAGATGTGTTTCTACAAAACCATATACCATCGGCCTCTCCTCCCTTGGCTTCTCTTCTATCTTCCCACTTCAGGCTATTCCTGCCACCCTGCATGTTAATATACTCTACGTCTGATTTGGCTCGGCCCTCGTGGCTACACCGATTTCTGCCCCGGACTCTATGTGTCTTAGATACTGGTGCCACTTTGGAATCGTATCTGTCTATACCACCCGTAAAAAAGTTCCCCTGGTTGTTTTTTTTTCTTGCTAGCTATCTTGCACGCTGAAGAGCCCGCGTGCCCCCCAAAAAAGCTACTACACGTCCGGCAAGTCACCAACCCACCTCATGACGTAGCCTCCCATCGAAGTGAATTCTGTCTTGTCGAAAACCACCCACCTATGCACCTCTCTGTTTATTTCCACCACCTCAAAGCTTTTTTCTCGACTCATCCGCCATATCTCTTGGTTTGCGTTGACAACCACTCTTTGCAGGTTGCCTACACGCACCGATACCTCCGGTATCGTGCATATCACTACGTGTACCTGAGGTGAAATTGTGTGCATGTCATCGACACTTTTCGTCAGTGTGGTCGCTAGTCCTGCCGTATCTTGATTTAAGACATCGTTTAAACAGCCTGTAATTATCACGAGGTTTCGTCCATCAGCTGTAGTTTTGAGTTTTGCGCTCGCATGCCTCATGACTGCTTCCAGCTTGCGTCCTGGGAACGTCCTTACTGCAACCCTCTAGTCACCACTTACCCTCTCTTTGATTGCTTCTGCGCATCAATTTAAATTCGACTCCCCGACAATTATCCCGTGCTGTGACTTTTCAGCTGGACCATCCTGCACCTGGAGGTTACTTGCACCTTTGAGACTGGCTGCTTTGTCACCTCCCAGCCCCACCACTACTTAGCTGAAGCTGGGTCTTGCGATCATTGAACCAGCTGAACCCGTTTTTTCCCGAACTTTCTTGCTCTTTTTTCTCCGCCGTTCTGGTTGCCAGTGCCCCACCGTTCTCTCCGTCGGCCGCTCCTTTGTTGACCTTCGCTAGTGCCTCCTCGGCGGACTTGAGGCTTTGTCCCATAGCCCTCGTTTTCTCTTGCTCTGTCACCAACGCGGTCTCCAGCTCGGTGATTTTCATCAGCAGTTCACTCTGGGCAATCATCATTTACTCCATTCTTTTCCTCGACTTCACATTGTGGACACTTGGCGTCCGCCTCCTCTGTACTCGCGTCTGCCCTTGGGTTCAATTTCAAACCCACCCCGTATTGTGAACACTTTACAGCTTTTTAACCATGTCTTTTTGACACTAATTGTCCTTATGAATTGTCCCACTCGATAATTACAAAACACGGCGTGCAACAAACCCTACCCTAAGAAAAAAAGAAAGTCTAAGCTCTACTACAAAAATTTTCGTGTTTGATGTACGTGCACTTCCCCCACGGTGTGGCAAGAAAAAAATACAAACAAACACACACAAGCAAACTAGTAAATACCTAATGAATGACCCCCGAAGAAGCCGTACAATGTATTAAGTGCTACAAAGGTTTCAGCTGCGGCCTTATTATTATACTAGCAAGCTCGAAACTTGCAAAACAATTTATGTGCGTAATCGATAGGGTAGTGCTCAAAAAACAC
Source organism: Rhipicephalus microplus (assembly GCF_013339725.1). NCBI lineage: Eukaryota > Metazoa > Arthropoda > Arachnida > Ixodida > Ixodidae > Rhipicephalus > Rhipicephalus microplus. The sequence continues at coordinate 63,096,960 of NC_051170.1, forward strand.
GTCCATCCACCGTGCCAGTCCAAACTGAACCAATGATGAATGGATGGATGGATATGGCTGTGCCCTTTAGATCGGGCGGTGGCTAGCGCCACCAAGCCGTAATACTTAATGAACCAAAAACTATATTTTTTTTCTTAAAAAGTGAGTTCGAGGATTCGTACTTTGCAGTGAATAGTTTAATTTTCACTCGTTCCTTGACTTTAGCCACAAATCACATAACCTCCTTCTAGTTAAGTCTACCCGCTTAAAGTCTATTTTGCCCTCCCGGTCCCTAAACCCCAGTGCTTTGAAAAACACTGCGCCATCATCCTGAACTATAGGGTGAAGCCCTTTGAAGAACATTATCAAGTGTTCGGCAGTTTCTTCTTCCTCTCCACACGCACTGCATACTGTGTCTACCCCTTCGTATTTGGCCCGATATGTCTTGGTTCGCAGTACTCCCGTCTTGGCCTCAAACAGTAGAGAACTACCCCGAGTATTATCATAGATCCTTTCCTTGGCAATTCCCTGCTTAAAAGTTCGATAGATCTCTAGTGCGGACTTCTTAACCATGCCCATTCTCCACATGTCAGTCTCCGTTTCCTTCACTTTCTTTTTAACCGATAGTTCTTTTTCGTTTGGCCACCTGCTGTTTTCTAAGTATTTACGAGTCAACTTCCTGGTTCGCTTCCTTCATTTTGTATCGACATTCTTCATGTACAAGTAGCTGAAAACCTTCCTAGCCCAACGCTCCTCCCCCATTTTTCTTAATCGCTTCTCAAATTTTATCTTGCTGCTAGCTTCCCTGCCCTCAAATAATGTCCATCCCATGTCATCTTGTCCTCCCTGATTTGGTGTATTCCCGTGAGCTCCTAAAGCAAGCCTACCTATTCCACGTTGCTTAATTTCTAATCTTGCTTGAACTTCTGATCTCATGCACGAGACCGCATTGCCGAACGTCAGCCCAGGAACCATGACCCCTTTCCATATTCCTCTCACAACATCATACCTATTGTAATTCCACAGTGCCCTATTTTTCATCACTGCTGCATTCCTGTTACCTTTAGTCGTCACGTAAATTTCGTGTTCCCTCAGGTACTCGGTCCCATTGCTTATCCATTCGCCTAGATATTTGTATTTATCTGTTATCTCTAGCGTGACCTCCTGTATTCTAAGCTCACTACTCGTTGTCGCTTTGGGTGGGGACGCGCCCTCTAGTGAGCAATGTTAGGATCACCGGAGACACCATGAGCGGCGACCGGGCAAGCGTACACTGGAAACGCAGGTGTAGATACCGGCAACCGGCCATCACCGCTGGACAAGGTGCGAGCATTAGAAGCTTGCAGAGCTAGCTCTTAAATGCAATATTGAGAAGGAGTTGGTCAAAATCGAATTCAATGCACGCGTGTCCTTCCCTGCATGCGTGGGCGGATTGTTACCGTGCTGCACGGGAGACACGTGTACGCGTCTGCTTACCGCGTACCTCAAACGGCACATGTCAGACGACTTGGGGAGGTCCTCTGCAAGGGAAGCAGGTTCCTCTGCACGGTGCCTCAAGTGCGAACGCTAGCAGATGCTGGTCAATGTAGAGGTTTGCGCTCACATTCTATTGACGGTCCCATCTAACTACTAAACTTGGCCAAGAGGCGAGGGAATGATTTCTTAGTGTTTTTGAAACAAGATAACTACTTAGCTGCTGTGTGTAGGCCTCGACTGCTGATCGGCCCATTTAGTTGATGCTAAAGCTGCTCTACAGGGCATGTGTAATGTCAATCAAGGCTGCGTAAACTACAAGTGAAACTTCACTTAACGAAGTGATGACCGCGCCCCAATTATATCGTGTAATCTAAAAGGTCGTAAAACTGAGAAAGAGGTTTTTCGGTTTTTCGAAATCTATAATCGTAACATAACGGCACCCAGGCCTAATGCGGTATTGTAGCTTCTAGTTAAATCAAATCAAATCAAAGTTTATTTAAATCGTGAAAGGTGTGGGCAAGCTTGGGCAAAAAGAAAAACGATACGCTTAAGAGACGCCTAAGCCCTAGCTAGCTATTTGCGAAGCATACGGTAGAGACACACCGGTATTTACAAAAGCTATCAAAAAAACAAACCAGCACGTTATATACAAAAATGCTATCACAGTGGTCATTCAAACATTATCTCAACATAAACCAGAGCGTCGCATACATGAGAAAGAAAAAAAAATAGGTAAAGTATGAATTTAAAACCTGTGTTTACTACATTTATGGTCACAAGGAAAACGATTAAAAGTAAACGATTTGATGAGTTGACGTGTTCACAAGACTTTCGATATAAAAAAAGGGATCAATTATAATTTCTTGATCTAACGCTAGCTCAAGTGTATGACCATTTGATCGTTGCTGATACGCTCAAAGCACCATGTCCCTGTGATCCAACCATGAGTAGGCTTCTATAGTGAAAGCATTCGATAAACGTTAGATGAAATTTATTCATATATATGTTCTTTCTTCTGTTTTTTACAGCTCCACCAATATTTCTTTAACTGTCAGATATGAAAACAATACAGAGACAAATCATACTATTCTTGATGTTGTATTCAGGGGTAAGTCTCTATAGGTGTACAGCCATAGAGCAGTACGTTGCTTGTATGCTTAGTACAGTTTTAAATTCACACTAAAGATCAAAATATTTTTCGCTACTTAGTAAAGTACAATTTCGCACTTCCTAAAACCTCACTCTTACCGCAATATCACGCTTAGTAAGCCAGAAAACTCTAAAAAAAACTTAGACGCTTAGAAGACGCGCGAAAATAAAATGCGGGTATACGCCAACTCGAGATTCCCGTTCTATGATTGATATGGAGGGTTAAACGTCCCAAAACTACCATATGATTATTAGAGACGCCGTAGTGGAAGGCTCTAGAAATTTCGACCACCTGAGGTTCTTTAACGTGCACCCAAATCTGAGCACACGGTTCTGCAGCATTTCTGCCTCCATCGAAAATTCAGCCGCCACCGCCGGGATTTGATCGCGCGACCTGCGGGTCAGCAGCCGAGTACCTTAGCCACTAAACCACCACGGCAGGGTGGATTCCGTTCTAAACTCTATGGCGTAAGAAATTTTGAAGGCGTCTACTGGGTACTACGTTGCTTCCAATAAATAAAAACGAATACATTGTCATTTGTGTGTGCCGTAGACTCAGAATACGAAGTTTCATAAAATTTCATTTAACCAGTGGCACAAAAATGCCGAAGATGCATTTTGAAATTGTTTTACGTTATGCACAAAGATGCTAGCGCAAAGTTGAATAATGGAACGTTAAACTTGGTTTTATTCGCTAATAATGAACTCATGAGAGTTGAACATGCGGCATTAGAGTTCTCATAGTGAAGTTTGTCAAGTTAAACCAAGTCATATAGGGTCCCTTTGAAGCAATAATTTTGCACTTCTGTGTTTCGAGTTTGCTTTGTGAAGTACAGGAAATATCACGTGAGCGCACAAGCTGCGCGTCCCGGCATTTCAGTTATGCAGCGTCTATATGACTTCAACAGATACACAAAAGAAGGACAAGCTAAAAATTTCATACTGCCGGCCAATATCAATCCCCTCATCTTGTTTCAAATTAATTGAACATATAATTTCTTCGTGGCTGAAAGTGTCATATTAACACCTGTTTAAGACGGCGTCCGAAAAAAAATGCCCATTTCGATGCAGCTAGCCACAAAAACTAGAAACCCCGCCATTGTGCTTGATAAATCAAAACAGATTGATATAATCCTTTAAGCTTTCCACATCGCTTCCCACAAAAAACATGTTAATAAAGTGTGAAATATACTTTGGTAATAGAACGTATAGATGATTGTAAATCTGAAGCGTCTCCCTGAGGCCCTGGTCCAGACCTCCAGGCTTCTGAAATTTATAAAAAAAAATGTTTTATTTGGTTACAGATGAACAGCCGTCAGCACATTTAACCTGAACGCCCCGACGCGTGGCCTCGGCTTGATTGGACTGAGGTCAACGCCACGAAGCCTTGAAAACGATATGCTTGCTGCAGCTAAGGATAGAAAATTTCTGTTTCCAGTCTGCCTGACCGGCGGGTCAAATGCACTCACTTTGCATCTCGTTTTCGCCACGTATCGCTCGTGGCTACGTTATCGTGTGCCCATGGCGTTCGTTCAAGCACGAGAGGTGCGTAAGCTGTCGCGCGCAATCGTTCGTTCCGAAGATAAGTCTCAGGAATGTCGTGAGTGCGCGCGATAACGTAGCCACGAGCGATACGTGGCGAAAACGGGATGCAAAGTGAGTGCATTCGACCCGCCGGTCAGGCAGACTGGAAATAGAAATTTTTTAGTGAAACTGACGCGCGCTACATCTATTCTTTAACTGCAGCAAGCATATCGTTTTCAAGGCTTGGTGGCGTCGACCTCCGTCCAAGCGAGCCGAGGCCACGCGTCGGAGCGATGAAGTTAAATGCGCTGACGGCTGCACATGTAAAGCAGAATTTTATGCGTTAGTAAAAAATGTGCCTATACGTTTTTCGTTACGCTAACAAAAGAGGAATGAGTTACTGCCCCATATACTTTGCCAACCAAGAAGTTACGGCCTTACCGTTACCAAAAAAAAAATATAGCGCATGTTACCTTCGCCATTACTTCATAGTCATTAATTTGATTCAGTGCGCCCTCGCATCAGGTTCGAGTTTCATAAACCTCATATTTATATGTCACATAACACCTCTAGCTACAAACACTATTTTAGCAGAATTACTGATACGGCTTGAAAACGTTGTACGTGCGCTGGATCTTAGCTACGCTACAGTTGCCTGATGTTTACTGTAGAGCTAATGACATGGCTTATAGCACTGCAGCACAATGTAGAGCCATTTCTCAAAGCGACAGTAAACAGAAAATGAAGTATCATCATCAAAGCTCTCCGAAACAAAAGATATCACTGACCTTTTAAAAATTTATGGAAATTCTGACAGCGTTCTTATTGTACAAAACATAAGCACCGATCTTTTAAGAATAAGGAAATTCTTAAGTTGTATAGTGCCAGAAAAAGTATTTGCAGAATAAATTATAACTGCCTTTTTAAGCTATGTATACTTGAAGCAAAAATTGTAAGTTTTTATACAATGGCTTCAATGTCAGATTTTCTTGCACAGGAATTGAACAAGATACCTACATTCTCAATTAGAAGCAGATAGAAGCAAAGTATAGTTTGAAAAAAGCACTAATAAACCACTCTACTGCCTTGCAAGGGCAACCTTCTGAACGCTATAACTTGTAGAACTCGAGTGATAGCTGTATTTCTAAGCTGTAGTTAGACAGCATGCCTCGCTTCTTCATGAATATGTCCACAGCTGTGGCCATTACTCGCTCTACACTTACATTAGATTATATAATATTTTGAACACTTTCCAGGCCGATAGCAATCTTCTGCTGCGATATAAGGATAGCTCTGGGAACGTGGTGCTCATGCGACGAAGTTTTCTGTAGCTCCAGGGATGATATGAATAAAAAGTAACTAGTAAGACGATAATCCTCATTACCGAAAAAATATTAACGTAACCAAGTGGCCCGTTACGGCGAAAAAATGGTAATGAGCGCGTTACTAAATTATAAAAAGGTAACACGCTACGGGTAACAGCGTTACTTATGCTGATTGATCACTAACGCTGGTTATATGAGCATTTTAGTTTTATTCGTTCATGTTTTTGTTGTGGCATTTTTGTGGTACATGCAGCCTTAATTCTATTTATTGCCTGTTTTGCATGGTGCCAAATTGTTGGCATGCAGTATCGTGAAATAAATCAATAAACAAATTCATGCTCTTATACCAAACTGGGGCGATAGGAGCGGAAGAAACAAATAAGAATGTTTCTAAACTTCGGTCTATAATCGGGATAATTGACGTTAGTCGTCGTGATAGACATGTGACATCCGGCGTGAAAGTATATGCATCCACATAAAACGGTGCTACAACCACGTAACACCAGCAGACACTATGCAAGTTCTCATTTATCAATGTACAATAAACGTAAACTATGTATACGTTTTGAAGACACGCTTCGCTTCCGTGTTGTAGTGATCCTAGAATAAAAGGTTTAACCGTGTTTTTATTTTACTATGTTAGAAGCCATGTTAATCCAAGAGGACACTCGTGAGCCTTACTGCCTCGATAGATTTAGTCTAACTGTGCTCTACGCCGAAAATCAGTGTCTACTGCTGGGCAATAAAGCAAGCAGAAGAGGTAAGCGTAAATACCATTTATTCAAATTTCAAATACTTGTTGACGCGATTGTTTTTTTGTTAGCAGAGAAGCGTAGAATCTCACTTTCATGAACACTAATTGAATTGAACGAAACGCATATATAGCGCAAAGAGCATACAAACAGAGCTTTCACTTTGACCTTTCAGGGAAAAAAAAGTCGGTTCCATCAGCAACAGTTGACTGTTTTTATTTGCGCCTAATAGATATGATCGATAGTAGCTGCTTCAGTGAAGTAATCGTAAGAAATGTGTTTTCGTGCCATTTTATAAATGAGCGAATGACTTTTGAATTGCGTAGACTTTTCGCGTAATGACCACACGGAGAAAGGTGCACGAAATAGTTTTTTTTTTCATTTTAGAATAAGTTGTACACGGGAAATTTACAGGGTCTGTTTTGCATTTGCCTAAGACACCTTGAAGACGAAAGCCATCACCTTTTTTTTTTCTCACTCATTGCATTAATTTTCTCCCGCTCTACCCCAAAACCTTTTTGTATACCTAACACGGTATTGCAATGCCTGAACATTTTTTAACTGAACATTTTCTTAATCGCGTTCCGACTGGGACATAATAATGAAACAAAAGAAGTCACCTGGATCACTTCGCCGGTTTTCAATCCAGCAGGCTGAGAGGTAAACGGGTGCTAATAGAGAAATAGAAAAGAAATTCAGCAGAGCCCAAGTACCTTGGGAATCAATGTTATGCGAAGCATGCAGATGCAAGCTGAATGTGCTGTACCAACAGCACTTGCATTTGGGCGAGTTGGTACATAATTGAATAGGCTTCAGCGCGATTTTGACGAAGACCAAAGAGAAACACAGAACAGACACACAGAACGCGTTTGCCTGTGTTCTGTGTGTATGCTTGGACTTTGTCGAAATCGCGCTAGCCTATCCAAGAATGTGTTGTAATTTTCTTTTCAGCGAAACGTTGGGAAATGACGCTAAATACAAGTACAAATGTTGTACGTACAGTCATATGTTACACATCAGTCGCATGTTTACTGTTGTGTAACGATGCCAACAGCAACATAGATATTTGCAACATCAGAAGTGGTGAGCTTATATGTAGATAAGTGAGCTTCAGCGAATGGCACTTGACTACAATTTTCGTTACCCTGACGTGACGGCTGCGTGGTAGGAGTACGCACGTACTGCTTATAAGATTGGATAGCGAGCACCGCAATCAACTGACGTTTCACGAACATTATGGTCTACTTGAAAAGTAGTTTCGAAACCTGGTGTCGCTGCGTGGAAGAATATGTTTGCCCCGCAAAGTGCTAGGGTTCGATTCCTGCTGGGACCACGATATTTATTCTATGCATTCGTGAGGTCAATGCTACCGCTGCCAGCTTTTAGGTGCCAAGCCCTGTAGCGCCCACATATCGTTAGCGTCCCTTACGCCCCAAAAAACTCAAACCGAAACTGAACACCTGCACAACAAAAACCGAAAACATATGTGTAATCAACTATATGACAGCGCAATACATAATCACCTGCGCTGTCTGCATGTCTGTCTGTCCGTTCATCTGTCCATCCATCCACGCGTCCATCCATCTGGGCATTTATACGTTTGTTCATGCGTCCTACTGCCCATGCTACGGTGCATACGTCAATCTGTCCATCCATCCGTGCATTCATCCACCTGTCCACCTTTGCGTGTGTCAGTACGTCCGTCCGTTCATCCGTTCGTCCTTTATGTTGTCTATGTATAATTCGCCGACTACAGCAAATTAAACAGACATTAGTGTTCTTAAGACGCATACATACTCGCCCACTCGTCGTGATTCGCTTCATGGAGATGTACTCATTTTTCTTAACGCTTTCAAAATAAAATTACCGACGTCAGCGGCGTTGTTTGGTTACTATAAACTGTCAGTCACATTCAGGACACTGCGCCTAACTACAGTCATCTTAACCAGGCGTGAGGGTTGTATCATAGTAGTACATATAAAATTTTTATGAAATTGTATCCCCTGCATCCCTAATTGACGCTTAGCGAAGATCAAGGTCTATTTGAAAAGCAGTGGCGAGACCTGGCGTTGCTTTGTGGTAGAATACTTGGTTGCCACGCGCAATGCTTGAGTTTGCTTCCTGCTGGGACCCCGACATTTTAGGGGCGAAGCTCCTTATGGCGTGGCTTGTGCGTCTCTCGTAGTACGTAACCACCAGTGGCACATACCCGAAATAGGTGTAACATTTGACCTCCAAGGTGGTGCCGGTGAGAGATTTCTTCTTTGCGTTGTTTAACAATAAAAAATAGTGTTCAATGCACATGCCAATGGCTGCTAATGGGGAATGAGAGACAGGAGCATTCGGCTTTTAGTCAACGCGCACGCTGCGATCACCATTAGCAGCCATTGGCATGTACACTGAGCACGATCAGACAAGAAAGGGTTGCTACATTATACTCGCAGGGTGTAACCTCCTTAGTTTTAGAAAGGTTTAGCGAGCGTTGAGCCGCAGGGCCATGAATAGAATGAACTAGTATATACCATGAATGAATTTGAGGTGGTTAAAGGGGGGAAGCAGATACGAAGCGCAAGCCGTGAGAAATTAAAAGCTGAATCCTCCTGTCTCTCATTTCACATTAGCAGCCATTGTCATGTACATTGAGCACTGTCTGACAGGAAAACGTTGCTAAGTTATACTCGCTGGGCGTAACCTCCTTGGTTTTAGAAAGCTTTAGCGAGCGTTGGGCCGCAGTGCCATGAATACTGTGAACTAGTATATACCATGAACTCAAGGTGGTTGAAGGTGGGAAGTAGACCCGAAGCGCAAGCCGTAAGAAAGTGTGCGTGTGCCACCTCTCGTTTAGTCCTTGGAATGTCCGCTAAATGGCGGTGCTTCTAAATGAGGAATATATGATAAAAAGATGCGAGATGGTGGGACTAGGAGTGTTGAATAGATGGACGAACGGACACACAGACAGATGCATGGATGGAAGCATGAAAGGACGCAGGGGCGGATGCATGAACAAACGCAGGGACGGGCGCACGAACAGACGCATGAACGGTCGCACAGACGGACGCATGGACGGACGAATGCTTCGCCTCACTCTCCATCATTCACTCCGTGGATATGCTGCCATTTTTTTTTTCTTCACATTCATCGGGTCAATGCAGCCGGCGTCAGCTTTTTCCTAATGCTCAAGCCTTAAAACTACCAACATGTGTTGTCGCCGTATCTGGGTCGATAGGAGTGTCAGTTACCTGCGACACATACTGTAACCGTGGCACATGCCCGTCCACGCGTATGGACCCCTGTCTGACGAAAAGTGTTTGATGACGTAAACGATGGTATTAAAACATAATTCAAGTCAAGACCAGTGAGTCGTATTTGTCAAACCATTTTACCCTCCCGTTCTAACTTTGGTGACCCACAAGCTAATGGGACAATCATGAAAGCGCCCTGACGTATATATATATATATATATATATATATATATATATATATATATATATATATATATATATATATATATATATATATATATATATATATATATATATATATATATACCAAAAACAAAAGTGATGCTGGGTCCGGGAAATATTATTTGTATAGAAAAGAAGACGCACGTACGAAGTTATTTTATTTGACGTTTCGGCCGTGGGTCCGGCCTTCAACCGGACCCACGGCCGGCTGAAGGCCGGACCCACGGCCGAAACGTCAAATAAAATAACTTCGTACGTGCGTCTTCTTTCCTATACGAATATATATATATATTGTTATGGCGTTTATTAGCCGGCACACAGCGAGTCTACACAATGGCGACAGTAACGGCCAAAACACGGGGTCTCCGCGCGAGCGGCGTTCTCTTTGGGCAGACCCACTAGAAGGCACATAAGAGTTCGACCCACTTCAGTGTTCGGCGGCTTCTGTACAATTACCCCGGGGTCGAAGAGGGAGCCGCCTGGCGACCTAACAGCTTGTCACTACGAGCGGGTCATAGTAAGCCTTCAGACGCTCCACGTTGACTATGTCGCGCCCGCGGCGGCGCATGTCCGAAGATTGTTCAATTGGCTCGATAAGATAGTTGACCGGAGATGTGCGCTCGATCACGCGGTAGGGACCTTCATATTTCGGGAGTAGTTTGGAAGAAAGGCCAGCTACAGAGGTCGGGATTGAGAGCCATACAAGGGAACCAGGAAGGAAGGTGGGCTCAGAAGTGGCGGAGCCATCACGAATACTCTTCTGCCGCTCTTGCTCATGCGCCGTAAAAGTCTTGGCAAGCTCGCGACACTCTTCAGCAAGCCTGGCGGTCTCGGAAATAGGTGTACACTCAGATGGATCCGGCGTGTACGGGAGTATCGTGTCGATGGTGTGTGACGGGTACCTTCCGTACAGCAAAAAGAAAGGTGAAAAACCAGTCGTGCTCTGAGGGGCGGTGTTGTAGGCGTAAGTGACGAAGGGCAGTATGGTATCCCAATTCGTGTGGTTGGCGGCGACGTACATCGACAGCATGTCGCCGAGGGTGCGGTTAAAGCGTTCGGTCAGACCATTCGTCTGCGGGTGGTAAGCAGTAGTTTTGCGATGGACAGAATAGCACTCAGTGAGAATGGCATCGACGACTTCTGACAAGAAGACACGGCCTCGATCGCTGAGAAGCTCCTGGGGTGGACCGTGGCGCAATATAAATCGATGTAGTAGGAAGGACGCAACATCACGCGCAGTAGCCGCAGGGAGAGCGGCGGTTTCGGCGTATCGCGTTAAATGATCTACGGCGACGATGGCCCAGCGGTTGCCAGTGGACGTCAGAGGAAGTGGTCCGTACAAATCGATACCTATGCGCCCAAACGGACGGTCAGGGCAAGGTAGCGGTTGCAGACCGGCTGGTGACATGTGTGCGGACGGTTTGCGGCGTTGGCAAGCGAGACAGGAGCGAACGAACTGCTGGACGTAGCGGTACATCCCGCGCCAGAAGTAGCGTTGTCTAATGCGATGGTAGGTTTTGAATACCCCAGAGTGCGCGCACTGTGGATCAGAATGGAAGGATTCACATATCTCCGACCGCAGACTGCGGGGTATCACGAGTAGCCACTGTCGGCCATCGGCGTCGTAATTGCGTCGGTGTAGGAGGCCGTCACGAATGGCGAAATGGTGAGCTCGACGACGCAAGGCACGCGTGGATGGCGTTGCGGACGGATCAGAGAGCAAGTCGATCAGTTGGGCGATCCAATTATCCTTTCGCTGTTCGGTAGCGATGATGTCAAC